>NMRA01000019.1:321266-336379 GCA_002633005.1 Phoronis australis | reverse complement strand
TGCACACTTTATGCTACGAAGTCGAAAAGAATTCACGAAGTCGGCCTTTGCTACCAGCTCTACCGATGTCTCTGACCCATGTTTAACGCAGTGCAGTTCTTGATCCTTGGGAAACAGGTAGTAACTAAATTTTTTATTTCGCTAACTGGTATTATAGCATGCCAGGCACGCAACACGTATAACCTCCCTGTGGCCGGTTCGCCCCCACGCTTGCCGACGTACTTGTTTACCGGCTTAACCACAATGCAACTTTCTGACCCATTTCGAATATGGCGGCGTTGCAACTCCGCTATTCAATGGTGGATTACCTGGCCAGACAAAATTATGTTTAATTTTGCTCCCATTACACAGCTGTCCAAGCCGATTTCTAGATTTTATCCGTAAATCGTGTTTGTCGGTCCTTGTGCTGCGTTTCTACATGAATGTTAGTCCGTGACCGTGTGCTTTTGGAGAATGGATCGTGTGTTTGAGTCCGATCCCGTGTATGTAAGTCAGTGAATGGTGTTTGCAGGTACGTGAGTCGTGTTTTTGTGTCCTACACCGTGTTTAGCTGACCGTTAACCGTGTAGTTTAGGTACATTGCATGTGAAGTCATGACACTGGACAGAAACTGACCACTGCAGCCATGTGGTACAAGTAATAGGAGTTGCTGAAATTATTTTTAATATCATCCACTATCCTACCCCCAACACTGTTTTCACCATTATTGTACAATACTGAAAATATTTACGACACCGTTAAATATATAAAATTTCTGAATTATGAGTATGCTGCAATTAAACTTCATGCTCAGATCCTGAGTTAGACGCTTTCGTTTGTAGTCAAATGTTCCCGTTCGCCTGCATCTTGAAGTTTTGTTTTCTTCTCCCGATGCGAATGACTGTGACCAGTTGACTCCATGATACCAAGACGTTTCCGCTTAGCAATTGCCTGCAAATACGTTTTAAAGTACACTATGTAACTTATGTAAACACGAGTTTTTGAGACACACTTCACTTTACCTCCACCAATTTCAATAAAAATAGGCGCCTGCTGGGTTGTTGGCATTGTATTTTGCCCAGTCGTGTCTAAGTTTCTTAACCTTTAGCACTTGGAAGCCGGAAGTTGGAATTTAGCAAGAAATTTAGATAGCCTTCAGATGGGGACAATGCGGATTTGCAAAATATCTAGCCGCTCGACATTCATTTTTCACCTGATGGCTACGGACAGTTTTGATTGACATAATGCCGAAATCGAATGCATAAATTTGTGCTATTGTGGAATATTAGAAACAACACTCTATTCATGAGCTTGCTTCTCGGATAGTCTAGTGACTTCTGTTTTCGACTTTCGGCTAAAATTCAATCTGGGAATGGCTTTTGGTCTGTTTCAAAGTCAGTAAACCTTCATCTCTTTTCAGTAAATACGATGAGTTATGGGAGCTAAGAAATTTACCTTTGCACTCTTATTCTGCTACATCGTATATCCCCCAAAATGTACTAGACATAAACCAACCAAATGACACATTACATTATAGGGTTGATGTCCAGATAGTGGAACCCTACTTCAAAACCTACCCGAAAACAACAGAAGAACCCCAAATCAATATTGAGATGCGCGGGCCAAACTATATAAATTTAAACGGTCCCATCCCCCAGTGATCAAAAAGCGGGATCTTTTACATTAATACAGTGTCAGGTCTTCTGTCGCTTTAGGACGGGCGCCCCCTGTATTAATACGGGCCGACATTGAATTTCTTACCTATGTAATTATAAAAAGAATTAATCACTTAAAATAGTAAGCAGCTTGACGCTCTATTTGACGGCGCTAAAATTGTCGCATATCCATTAATCGCTCAACATATTTTTCAGAAGAATAACGATACAACGATTATTTATAGTACAATACCTGCAACCGCTTTGGTGTCAAGGGAGAGTGTAGGTTTTAATGACACTAATTTTGTCTCCGATTTTAGTTTGCCAGTATTTTACACCCAAAGTTTCAAAGCTGTATATTTGTACAGGTTTGCACACGGCTAGCGTTTTAAGTATGCATACTCACGGTGGTCAGTACGAACAACACGTAAATGATGTTGAAAGTCAACAGGACGCAAGCCATGATAATCATTGAGTAAAAGTCGATCTCTTCTATCAATTTCTTGTTCTTCTGCTTTACCCAAATAGAAGACACGGCAAACTGGGTCGCCTGGAGTCCCAGAAATCCCATGACAGACATCATGTAAATATCCTGAAACAACGATATGATTGAAACCACAAAGTTCTGAACACATAATGTAAGAAACGGGCGGGAACAACGAGGCCCCGGGTTATACATGTAGTTGAATACGTGTCGCAGTTGGGAATTGGAATATTTTTATGTCGATTTCAAAACGCAAACGGATGATTTTCAGTGATCACTGCATGTGAGAATGTACAAACTAATTAGTTCGCTACGGAGATTTAAATTCAGTCTAGTCAAATTTACAATCAATGTAGGGTACTGACAATTTTTTTAAAATGTGATCTATTTGCACATTATACAAAATTGATGCATACCCAATCATTTGGTGTTGATGAATACACATATTTAACTATTAACCAACGTCCTCTTTAGTTCGTAAACAGTGTTCAGTCACATCTTGGAAAGCTTTTCTCATGAGGAAAAATTTAATTTCTGTACCCAACACACACACATTAAAGAACATGCTCATAATTAGATGTAACATGATAAATGCTAAAAATATATTTCCGTGTCATTTTAGTGTTTATTTTTCGCGGCCAAAGGGGGGGGCAAGACCCCTTCCCGGCAACATTAAATCAGAGAACAGTGAAGGTGGAACTCAGAAGAATCAGAAGATGCTGTCTTAAGTCAAATCGGTAGCGCTTACGACGATGACGCCCTGCTCGACCAGTCGTATTCTGAGGAATCTGCAGGACACACTCCAGCACGTACTGGTCTACACATAGGCGGATCCAGAGGGGTCAAGGGGTCCGGAGCCCCCTTTTTTCCCTTGATTTTAGTGATATCAAATCTATAATTTTCAAATTGTTGACTTGGTCTCCCTTTTCAAAAAGTCCTTGACCCCCTCTCTAAAAGATCCTAGATCCGCCTCTGCTACGATTAATCTTGTGTCGAAGTAAAACTGAATATTGAAAAAAGTCCATTTTCGCTCTCAATCTGTGTCGCAAATGCACTCCGCTGCATCATTCAGTTGTACCCATACCATGCAAGTCTGACATACTTAACAGTTAAACCTGGGTATGACCAAGTCTAAAGTTAAACATGGTTTTAGATCTTAATACAGGTCTAAAGAATATAGACCTCGTTGGTGAAATGAAAACTGACTTAGACCAGGTCTAAACTGAAGTTAAACCAGGTTTTACTAGACCACTGGTCTAAAAGTTAAACCACCTTTATGGAATGCAGATTATCTTTAAACCTGGTCTAAGTCCAGTTTAAACCAGGTTTAACTTTAAACCACCTTTGTGAAATCGGCTGTAGGGATCTGTCGCAC
Organism: Phoronis australis; assembly: GCA_002633005.1. Lineage (NCBI taxonomy): Eukaryota > Metazoa > Phoronida > Phoronidae > Phoronis > Phoronis australis. Next base: position 332,886 of record NMRA01000019.1, on the reverse strand, counting down.
ATGCATTCTCATTCTGTTTTATAGTGAAACGGCGCGGTTTCTTCAAATTGCCCGGTGGAGCATCAAGTGTGTAGTGATCACGTTACTAGGTTGTGGGATGTGCCACTGCAGTGCTGAAATGACTGGTTCTGTAGTTCCATTGACTTTTATTTTTGTTGTTGCACCAACTGCCTGTTCTTATCGGCTGACATCGTCCACACATTCGGGTCCGACTCTCCTGTCTGTCGTATACATATAGGTTATATAACGTACGTGTTTGTACCACTGGTTATTATATCGAGATTCGTGATATGCAAAAGTTAATGTATTTGAACTCGGGGGAAGTCAGAGTTCAAATACTTTTGCATATCACGAATCGAGATATAATAACACAGTGGTACAAGCACGTACGTTGTATAACCTTTTTATCCTATACGCTCCACTGAGGATTCTTTAAAGAAGCGGGTTTACACAGATTGCTGCGTTTGTTTTTGTGTCGTTTGTCATCTTTTATCAATGATGATCGCAGATCGCGTGACACGTATACATACTTGCAATATTTTCATGAATGAAATTTTCTGCTGCCTGCATGAGACGGCAGTTCAAGTTTTACAGCAGCTACAGGCTTAGGGTGCATAGCTGCTATTTTCAGTATTTTCATTAGTGTTTGAGCTGAAATCTATTTCAAAGTTAAAGTTTGCATTCATTTCTAACGTTTTTCTTGACTTCGTTGAGTAATATCTGTGCAGGATCGACACTCAGACGTTGTGACTGATGCACGGTCGGGCGTAGCCTTGGTACAAAGCCGTATAAATATACAGCTTTGCACCGTTGTGGGTAAAAAAGTGGTAAGATAAAATCTGACACAAAATTAGTGTCATTAAAAACTACAGTCTTCCCTGAGTAAACAAAATTATTTAACAGTGTTGGAAGAATGGCGTTCTACCATTATTCTGCTGCTAAAGTTGTGGAGCGATCTTTAGCGACGGCTTTCGGCGCCATGAAATATTGCGTCACCTATTGGCCAGTTTCTTTTTTCGCCGATTCTTCAATCAACTGCTGTTCTTTCACGAGCTCGCGTACACGTCACAACAAATTATTGGAACTGCTTTCACTTCATTATAATTTTTTAGAATTCCGATACCGAAAAACCGAATTTCAGAACAAATTTTGCTTCTCCAAAGTTGTCGCGAAAATTTAGGAAATGGCGCCTGCGCGTGACACGAAAGCCTCTCTATGTCGCTCGCCAAGCGGCAATTGCATCCTGGCCGAATGGTTTAGACGTTTGGTCCTCGTCGCACGTGCAACCTTGGTTCAAGTGCCACCGGAGACAAGGAGATTTTCTACACGTGTTTCTATTGATTGTAGTGTATTGTGCGTACAAGAGGGCACTTTGGCGAAATATAGGCTGAATTTATATATCGGCCCAACACCGCCAACGGTGAAGCTGTCTTATACAATTTACAGTGGTTAAGAAATTCTAGATTTAATAAACACATTGTTCACGAAGTACCAAACAATGTTGCAACATTTTCTCACCAGATAAGTCAGGTATGATATAGGCGGAAGCATCATTCCAAGCGCCATCTTTTTGGCGACAGTGGTCAGCAGTAGCGACATCATCACGCCAAGTCTGGCGCTGGTCTGTGTATGCAGGAAGGCAAACGGGGTGAACGTGAGGCAGTTGATCAGGAGCTGAAAACATAGAAAAACGTGTCACGGTTATTGAATAACAGACATAATTAAAATAATTAGCACTTGCCAGCTGTGCCAGTGTCAGATTAACAACGTAGCAGAACTAACATATGCTACGGAACAACACTTTTATGGAACTGCGCTCACAGCACGCTTTTAGAGGCATCAATACGTAGACGGAGGTATACATTATTCAGGTGACGACGCGATTTGGAAACGTTGTGTTGTGGCCCCGCTCTTCTCAATATGTGAAGGGGCAAGGGTGCGAGACCCCACTGTGCTAGCGTTGTTCAAAGAATTGTAGATGTCGTAGTCTTATGCTCAATGCTAAAGCTTGCAACCAAAAAACCTCGGGCACCTACAAGAGCAGAAACTCACTAAGGCGCCAGGCATTGTTTGAGTTTTTTAACCCCATTCTTGAGTTTACAGTTTTGTTAACATACAGAGCGACAAAAATTTCAAAATTCAAAATGTATATATTTGACAAAGGTAGCCTTCTTGATACCATAATTGGCACAAACGCTGGGCCTCTGATAAGCGGCGTGTGAATTATCCTGAAATCGTCCACTTCGACCAACAGCTGACGGTGCCCAGTGGACACAACACACTGTCTCATCAAAAGTCGTCTCAATTGCTTCACTCCTCAAAAATGAAAATTACACCTATTTTGTTTTAACTGTTAGATAATCGTTGTATCAGTATTTGAATAAGGGGCCCCGCGCTTCGACTTATGCCTCGCAATTCCTTAATCGGACACTGATTTTTACAGCGGAGCAGGAAAGTACTTACTAGACAAATGTAACCTGTCTGTAAATACTGTAAGCACACGTCGTATTGCTTTACAGACTGACGTGAGTAATAAGTGGCACAATTCGACACAAACGACAACAACGAGGACCATCAAAGCTTGATTATCCATTCTTGTTTTGGCCAGTGGCATAGCTAGCCATATCACGGCCCGAGGCTGAAGGTACCGCCCCACCTCCGTTGCCATGAGAGTCACCCCCTCTCACGGTTCCCAATTTCGCGGCTGCGTTTCCAGAGGATGGAGTCTTATAGTTTTGATAGAAATCAAACTCCAAATTATTTTTGGAATTTTTATTCAAGACAATTGGCTATTACTCTATGCTTGCACGCACAGTGGCTTACGTGGACAGTTGTCTAATCCTAGTTTGTCCTTGATGACCCCAGTATTGAGGCTAAAAGTTCGAGTTTTTACTCGAAATTTCGAGTTTTTACTCGAGTTTGTAATTCTAATATAGGTCATCAAGTAAAGACTAGATATTAAAATGCATAAAACATAAAGTACTCGGACACAGACTATAATTAAGCCGCTGATCTTGACGTTCGCACGAAAGTGGAACAGAAATGCAAAAAAAATAATTTCGACCCTGGCCCCGATCGCCATCAGCGTCGGGCCTGTCCATCCATTTGTCAACAACATTGCTTCCGGTCATCTGTGACGAACTCCTAATCCACCCCTCCTTCCTGTCGAGGTGAGATGAGCTCCCCCTATAGGTAGTCATGGTTTTAGATTACAATAACGAGGAGAAAAATAACAGCAGCAAAACTGTTTTATTTTTTTACTTTATATGTAACAAATGTTTAGCATTCAACGTGAAATGATCAGCACATGTTTTGCAAAATAAACGGGATTTTTTTTATTTCAAACTAGAATTTGCCAACCTCTAATTTCTCGCCAAGTGATATGATATGGATGGAACTCAGAACTGGGATCTTGTTTGGCAGAATGTGCATTATCATTGGAGTGGAAATTGTTGCCAGGGCTTTTGTTACACCCAAAACACAGCTTATGAATTCCACACAAGAGTCGTATGCAAAATCGTCGACGAGCCATAGATCTATAGATTGAGAGCTTGAATCCAACTCTTCAGCAAAACGCACAACTATAATAAACATGACTCATCACCGAAATACATTGAGAATGATGTCCCGACATAATATCCAACTATGTAGTGAACCCAAATTTTGCAAGCACATGACTAATCCTTACCCTAACGTCCAATTTATCCCTGTTATGAAAACACACAAGGAAACTCAGATTACATCAACAACAAAGTGCAATCGTTAAATATGTCTCACCAAAATCGTGAAGACGTTGAAAATCCAATATCCATAATTTCTGGCCACAAAACAGCTGAAAATGAGTCGGTTTTTCCTTATCCTCGTCGCCCGGCTCATGTCGATCATGGATTGCGACCCTTCTCCCAATTTCTCCACGGGAAAGTGACCCCTTCTGTCTTCGATATTGCCGTCAGAGTCTGAACCAAAGTCACTGGCATGGGGTTTAACCTGTTGGGACAATAAATTCAGCGTGATGAGGTTTATCCCATACCTGATAGGAGATGAGTATAGTCACAGACGTATTAATAGGCGGTGGGAGGCGGGGTAGCATTTACCAAGCCTCCAGTCCCACCATTCGGGCAAAATTACGGAGAATTCTGGTAGAACGAGAAAAAATCGGGGGGAATCCGCATCCAGAGAAAAAAACATTGGACATCAAGAAGCCGCATTCGTAGAAGATAGATCAATAAGATTAAAAAGAGAACTTCAGTGAGCTACCGATTTCAGTAAGTAGTCTCTTATTTTTTGTCTTGTTAGAAAAACGTATAGCATGAATCATAATACAATAGCAATTAGACGAAACGTATTTTTCTCCAAGCAATAAACCCGCGATCCGTCGGAGAAATTAACTCTTGATTTACATTACGTAGCTCTATAAAATTGTTCTCAACGTATTTCTCACTCAAGCGGAAGGTGGCGTTTGGTCTTGCAACGAGCTGACATTGTTTTACTGCAAGAAATCATGCTCGCTGGCGGACGATATAAAACGCGTAACAAGTCTTGTAAAGCATTGTCTAAAGCAATAACGAACTGTAAGTTCTGTAAAAGCCCAAAATTCCTACCTATTTTGACTAGGGAACTCTTTGAGACTAATTTCATAGGTAACTGATCTTAATAAAAAATGTTTTTGTGACGTAAAGTGGTTTTGTAGCTTCTGAAAATTTAAAAATCTCTTGAGCTCAGTTAAGATTTATAGACATATTTATTGCCAAACTTTTAAAAAAGACGTTGAAATAACGGATATTTTTAAAACCGTCTAAAAATTTTACTTAATGACTTGATTTCAGTTATCTTTTTAGGGGAGCGTCTTGTGATACTAGCACGTCTTATCATCGCATCAGTCTGAAAGATGGCAACAAAATCACAGAAACACGCAATCTTTCATCAGTTTTGAGATTTGAACATAAATGTAACTAGAAATGTAGGCTTAAGTAGAGAAATATAATCGAAAGCATTCGAGATCAGTAGGAACACCGCCGAGAGTAATGCGTTTATCCCAATTATCACAGTTGTAGTACGAAAAACAATCACGTTTTCCTTGACGGATTGGAACAAAGTCCATTCGTCGACGTCCCTGAAGGTATGGGTGTGGACAGTACTTTTATTATCCGGGCAGAGTTCCAGCGACACTTGTTTTGCAGGATGATCCGAGACGATATGAAGCGACAGCTCCTGCAGGCGAAGAAAGGGAACGATGATGACAACGGCATCGGCAAGATACATCAAGATGACCAGGAAAGACAATTACGGTACTTCATTGTGAGATGCAAATTTAATAAAAAAAAATCTGAAGATGGCTCTGTAAATTGTGCTTAAAACTCTTCAGTTTCTTTTGTTGTAACTCATACCACTGAATACGGGGGTTTAGTGTCAAGACACCATCGATTGCTGCTATTCAACTATTTTCCACAAATGCAAATACGATTTCAAAAGAGAAGTGCTTAACTATTTTTTGCAGATACAGCTAGGTGACAATGACTGCGGCCGGGATTGGCAGGAAGCTCAGGCAATCGAACACCTCTGTTCAACGAAATCCATCGAATTCAAGAATCAAGGCGTCTGAGCATTGTACGAGATACCACATGGAACCAAATACCTATCCTATACATACACGGCGGTTATGGGTATGATCTGGACCGATTCAATTAAAATATTACTTTTTTGTCATTGATAGCAACGGGTTCAGCACTGCATTGCCGTTAGATGGTAGTTCATTTTGATTCCTTATTCAAAAGAGCATTGCTGTTGAGGCACAAGTTACCTGAACGTCAAACGGGAAATGTCTAAGCTCTAGTCTCTCAAAGAAGGAACCTCTAATTTTTCTTCTGTAATAGACAACTGGAATTCCATCAGGTCCGTACTCAATATCGTATGTGATCTCATTCGTTCTCGGGGCCTGGTCCATGTTCAGGATTATCAACTTGGGGTCCCATATTTCACCATATCGATCCTCCAAATCATCTAGTTCCTGAAAACGAGGCTCATGATTAGCATTTTGTCAACTCGCTTTTGCTCGTTGAATGACTTTTTACCACGTGTAAATCATTTGATTCAATACAGATAATTATATGCAGTATTGCCGCGCCATTAGGATCATAGGCGTCTGGGCGGAACTGGGATTATACGCGAAACTTAGGCACATGGGCCAATATGCGAACCACTTGGGAAAAAAAATCCCGCGAATAAAGGCATTATTTCCGATATAGGCCCATGAGCCTAAATGTGCGGTAACAGGGTAATACACAACGAATAACCAATTTTTTTGAAAATACGCCAAAGAACTTTAGATACATGCGAACCCCTTGGGTAACAAGAGCAACGCGGAGCGTTGAAATGCGCCCACGAATGCACTGCAAACGGTTTGCTTCTAGGGTGTCTGTTCATAAAAAATGGCCGCCAGATAGTGCGAACTGGGAATATGTCACCGTTTTTTAACAGAAAGCTGTTTACCACATTTCATGAAAATCCGTCAAGAAACTTTAGCAAAACGGAAAAAATGAAATTGCTACTAGGGAAAATCCTTTGTCGGACAAAGGTCTTTCCGTCTGAACGTTGTCAACGTCATATAAAAACACTTTCTAAATTTAAAAAACATTCTGAAGAGGGCTTAGGAGATACAGCTAATGGCGCAAGAAACTGCCACTAGGAGGCGTCACAGTAATTGAAAACGGAAAATCATCGTCAGCCGTCCTCTTCACACTAACAATATAAGCCAATTTTCATAATCATCCCAAGAGTGGTTTGGTTAACAGAAGACGGACGACAAAAACAGACTAGAAAACAGTAAAAATGGTCACTAAGTGGCGCAAAATATGTCGAATCTATCTGAAAACCGGAAAATGTCACCGTTTCTGTAAAAAAGCTATTTAACAAATTTCATAAAAATTCGTCAGGAACTTTAGAGAAACAGAGGAAAACAGAAAAAAATGAAATTGCCAGTAGGGGGCAGTGTTAGTCGGACCCTACTGAAAGTCATCGCCTTCCGTTGTTAACTTCATATAAACACATTTTCTACATTCAATATAGATTCTGTAGAGTATTTAGAAGATAAAGCTATGGGCACAAAAGCAAACAAAACTGCCACTAGAAGGCGCCACAGTAGTCGAAGTCGTAGGAAAATCGTCGTCAACCGTCCTCTTCATAGTAAGAACATACATGCCTATTTTCATAATCATCATTAGAGTTGTTCGGTTGATGGAGGGAAGGACGCCAAAAAACAGGCTCAAAAACGGTAAAAATGGCCATTAGGTGGCGCAAAATATCTCGAATCTATCCAAAAAGGGAAGAAGAGCGTCACAGCATTAATAGATGCCTATGTGCCAAATTTTATAGAAATCAATCGAGGACCTTTGAAGATACAGAGGTAAACGTAAAAATAAGATTGCCACTAGGGGCACACCTGTAGACCGATCTGTCGGAAAGACGTCGTCGACCGTTGTTACATATAAATACATTTGCTACATTTATCAGCCATGGGCGCAAAAACAAACAAAACTGCTACTAGGAGGCGCCACAGTAGTCAAAGTCGTCGGAAAATCATCGTCATCCGTCCCCTTCATAGTAAGAACAAACATGACAATTTTCGCAATCATCCTTAGAGTGATTTGGTTGACAGAGGGGTGGACGCCGAAAAACGGACTCGAAAATGGTAAAAAATGGCCACTAGGTGGCGCAAAATTCCTCGAATCCATCCGAAAACGGGACAATAGCGTCACCTTATTAATAGATGCCTATGTGACAAATTTCATGAAAATAGGTTGAGGACCTTTGAAGATACAGAGGCAAACGTAAAAAAATAAAATTACGACTAGAGACACAACCGTACTTGGGTCGGTCCGAAACTCGTCGCCCTCTGTCGTCAACTCCATAGAAACACGCCTGCCAAATTTCAATAAGATCCTGCAAAGGGTTTAGGTGATACAGCCGCGGACGCCGGACGCCCGGACGCCCAGACAGAGATGACGGCAACATGCACCCGGTAGCGCGCTGCATCACTTTCTTTAGGTTAGGTCATCAGTGTAAAGGTGAACCTAGACAAGACGTGCAAGCGCAGTCACTATATTTTTATCAATAGTACATTTGAAAGGATACTTAACTCTGTTGTGGTGATATCAACCAATCCTCGTTCTCTAACCTGCTAATGCATCACTGGCATCAATATTGAAAGATAAAAGCAGGAATCAACTAAAACCTCATATCTCCTATTTCACAAATTGGACACTCATGGTCGTTGGTGGGTGGTGTTTTCCCACAGTTGCCGTGTAATTACTTAAGAGCGTAGGTCACGCTTGCCCGTTATCAGACTTTGAAAGGAGTTTTCAAATTTTCCAAACTTTTGAGGGATGTCGAGAGTTACAGAGCATTATTTCGTTTCAGAGAACTGGACGGGAAAGTCGTTATTTTTTTAGTGCAAAACAAACTACTAAAAGGTGACTTTCTCTATCCGTGCCACGTCAGACACTCCAAGGAATTTTTTTGCAATACCTCGTCCGATTTTCCCCTCAGCCCCGGCTCTTGCCAGCTTGCTTCCAACAACACGTCGCCGGTAAACTCGTTTTTCTTGGTGTCGACATCGCCAATTTTTAAGAATTCCACACGTAGCGACACCTTCGTCTGAAATGCAACAGCGTTATACTAAACCATTGTACATGTACATGCGATAAAAATACGGTCACCTCCGAGAATTAATCTAAAATTTTACTCTATTCTCGATTAATCGCTTTTTTTAAACAACCTTCAACACTGATGTGCAACAGCTGCAATACATATTAGCAGGAAGAAATTGCCAGGTATAAGCCGTTTATCGACGCGTTCCTGGAAATGTAAAGTAACACATTGTACACATAGAATGTTACCGACACGTCTGTGTATTAAGCTACAACACTACAGATTTCAATCGAGTGAAAGCACATATTTTCTGAAAGTACAACGCTTGCAGAATATAATTTTAGATTTTTTTCAATTTGTTATAAAGTGGGTGTCACGTGATCATATGTCTTTTAGTGAAATTCAACGAACTCCAATTTCTGATTCCCTCATTCAAAAGTGTTTTGGAACAGTGCGCAAAGCATAATATATGAAAGTTTCCTGTGAATGCGATAATCTATTTTTGAGACATTATGGTCCGACAGTTGGCCAAATTTTGACATTTCAAGGGCCGAGTTCTACATATCAGTACAACAGAGTCATTACAAATTACACTACTAGCGCATGATTCCAATGTTAAGAAACTGGAGAGTGGGGTTAATTTAGAGAGGCTGCAGTAACATAGAAACTTTTGTATAAGAGTACAGTGCATAATCACAAAGACGCAAAGTAGCATGTGTTCATCTGTAGATCACATACTCCCTTTTAAGTTGGTTGAAAATCTGGATAAACTCCGTGTCAGCATACAGTTCAACGTCTCAACCCAAGTATCGGCGACCATTTTTGGTATCCATCACGTGCCACGGATGTCGCCTACAAATTATGCGGCTCCTCCAAACGATAAACCTCCCAGCGGTTATAGGAGACAGGTATAGTGAATACACGGATGTCCCATTGAAACAGGTTTACTTTGTGCATGCAAGCTGGACACCATTCGCGATGGGACACTGAAATTCGGTTTACGCCAGTTCACCGAAAGAGGGCCCGTGCACAACAGGAATAAGCGTCACTAAAACCAAAGGCATAATCACTTTCCGGATACACAGTGGATATTTATTCAACCGTTTGAAAGAACGCGCTATATAATTATAGTCTTATAGCCACCCAGAGTGTCCCCATAGGGGACCTAGAAATTCTTGGTAGCATACGTTTTTTTTGATCGTTTTATGTTGAGGTGCCCCCCACCCTGAAGTATTTTAGCTGGGTTGTAATCATGACAACTTTGAGTATTATTTTTAATATACAAATTAAGGTTGCCATTATGCAAAATTATGTTTTTGCTTACAACTTCCTTACCAAGTACCCCAGGTAGACTATCTGTTTCCAAGGTAGTGGATTCAATGGAGCTGGTTCACAGGTGGATAAATCGTGAATTTGATTTTTTTTTGTAAATTAATGCTTCCATTATTCAAATACCCACAGTTAAATTATAGTAAGCAAGCTGTTGCATGATAGATGTTGCATAATTTATCTAACTAATGGCCACCATTATCCAAAATTCTGTTTCTATCAGTGACTGTCTCATGTTACTGTCTTACGGGGGGCACTTCATGTAAATCACACAATTGCAATTAATTTAAAGGCTTCCACAATTTATGTACTTCGTTCTAGTTTTTCATAGGGCAGTGTTCAGCTAATTACTAAGAATCATGTTACCGAGGACTGCAAACACCGTTTGTGTAAGTGCCTTTAAGTACCACTTACGACCACCCTGAACTCCAGTCCAGGACCAGCAGAAACCCCAAATTTTTATCCCTAAACTCGACACAGGCACCGGAAGTGCTCCATACACGATGATCAAGTTCCGGGGATCAAATTCCAAAGTCATGCTTTTATATTCCAGCCGCTAATTAGAGGTACTGCCGTGGAATCTAGTAGTCTTCATCATTCATGGTACCTTTTCCGCGGTGCGTTTTTGGAGTTCTGGGATGCAAATCTGTGGATTTGTGCTGCGGGTTTGGTGAATTCGGGTCCCGAATTGGAGTTTTCGGAATCGTAGTTGGATTCTACAAGCAAGTGCGACACACACAATGGTAGGAGGACAGTACACCTGTACTGCGCCCTAAGTTCAAAATGTGTTGAGAAAAGCATGGACCCGAGTGCTCACTGTACGTGCGACCCTCCAGCAAACTGTGGGGACCGGCAAAAAGGGAAAATTTCACACTATAAATCAGTTTGAGAAATAATTGCGTTCACACGCCTGTCACTGCGAAAATATAAGAACATCAGTAACATGAATGCCTGTAAGAAAAAACGGGGAAATTCTCATCAGACTTGAATGAAATACATGTACACCATGCGAATCATATGAACATGTTTATTTGTAAAGATTGCACACGTAAAGAATAAATTCTGGCGCAGTTTCACTATTTGGCTGTCGTATACCCTCATCGTATTGGATATATGAGATAGCAGTAGAGAAAAGAAATTCGCGACACAAAGGTTAGGAACGTGAATTCACTTCACATTCTGTTGGACGTGGACGTGTTTATTTGCGGCCATGTTTCAACTAATCGCCATGTCTGCACATGCTTTTATATCGTGCAAGGACTTTTCCCTATTCGTTCTCAGTAAATCGCTGATCTGATCTCCACTACCCACATTTAAAGGAGAGGAACCCGTGAGGAAGAAGGATCACTGACCATTGATGAAATGCCCGGATGGCCAGTCCGCCGCTCACCAGTATCCACTGCCAGAGGGAAGATGTACGGCAGCTTATTACGCGTTTTTGAACATACCGCTCATATATGCGTGTGTGCGCGCGCGCGTGTGTGTGTGTGGTGTGCGTGTGTGTTTATGCGTGCGGGCGTGTGCGTGCGCGTGTGCCGTAAGAATGTTCTAAAAAGATCCAGATAAGCTTTGGCCGTAGGTTGAGAAATCATCTGGAGCGCTATACACATAGGCGGATTTAGGGGGGCGCAGGCCCCCCCCCCCC
>NMRA01000019.1:284384-312806 GCA_002633005.1 Phoronis australis | reverse complement strand
GGGGGGTGCAACACATTACCTGGGCCGGACGGCGATACCCGAGGTGCGTGGGAATGACGGAAGGGGTGGGGCGAAACTGACCGGGTGCCAACCGATGTTTTCAGTCCCCCGTTCAAATAAGCATGTCTATGCATACGTTGATGACGTGAAGTTTTTTCGTCAAGTTAACTGACGGGCCCGGCGTGCATCGTCAATCAAACCACCTGACGGTGACAGATGGTAAGAAGCGGGTTTTCGTACGCAGTAAAACGCATAACTCGCAATTAAACGCACGCGCCAAATAGTGGAGCGAAAAATACCCACTACAGAAATGGGATGGATATAATAGTTACCATCCGGCATTTTCCACAGAGATGCCATTGGTCGGGGGTTTCAAACTCGACTCCAGTAGGGCCTCATTCAGTTCTGTTTAGCTTGTGATGAATGATCACGCGCAGCTACTGGTACTACTATAACTACAATGATAACTAAGTTAGCAATTTGCTTCTGATTAGAAGCTCTTTACGTAATCATAGGACAGGCGCCGTACCCGGCCATCTTCGCAGGAGTCAGGTGTTTGCGTACATGACAGCATCGTGCAAACGATTAGAGGAGGTTTTATATTATTCATCGGCATTAAACACGCGTGGTGGCTCCACCGTAGGGAAACAAGGGAGTCTAGAAGTAAATACCTATACATGTATAGCAGCGAAAGAGATCTCAAAAAGTAGCTCGGTGTGAATGCTTTAAAATCGACCAAGAAACGAAACTGCTGAAAATAGGTTTGTTATCTGATATTACATGCTAGCATAGTATTGTAAAGTGAAGGCATTTTCAATATTTTTGGAATTAAAAGTGTTCGTCAAGAGAAATGCATGTATGTTGTTCTAATTCATCCAGTGTCCAATTCGATTGTGGATTGGTGGATTGACATGCATGCGTGTACACGCCGTTGGTATTAGTTCAATCGTTGTTCAAAAACCACAAATGTGTTTTCTTGCACTGAGAAAAACCCCAACGAGCATGGCTGTTCATAATTTTGAGGAAAAGTAGGTCTGTACCAAATAAAAATTTTGCTCAAGGAAGATAGACTTCTCTTTCAATAGTGTCAATGGTGCACAACCTCACACACATTATACGAGCAGTTAACTTGACGGAAATGGTTTCCAAGGTTTCATATCACTATTCCGAAGGTTCGCTACTCCATTAAAGGTCCACTACTCCGATGGTTCACTGCTCTGAAGGTTCTCTACCTACCAAAGTTCACTACTTCGAATGTCCACAATTCCGAAATCAGAACTCCAACAGTTACTTTCTTGTCTTAATACGAGCACAGCCCCAGAAGTCGATTTTGCATTACATCCATGTTCTCATTCATACCCTTGCACACATTCACTAGTAGACCAACTCAGAGGAGTAGGTAACACCTTTCTGCAATGCTCGATTGTCAGCCAGTGATGCTAGGATTCGAACCCAGGGCCCGGTCTCCAATCTTTTTACTCGAAATGGAACTCGAAATTAGGTTTGTCATTTTCTGCTCTACTTTTGGGCGAACTCAAGATAAGTGTCAATTATTCTATGCTCGAGTACACAATAACTCACGTAGATAATTTATTGCCCTTAGTTCACAGTTTGCAAACCCAATATTAAAGCAATAAGTTCGAGTTTGAACTCGAAATTTCGAGTTTTACTCGAGTTTGTAGCACGAATATAAGGGTCTTCAAGGGCAAACTTGAACTAGAAACTCCTATGCATAAACTATAATGTATTCGAGCACACTAGAGTCTGATAACCAATCATCTTAAGTTCGCACAAATGGAGCAGAGAAATTGCCAAAAATAGTTTCGAGTTCGTTTCGAGTACAAAGATTAGAGACCGGGCCCAGGTCTCCCAAACAGGAGTTAGGACCACAAACCACCGAGCCAGACAGTTCATTACCCTAATGAGTCGGAACCTGGGAGTATATTCGATATTGGCCCTATAGGTCGGAACTGACAAGAATAATGTATTGTATTCATGTCCATTAACCATTTACGAGTATGAAAAAGTTGGATAGTTCTTGATACATTGCAGGTCCGTAGCCAGCATTGCGCAGGGGGTGGTTCGAATTTCTTGAACGGTGGACCTTTGATACTTTGCCGCAACATCGACACTTTGGAGTTTTCATTAAGGCCCTCAGTTGGCGCAGCTTAATCAGGGGGAAGGGAAATTGGTATACACAACGATGACTCCCAGTTCTATGTTTTTGAGATGAGACGGAATTAGTAGGCCTAATACCAGAGATGAGGATGCCGTGACGGCTCGCCGGTTCCCCACGTGCCGCTAGGTGGTAGCCAGCACGCGGGTAGCAGGCAGTAGCACGCGCTTTATCACTGCTTGATGTAACCGCGACAGTCATTGGTTAACTTTACAACAAAGTGAGAAAATGGCGGATTATGGACGATTTTTAGCCTTGTCCATGCAAGTGGCGTAGCAGCAACTATTAAGCAACTATTTTGTTTCTGCAGTAGGCCTAATGTTTCATAGCCGCGTGCTCAGAAGCACATGTACAATAACACACCGTCATCTGGTCGATTTTACTAGTGTGTTATTCATACTGTATAAATACAGGACAGTAGGCCTAACGTAAACAAAAGGCCAGCGACATTAGGAAGATGCAATCCGAAAGGCGCAACCACAATTTTCTGGGATTCACATTTCTTAAACATGAATTTTAAGCACCCGATTTGTCTGTACAACAGACCACATTTACACTTTCTCCATCAGTCATATCAGTTTGTTTGGGTAAAGTGCTGCTTGTTGAGAAATCGACCAGCCAATCAGAAACGCCGGTGTAAAAAAAATCCCGAGGAAAATTAAGTGTTCATAACAGGCTTGCTGCGGCTACCACCCAGCGTCACGCAGGGAACCAGCGAGACCGTGACGGTTGCTCGCAAAAAATGGGACTCATTTCAAATGTAATGTGGTCCAAAACGTTCTCCTCGTTACTTCTTGCCAAATTTTCAAATCAGGCGTGCTTAAATGAGTAATTACACCTTCTCGGTCAGAAATATTTAGTCGGAGATTAACTTAATGAAACTTTTTATCTAGTCATATTTTTCCGTGCTAACGTTATTGCATTTTAAACAATTTGGAGTGGTAATATTGATGAATCATTATCACCACGATACATTCATCAAATCCATGTCAAGGTCGCATCATTTCACAGCGCGACTGAAAAGTTTAGGGCCACTGCGCCTGAACCTCACCCACCGGAACCACCCACAGGCGGGTCGAAATCAAATGTAGTTAGCAGGCTACCCAATCCCTGCGGCCAGTTTTCGCATAGTCAGTGAGCCCCATTCAGTCTTCTTAAATTTAAAACCGTTGGTCGCCGCAGCCCCTACCCGTGGCCCAGATGTTGCCCTTAATTGAGAATGAGTAGTTAATTAGATTCAAGTATCACGATTGGCAGTGATTGGAACCGATCTCAACAATGAAATCAATGTATTAAGAACTAGTCAACTTTTTGCACACCCTTTTACACGGTTACTAAATGGACACAGATACAATAATCTATTCACGTTTATTACGACTCATTAGCAGACAATCAGAGTAATGAACTGTTTGGCTCAGTGGTTTGAGGTCTGGACTACTGTTTGAGAGAGACCCGAGTAAAAAAAGTAACTGTCGGAGTTCTGGTTCTGGAATTGTGGACATTCGAAATAGTGAATTTTCGAAGGTGGCAAACCTTCGGAGTAGTGAAGCTTCGGAGTCGCGCACCATGGGAATTGTGGCATCTAACCTGACAGTGTCAGATCTACGTTTTCAGTAAGGGGTGGGGGGTAGGATTCGCCTGAATCCGAGGCGCGTAGCGCCGAGCGTAGGGAAGGTCAGGAGGGAGTTCCCCTCCTGTTTAAGATTTTGTTTGGTATTTAGTACTTGATTTTGTTTACCTGGTGACATTTTTTTAATTTTTATTTTTGATCCTTTCCCAAGGGTAGCCTTTGAACTCTCCGAACACCCCTCCGCAGACCCGCCTCTGCTTGGAAATCTTTTCCATCTGGTTGCTCGCATGAAGTGTGAGGCTGTACACCATTGACACTAGTGACAAAACAAGTCTATCTCCATTGCCCAGAATTTTTATTGAGTTTAAACCTACTCCCCCCCCCTCAAATGTAAACGTGCTCTTCGGTGATTTCTCAGAGCAAGCAAACACGGTTATAGTTATAGTTATAGTTAAATTCAGGTTTTTGAGTAACGATGGAGGGCTGTCTATAACTTACCGTCGGCTTCTACTGAATTTAAAAGGACGGAAACGCAAGAATGCATGTCAACCCACCAATCAACTCTCGAATTGGACACTATATGACGAAAAACATACTTGTACTTTACGAACATTTTCAATTCCAAATTTGGAAACACCTGCCCTTTACCGTACTGTGCTAGCAAGCAATATCAGATAACAAACCTATTTTCTGCTGCTTTGCTTCATGGTCGATTTTAAGACATTCACACCGCAATGTGACTTTTTGGGGGCTATATCCCTGCTACATAGCTTAACTAGGTATAGACGTTTACTTCTAGACTCCCTTGTTTCCCTACGGTGTAACCACCACGCGTGTTCAAAGCCTCCTCTAATCGTCTGCACGATCCTGTCATTTACGCAAATACCACTCGGGCGAAGTGAGCCGCGTAACGCACGGCTCGATGATAACGTGAAGCGCTTTGAATCAGAAGCAAATTCAAAATTATTACTAACTTAGTTAACAATTGTAGTTAGTAGTACCAGTAGCTGCATCAATTTTGTTGTTGTCCATCTGTATCATATCTTTAATGGATAGGCTGGGGCTGGACCTTTTCTGAGGGGAGGGGGGTTCGTTCGAACCCTCGAACCAACCTGGCTACGGGCCCCGCATTGTTTACAAATGAATTCAGTTCCAATCACTGCCAGTCGTGATTCTTGAGTCTAACTAATGACTCATTCTCAAGCAGGGACAACATCTTAGTGCGGGCACGGGTTAGGGCTGCAGCGACCAACGGTTTTAAGTTTAAGAAAACTGAATGGGACTCTGACTTCGTGAAGACTAGCAGGGATAGGGTAGCCTACTAACTATATTTAATTTCGACCCCGGGCCGTGTGCGTGGTTCCGGTAGGTGAGGTTGAGACGCTGCGGCTTTAAACTTTTGAGTCAAGCTGTGAAATGATGCAATCTTAATGAATGTATCGCGGCTTATAATTCATCAGTTTTCCTATTTTATATTCTTCTAAAAATACAATAACGTACTCATTTTTCCGTGTTGGTAGGACATGCGGGCAATTTCGCATGCGCATAAAATGTTTTAGTACCCGGGCGTTGTTTTCGGTATAAGTACACCACTCGGTACATCTAAATTGAAGTATCGTTTATTTTTGCATGTGAAAGCATCGAAATTACACGAGACGGAAATTTAGATCTATTTGTAGTAGTGAACCTTTGGAGTAGTGGGCTGCTCCCATTTCTAACAATGTAAGCAACTTAAGTAACACCCCGTAAAAATATAACTACACTGTAGATAAAAAATTCGTGAAGTCATTCTCCGACTAAATATTTCTGTCCGAGTAGGTGTAATCAGTCATTTAAGCACGTCTAATTTGAAAGTTTGGTTGGAGGTAACGCGTTAACTTTCTGGACAACATTACATCCGAATTTGAGTCCAATTTGCGAGCAACCGTCACGGCATCCTTATTTCTAGCATTACTACATGTAATTCCGTCACATCTCAGAAACGTAGAGTTGAGTGTCATCGTTGTGTATACAGATTTCCCTGTTGCGTCAACTGAGCACTTTGTTGAAACTCCACAGTGTCGACGCTTTTAGCAAAATATCAAATGTCCACCGTTCGAGAAATTCATCGAACCATCCGCGCGCAATGCTGGCCACGGGCCTGTTGAGGCTGGGGCCTGCACCAATTTGATGCGCAGGGTCTCACGAATTTCAAGCTCTTTTGTTGCTTCTGCTTGGTCGGTTATAGCTATGTCATTGAAAGAGCATTACTCATAACAACGATTGGAGCTCTGCAGATGATTATTAATATGGGAATGTCTGTGTACCATTACTTGTTGTTGGGCCCAGCAAGGTGGCCGCTGTTTTTTTTTTCTTCTGATGTTGGTGTTTCAATAAACGCCAAAACATGTCAAGCCGGTTTAAATCCGCCGTTGTTTTTTCCATTTTATACAATATGTACGAGGCTACTTGTGCAATAAAAGAAGTCAACAAAAATTCAATAGACGCTGTTTAATGAACAAAACAAACCGTGCACTACATCAAGGCGTTGCGTAGTCTGCGTATCAGTGTCATTCAATGGTCTCTAGTAAACGGATTAATTTGTTCGGAAAAAATCTGACACAGAAAAAAAAATAACAACGTCTCTATCACATCAAAATCCCATTTCTAATTATTGTAAACTACGAAAATTTCTACTAATTTCAAAATCCACTTAAAAGTACAGCAAAATGACAACTTAGTAGATCTACGAAACTAGACTCATCGCAAATAAGGTGCAGTGAAAATGCACGTGGACCTCCACAGTCAGAAAAGCATAAAATTATTATAATTATTCATCAAAAATAATGGCATTGTGCAAAGTCATAGAAGAAATTAGGTATAACATTTCTCCTCGCGACTGTCAATGAGCAGGTTTTGGCCATCTCTGGACTTCTAAAAGACATTTTCTCTTTACAGATATTGAAATATACAGAAAAATCCCAAAGTAACTCCATCTACCCAGCAACAAAAATCCTAGTTATTAAGTCACCGAATGCAATGTGTCCAGTCGCTATCTCTGAAGGCCCCCCCCCTTGGGTGCCGCAAAAAAAATAAAACAGCAAGAGCGTAGGGAAATGTTGAGTTTATTAATTTGCCCAGGTAATTAAAATTATACGGATGAAAAAAGATTTGAATGTGTGCAGTTTTAGTGTTTGGGGGGGCTCAGATCTAATTTCAAGTGTCAAATTCGGAACACGGCGCATTCGTAACGGAACTACATGTACGGTTAGTGTACTAGGCTCTCCCGCGATATCCCAGGCGACCGGTAGTGGCGCTGCGCACTACGACTCCGTTTCCGTCGTCTGCTCCACTGTGCAATGAAGAAAATTGACTTCATTTTTTAAAGAAAAAGGAACCTGAGTGACGATGAAAAAACAGAAGCTACTGGTAAGATGTGAATTTTAATCTAAGCCTTAGTGAATCACTCAGAAACTCATTAATTCTCTCTTTGTCAAACCTTAACTTAAGACGATTTCCAAAGCAATCCCGTCATTATTGCCAACACGAAAAACGGATTTGGTCTTTTGGGCATTTGATGACTATTTTAAATACAAAAAAAAAATGTTAAGAACCGATTGCACAAAATATAAAACGTGTAATAAGCATTACAAAAAGAAGTAGGTTTCGCGCGCAAAAGCTGTGGACCATAAACAAGTAGGTCTCTTAGTTTTAGGCATAGACTATAGGAGAGTTCAGCTCAGCTCGTAAGAATATGCCGGAGTTGCGAATCTGTTGTCTATAATCTATGGCTTTAGGTTAGTACTGATATCGTGGTTGTAAAGCACGCGCGTCCTATCAGCTAGGTCGTGAGTTCGAATCTGTATAACTCGCAGTTTTTCCTGTGTGACACGTTCCCCGTTTTTTTTTTTTGTTATTTTTTTAACTTTTTTTTCTTGGATAATACTTCAGAAATCAAGGAAAATGCTTGATTTTTAGAGGAAAAAACAGAAAAATTTCCTGAGCGGGAGGGGGTTTGCCTCCCCCCATTCGGTGCTATGCGCATCTACAATCGTGGCTTGCGCAAATGCTTACGGCCGGACAAAATGATGGCCCCCCTTGTCATATCCTAGATCCGCCACTGCAACACGTCACATATGCCCTGTCAACGATAAAAGTACGTCTTACTATCTAATGCCTTTAGGGATTGGCGACTAAATGAAATTTTGAACAAAGGTTTAAAAATAAGGAAACAACCAACCCACTTGTAAATAATTCCAAAGCTTTAAGACTTATGACGTGACGAATTAAACCCACACACATATAAATATTTTTGGTTACAAAAAAATCTCAAATCTCGTCCATCGTGCATATTTACCAAGTTTTAAAAACTTTTCCATAATGTGCAAAACTTAATATATCCATTGGGAAGTCGCTCGAAGTATTGTCAATAAGGTAAACGAAATCGTGTCTTCAATTTTGGATCCCAAATCGCACTCATTGTCATATTAATGTCATTTCAACAAATTTGATTTATTTTCAGTTGAGACAAGACGTAAATGTGCTGTCAATGTTTTGAAAATTGTGTCTAAACCTTATTCCAATCCAAAGTTAGGGAAGTTTTCCTTAAAAAGTGCGATTTTTGCGTTTTCTTCTGTTTCTAAATTGCGTGTGAAGAAAATGTTTTGTGGCTTCAGACGTTTTGTGCGTTGGTGCACTAGGTTGATAGCCATCTTAATTCTAGTATTCTCCAAGATGTCACCCTGAGGGGCGAACCAAATCGAAACACTGAACCATGTTTTCATTCGGCTCCCAGACTATCATAAAGTTGCCATGCACGAGATGACTCAACATGGTTCACTGCTTCCGAGTTATGCATTTTCGAAAATCTGATAAAATTTCAGTGATGTTTTGCAAAATTTATTGGAAAAATGAAACAGCAACGAAAATAGTCCAGCTGATCGCTCGTTCGGCCGTGATAGGGAGAAATGACACTATGGGCAGAGAATGAGCAGGAGCAGGGTTGTTCTCTCCTTCAAAAACTGAAAGAAATACGTGTACGCTAGACGGGGGAAGTGGTCAGAGAGGAAAGTATAAACATCTGCCAGAGGGGAATAGCATGCGCGAGATATTTTGCACAGGCAGGGCTGAGCTACCCACGGTTACTAGTAGGGAGATATAGGTACCTTGAAGGTAGTCAAACTTTGAATGGTAACAAATCCATGTACATAATATGAAGGACACAAGGTTGAAACTAAAAGCAGCATAGGCGGATTTGGGGGAGGGTTGAGCCAGGTCCCCTTAGCAAATGCACCAAAAAAGTGCCACCGGCATGCCTAATAAAAATCGTGGTCTAAGGGGTATTGTCAAGTTTTGAATCTTGTTACTTTGTTAAGCATTGGGACTGATGCCCTTAAATGTAACTCATGGTACAAATAAGATTATTTATTAGCATTGTCAGGTAACAAATATATGACTCGAATAAAATGTTTAGCCTGTCTTCAGATTATCAAAATATTTCATCCAAAGCACGCAGCGCCTCCAGTGCTTGTTGTCGCTTTTTCTCATTTTCTGGGGAAACAATTTTCCCACTAGCACCAAACCCAGAGCCATAGTCACTGTCTTCGGAGTCTAAGTCCAAGAGACTGTTGGAGCCATGAGAATGGTCTGTTTCAATGGTCTTCTTTCCTCCACCTGTCCAAGAACATGAAGGTGGAGATGGGGTCTTACCAAGGTCAAGGACAGATGATACGTCTGTTGCAACGACCCTGCAAAATTGATACCTTGCAATAGAATTTGTGAGCTGAATATACTCCAACTTTGCCTTGACAAGTCAGAGGGCAGTTATTTTAAAAGCTGCTTTTCGGAACATTCCCACTCTAATTTAACTCAGCTGGAGCAGATTTTGCAAACAACATATGAAATGAGTCACCAGTTTCACAGCATGGCCAAAGTATTCATTGGTTCCATTTTTTTATTTCTAACCTAACAGAAACAGTAACATTTACAGTGGCAGTCATAATCCCAGCTTACAAATAGACAGTTACTGAAATCAACCAATGTGAGTAAACTACAGCACATTTTAAACAGAATTTAAACACATAGAGAGTAAATTTCCCTAGCCAAAGAAATAATGCACAGAGTAAACTCAAGTAAACCATTACTCGCCTCAAAGAAGATATTGCACACATTTCCCTTTTCAATGTTATGCAGGAGTCTAGAAAAATGTCCAGAGTCTACAGACTTTCTCCACTCAGAATGTATGTACCTTTATTGAGTTAATATCATTGATTTCCATAATTTTGCATGTATTTTGCTAAATACACAGACTCTCAATAAAGGCCTACATAACTTTAAACCAAATGGCAGATAAACTTAAAACTGCATTTGTTTCATGTGTTGAACCTTTTGAAAAACAAAACGAAGCCTTGGCCATTTAACCCAACTAGATCCATCTCGAAATGTTTCTTACCATGATTAGATATTATTGCTGTTGCCATTAAGAACAATTAAATAGCATTTAAAACTTAAAAAAAAATAACAAGAGCAACGCAGAGCGTTGAAATGCGCCCACAATTGCACCGCATACGGTATCCTTCTAGGGTTGTTTATTGGTACCATAAAGTGGCCAGTAGAAGGCATACTTTGCAAAATGGAAAGGCATGGTCATTGTCTCCTCAATAGGCTAGGGGCAAAATGTGAGTAATCTTCATAATACAAGCACATCCTATACACCAGTTGCTTAAAGCACCACAGAAACATAGAATTAAAAACAAATTTACCAACATACGAGATTAGCACAGCATTAGAATGCCAGAAACAAATTTCTACTTGGAACTTTTCCTTCACAGTCACGAAGTAACACAAAGTATACACCTGAAGACCTATGAAAATACAGAGGTCAATGTAAAATACTAAAATTGCCACTAGAGGCAAATACTAAAATTGCCACTAGAGGCATACCGGTAATCAGAATCATCCTAAAGTCGTCATCGTCCGTTGTCAACATCACATAAATACACTTGCTAAATTTAGTAAAGATCCTGCAAACGGTTTGGGAGATACAGCCATGGGCGCAAAAAAACAAAACTGCCACTAGGAGGCGCCACAGTAGTCCAAATCGTCTGAAAATCATTGTCAGCTGTCTTCCTTATAGTAAGCACATACACGCCAATTTTCACAATCATCCTTTGAGCGGTTTGGTTGATAGAGGGGTGGACGCAAAAATACAGACTCGAAAACAGTAAAAATGGCCACTAGGTGGCGCAAACTACGTCGAATCCATCTGAAAACAGTAGGATAGCGTCATCTCACTAATAGGTGCCTACATACCAAATTTCATGAAAATCCGTTCAATACTTTTGAAGATACAAAGGTAAGCGTAAAAAACTAAAATTGCCACTAGGGGGCACACCGGTAGTCGGATCCGACCAAAAGTCGTCATCTTCCGTTGTTAACATCATATAAATATACTTACACAATTTGTAAAGATCCTGCGAACGGTTTAGGAGATACAGCCATAGGCGCAAAAAAAACAAAACTGCCACTAGGAGGCGCCACAGTAGTCGAAATCGTCGGAAAATCATCGTCAACCGTCCTCTACATAGTAAGCACATACATGCCAATTTTCACAATCATCCTTTGAGCGGTTTGGTTGATAGAGGGGTGGAAGCACAAAAACAGACTCGAAAACACTAAAAATGGCCACTAGGTGGCGCAAACTATGTCGAATCCATCCGAAAATGGCAGGATAGCGTCATCTCACTACTAGGTGCCTACATACCGAATTTCATGAAAATCCGTTCAGGACTTTTGAAGATACAAAGGTAAGCGTAAAAAACTAAAATTGCCACAAGGGGGCACACCGGTAGTCGGATCCGTCCGAAAGTTCGCACATGCCGTCCCATTCATGAACGGAACATATGTGCCAAATTTCATGAACGTATGTCAAAGGGTTTTGGAGATAGAGCAGCGGACGCCGGACGCCGGACGGACGCCGCCCGGACGGACGGACGGACAGAGATGACGGCATAATGCGTCCACATATAAATATGTGGGCGCATAAAAATTATAGGGCAGGCCACTGCTTCCAAAAATTCAATCTCAAGTTATCTCTCAATTCCAAATGAATATTGAATTAGACACAATCATAGCAAACACATTCTTAACCCACACTGATGACCTTAATTGGTGAAACATCTAAGTTTTGCAGTTAAGTTGAGAGTGGAAGACAAGTGTAGGACCCTTGAAAAATGTACACACGAGGCAACTTCAGAACATCATATTTCAGAAATGAGTGATCGGATTTACATGAAATTTTCAGATACTCTACTCAACGCAATGTTCCCCAAAACCCTGTTAGAATATTGTTTTTGAAATGCGCCACTTTTGCACAAGAGACTACCAAAGAGGAGTATTATTAACAAAATAAAATTTGCATAAAACGAAACCAAAAAGACAAATTAGAAATATTTAATTGTGTTTTGGAATACTTATATCAAGCGAAATTTAGTAATTGTATTGTTGCCATTACTTTGCTATAACTGTACCATTTTGCTAAATTTGACTAAAACGATGTGGTCACCAGACCCAATCAACGGAAGATCGGACTAAAGCCATAAATCAAATTCTACAGGCTTTCTGCTTTCAGAAAAAATAACCTCTTCATGAGTTCAATGCTATAGAGTTGCAAATATTTAGCTTAATGCACAGGCTTATCCACAGGGGGCCTACATAACCTTAAATACCATTGAAAATGGGGTAATAATTCCGCAACTTGGCTAGTATCTAGAATTTGGGATAAGGAAACCCTTGCTTATAGAATTTGGGACAAGGGCAATTTTGGCATTCACCATATTTCTCAAATTTCGAAAAATGTATTTTTAATCTACAGAGCGGGTAATTTTGTCGTCCTTCCAGTGATTCTTGAATTTGGAATAGTCAATATTGTACATTTCTACAAGAATTTGGCACCAACTCCAACCTTTAGCAAACTCATTAAATTTTCATTGTGCCAAATTGAAGAATATTTACCACGGCAGTCAGTAAGCTCTCACTGCATTCATTTGTACCATAAATTTGATTTTATAAGAACTGATGAACTTAACAGTGTTGTGACCTAAGTACACAGACCTTTGTTTCTTTGGAGGAGGTCGTTTTTTCACTCGTTCACAAAACATATCATCCAGGACACTAGGTGGTGTAGATGAACAGGGGCCAGAGCTATTCGGGACCTCAGATGAAGTTTGCAAATCGGTGTGTTTTGACGAAAATTTCTTGTAACCAGCTTTTGTGTATACTGGTGATTTGCCCACAATTAACTGGATGTCATCGTCTGAATTATAGGACAAGTCTGATGCACTGTCCATTGTTGTTTCACTTTGAACTTTGTGATTGTCTTTCTCAAACCGTTTCGACTTTGTTGACATCTGATGCATGGTTTTGTTGAAATCATCAAATTTTGATCCTGAGTCTGAGTCTGAACTAACAAACTCAAGTCTTTGAACACGGCGACGTTTGTGCACTCGAACAATCCTGTTCTTTGGTAAACCTTCATATTTAGCACCAGTCTTAGAACGTTTTGCAGTCTCTTCTTTCCTCTTAAGATCACTGTCACTGCTCGTTCGACTTGATTCTTGGTTTTTGGCTCTTGTTTTTTTACTATTTTCCTGATGCTCTGGTCTTTCACTAACAGGTAACATCCAAGTTGGAAGACGCTTTCTAGCACCAGCATTTCTAGAGGCAGGTAATGTTGTTCGCATGGCTCCACATGTCTGCGCAAACTTGCTGGGTTCATTATGTTTACTGCAGCTGGACGCGTACAGAGCATTATACCTAAAATACAGAAACAATACAACAACTTTATTTACCAGACAAATGTAATGCCTATTAGAAGATACTTCTGATACAACAACATTTCATTGAGTATATAAACATGAAAACATTTAAAACTCCATGCAGGGTCTTTACTCAGGTCACCAACAGCAATTTCGAAAGGAATTGTTAAAAATGCACGACACAACACGGTCTTCAAATATAAACACAACTGATACAAGATGTTTTAGCAGCCACTGCTTCATGGACAGCGACTGTAGGTTTACAAAACCTTCCTCTGTGAGTTGAAAACTGCCATGGACTGACATTCTGTCAGAAATGACTTTTGATTGAGAACCCTTATACACAGTAATGAAACTGGGCTCAACTTGGAAAGAGCTGACACCAAAGAATATAGTACATGGACTGCCAACTCGGTATATTTTCAAAGGACGAAATCTGTGATCTTGCACCTAAGCCATGACATCACTATTCTCTAGCAACACCTGGCATGCATAGCACATTTCACTTCCGCCAAGTACGTCTGGTGGTCTGGTAGCATTGCCAAAAGTATTCACTATATCAAGAGTTCTACTATTGGAAGACTTTGAACAGCATTTCAATACCGAAATTTTTTTTTTGTTGTACTGGACAGTAAAATAGAAGCAAGTATTTGCCGTCACAATACACCAACCAGAAGGCGTGTTTGCTGTGTATAGAGGGTGGGGCCTTCTCTAGCATATTTCGCAAGAAAATATCGGAGTTGCGAATCTGTTGTCTATGATCCATACTGGCAGTCAGTTATTGTTCAAGACCAGGCTCAATACGCTGGCTTGACCTGAATGGTAAGCTACTGTGTAGAGTATGGCCTTGACCAAGAATGAACTGCTAAGGTTCACTATACACACTCCAGATATAGACACATCTTTACCGTGCTACATATTTTTAGCAGAGAATGTTTCATGGAGTGCAACTATTTGAGTGCAAAGTTCTAAAACATAGCAGGACAGTATCCTACAAAATGAAACAAAACATTTAAGGCACAGAATACCTTTCAAGACTCTGATAAGATGAGCATATCAAGAAGATCCGACGGTACTGATCAACAGTGCATTGGAAGACAAGATTGCAGGGAGTTACACGAGAGAAGAACGGAATTGTGGGTAATAGATCATCATCTCCACTTGTAAATACAACATATCTTAAAACGTCGGGCAGTGTCACATCACAGGGCTGACCAATGCTGGTGATCTGAAAGTACAGTAATCATAAAATAAACTAAGTGAAATCACAGATTGTGCAAAATATTTGTAAAATAAATGATAGGCAGATTCACTTGGGTGAATCAGCAAGGTGTATGAATGTCCATAAATGGCCAACAGACTTACCGTCTGGCAGATTGCACTTTCTAAAGCACATTCTTCATGTTTACCATTCACTTGCGTCCAAGACTTATTGAAATGTCATGGTGGACACGACGAGAAATGCACCAAGGTTAAAGCAGAGATTACATAGCTTCTATCACAATAGAAGTTGGAGCAGAAAATCCATATCAAGCAGCCATCTTGTTAAACCATATCCATGTACCTTTTGTTAATACTCCAGCAGGTTTTGAGGTAAAGATGCACTAATTTGATCTAAAAATCTGCCTGTGCCCTTTCCCTGTCCAAGCACTTCTAGTCAAAAGGGGGACAGAATGCTGACTAAGAAGAGTGGATGGGAGCATTCCATTTTCGAAGAAAAAGGGCAAAAGTACATTTAATCAGGCTCAAAGGGGTGCTATTACCAGGACTGCATTGTGCAGAGCCGAGAGCCTTGTGAAAAAGTAAGACAACGCAAAATCACGCAAATGAAAGGCAAGTGCTTCGTGAGTATAATTGGGAGCTTAGTAGCGTACCCTTGCAAAATGGTGGCCACAGAAGAAGTGAATAGATGGTTAGGTTGCAATGTTGACTTATGGGATAGGATTCACTGTTTTCCTTCCATAAGCAAAGATCTCGAGCAGCAAATGTTTTGCAAGAGTTGTGGGTCTATTCTACACAGTCCAGGCAACATACTGTCTGTATGTTGAGAGCAAAGTTTCAAATCAAGGAAAATCAGTTTGGATGACGAAATCTTACCACAGTGGGATCCTTGAGCAACAATTTTGCTTTGAGACATTTTAATGCACAGGACTTCAGAACATGATTACTGTCTGTAAGTGTACCACAATACAGCGAACCCTGAAAAAAACGAAAGCATAAGCATGTTTACCGCTAGATAAGAACAGATCGAATTATGAAGCTTAACAGAATTTTCAGTTCACCAAATGGTCACAAAAAGTGGTCAGTGGCTTTTGTGGTTAAACAAACATTCAGATCTGTGGGGTCATGAGGTCAACTCCACGTTATGAGGAGGTGCCGTTGTCAAGTTCCTGACGGAATTTCCGCTAAGTCTCCACTGACACTAGGTGAAGTCTTAACCAATACAAAGAGTACAGCAAAGTATAATAAGTCAACACAAACCGTATTGCAAACATTTTTAAGTCTGGTCAGCACGGCAGCTGTTGGCCACATCACGCGACCTAACGAATACGTTAAGATTTCTGCCATAGACTTAAATTCATTAAGTCACATGACGTGGCCAACAGATGGTGTGCTGACCAGACTATTGTTTCCTTGTCATGACAGTCAATTCCACTTGTAAATTTTTTCCACTTAATTTCGCTGAAATGATGCATCATAACAGCCGTAATCTCTTAACACACAATGGTCCGCACATTGTGAAAGACTAACCAAGAACGTTGACCTAATTTCCAATGTTCACGTGTACAGCGCAATTAGCGACATGATGTAAACAATATGATTATAATCATCATTCATAACTGTGTATTGCCATAGTACTAAAGATTTTTGATGCCGCAGTGACAGCCGTGAACATTTTACTGCAATACCTTTCGATCACTTAAAGTTTTGTGTTTGTAGACAGCTCTTAGCAAATGTTCAACCACAGTATATAAACAATGCCTGAATCTACAACTCTGTCATCGCAAAATCATTATCTCGAACAATCTCGCACAATCCTGGCAACCAATTCAAAAAGGACATGCGTAGGATCAACACATGTCTGTAGAGGTCTGGATTGTCCTCACGAACACTTTAATGTGGTTGTGCATTTTGCAAGCACGACCACTCTTACTAAACGATTAATTCACGTGTAGTTATTTTGCAACAGATGATCGAGTTATAGTGTAATGGTCATCTATGTTTATCGTGCGGTGCATCAGTTTAAAAATATCAAGTTTGTTCATGATTACGTCCAAACTATAGGAAGAGCGAAGAGCTTTTACATTTTTATTGTTAGCTTTCTGTTAAATGAGCCGTCTTGACAGATGACTACTATGACACTCAATTCAATTTTTATGCAACCTCTATTGCATGAAATCCCAATTGCGCCCAGCCATCATGACGCGGAATAATGGGTCATTTTTTTTGTTTTCTTTTTGTTTGTATTTAATGAGAACATTGAAACATGAATGCTTGCACGCAATAGTTTTCAATGAGAATGTTTAAACAAGTCTGCTCATACCTAAATAATAATAACACTTTTTAACAACAATGTTGAAATGTGACTGCTAGAAAACAAAAATCTTTATTCTACTCACTTTATGCTGAAAGTCACACAAGTGGAGTCTGTGCAGAAGCATCATGTCGGCCATTAATGGGTCTATGTTCGTACGACACCTGTCGTGATTAGACAGCAGAAGATAGAACGGGGTAGAAGGGACTTGGGTCGATAGACGGTTCACAAGCGCCACCACCTGGTCCTCACTGAGACCATCATCAACTGAAAAACAGACCATTAGCGCGTTAAAGACGGCTTCTACCTTGAGAGTTCAACGAGAACACGCAAGACAATTCACTAGATAGATAAGTGAGAGAAAAGGTTTATCTTGGGTTTCACGATTTAGCCAGCAACCAAGCACACTAGTAAACAGCCCCTAATGAATGTGATCCACAACAGTCTGAACTTGGTGTTACAAATCAAATACACTTAATGTTTTAGAAGAACAAAGTACACATAAAGTTATGTTTTAGAGAAATAAATATACTTAAAGTTATGTTTTAGAGGAACAAAGTATACTATGTTTTAGAGGAACAAAATATACTTAAAGTTATGTTTTAGAGGAACAAAGTATACTATGTTTTAGAGGAACAAAATATACTTAAAGTTATGTTTTAGAGGAGCAAGCTGTTTGTGAACACTTCACAATAAATTTTCACCATAACTTCCACAAAAGCTTGATTAATCCATGCATCTTTGGATGTGTTATTTGTGTGACAAGCTATCTTTTCGAACAAATCATTTTAATGTTAAAAATTAAAAACAAAATTTGACACGAAGTACACAATTATGACACTATTTGCTCTCCTTGACAGTAAATTTTTAATTACTAAAACTACTCCTTGCTTCACAAAGCTTTGTCAGCAACTAGTAATGCTCACACACTTTTCCAAGTTACATCAAAACTGACCTTTCTGCATGACACACAACCTTCCATAGGGGTATGTAGTGGTCCACGTTCTGAGAGCCTCCACAATACCAGTAGCCAGATGACCTTCCTCATTAAGCAGGGCAGCAAACTCCATAAACAGACACGGCACCTCAAACTGTACAAGAGACAGTTGTACACAAGAAACATGTTAAAGGCATCTTGATCGATTTTTTGGTGATTAAATACTCTTTTTGACACTAATCACAGCAAATTATTGATTTACGCCAAAACTTAGCAGCAAACACAGAGGACAAAGGACAGTATACTAACGAACGCGCATTTGAAAAGGTCCCAGCAATAGGGGGGAAAGTGCCACTGTCTTGAGGCAGTCCTGATTACACCATCTTGCCACACCTCTGCAGGAAATTACATTGGGGCAAATGTTATAACAGGAAAATCACCAGTTATTCATTGTTAAAAAAGTCAATATGCTAAGTTACATGGTTTAACAGAGGATGTGGCATGAGCTTCAGATTTTAATAACTTAGCTTTGTTGAATTTTGTCAGTTTGAACAAATGTGTGCCAGTGAACAGGCTACCACTGTATTGTTCGTCTCCAATATTTGGAATAGTTGCTAGGGGTGATGTAACCACTTTCCGCGCCGATTAATTAACAGCTTTGCCAAACTGCACACCTCACACAGTAAACATTCTTAGGCCCTGAATTAAAATTTCAATTTCATAGTTCATGCAGCGTTGTGGGTAAAGTTGGCTGGTTCACAACTCAGACTGTGGAAAGGAAAAACAAGTCAGGGGATCATTCTTACAAAATCTTTCCAAATGTGTACAGGGAGAAAACACATGTGGGTTTCATTCAGTATAAAAAATTCATTATGAAGAGTTCATTCCATTACAGCAGGGCACAAGCACTTTTAATTCAACACAGCTCGATCCTATGTTACCAAGATGCTTATAAGAATTTCTCTATAACAGCCTTCCTTCCTAAGGAGCTGGCAGACAATCAGAAAATACTAGCCTCCTGACTCTAAACCAGTGACTTAAAACATTAGCAAATATGAAATGCATGGTGCAAGACAACCAAATGTAAAATGATACTCAGCGATTTTAGTCACAAAACAAGTGTTTCAAACCAATCTAAGCTAACATAAGCAGTGGTTCACAATTGTTCCATTTATTTCATGAAAATAGGGGAATCTGCTACCCTCAGATATAAGCACAAATCGAATGCGCTTAAATTACAATAGGAAGTAAATAGACGGAAACAAAAATCAGGCAAGGTCGGACCATGAAACACGTGCCTCCAATGTATTCAATCGTCCACATTCTCCATTGGCAGGAGTTTGAACGGTGCATACGTCCTAAGTATGGAAGACAACTTGAAAACTTGATATGGAAGAAGATTTAATTTGTGTAATTTGTTTATAACGCTGAGAACGGCACAGCTTTTCTTTGGTCGGTGACTTCCAACGTCAGTTTTGGCAACCTTAGATTTCATTTGGGGACCTGGGATTTTCGGGAAGACAAATTTGGCAAGTTGGCATTAAGCTAAGCACCGAGCACTGATATGAGTATTTAAAAGCATTGAAAACAGGAAAAATTTTCCAAAATACCTTATAAGGTGTCGAATACTCCAAACTGGTGGTAACTGAAGACACTTTGTCAAATCCATCACCAGAATCAGGCTCCTCTACAGAATGAGAAGACAAATTGGCTTCACCAGACAAACATACTTCTGAAACTTATACCCTCAGACATACACCAAGAAAGTGAGTCAAAATATTATACCGAAATTCGAGGATCATTGAAAAACAGTTTTTGGACCTTGTACGAATTTCGTGGACTATGAAAAATTTATTTCGGAAATATTTATTCATGTCCCAAAATGGCGGGCCATCTGAAAATCGCGTGACTTTATCGTAGGGCTTTCTCCTCCACTGTGTACACAAGTACTGTATAACACAATGTTTTCCACACACTGTGTTTGAGGCGTTCATACTTCTAACAATTGTTCAGTAGCACATGCACTCTAGCCTCCAATACAATAACAACTAATTGGATGAACTATTTTAAAACTTCACTCAAATCCTCTTTACTCCTAACCAAAAATACATATACTATGAATTACAGTGGGTCTTTGGTGAGTGGCCCTTTGACGTAATGAAACTTTCGCTAGCGAACATTCTGCAACGAAATTTTGAAAAAGTGAACTGTCAGTAACCATTCAGAACATTCATTACACTAAGCAACAACTAATAGCTTGTAACAGGAATGGACACTAACTACATATTGCTCACGACTGAATGTATTTATGGAATATTTTCAACATAGGGGCGTATTGAATGTGAATGGCTTCATGCAGTTTCAAGCAATAGCGATTAGTATCAAAAGGTCTCGCACTGACGAACACGAGAAAAGTTTGAATAACGACAACAATTTTTATAAAATGTAGGGACATGTTTCGGTGGTAAAACATACACGATTAGTATCATTGTCAATAATCGTAACGCTGTGTTGCCCAGCTGTCTCTCTATAAGCAGCATTATTTTCCAAGTGTCTACAGATATGTGAATTCTTATTGTTAACTAGGGGAGGGTTCTGTTCACGTAACATGGCTGAATTACCAAATGATGCATTCCACCACTTCCTGTGAACAGTGGTTGCTTTGTCTTCGCCTCGAAGAACCTTCTCAGCTAATCTGGTCTGTGCTGACCAATGAATCTGTGACTCGCCCAAATGGGGCGTGACCTTTAAGCAGGCTATCTGGATGTGAGGAACCTACATGAATGTATCAATAGCAATTGGGTAATTTCAAAATAAAAATATTTGACAAAGAATAAATATACGACCTTTTCGACACTTTGCATTTGATAATAAGTGACAAAAACTATATATAACCATGGTTTTAAAATCAAAAAGTTTAAAGAGGCAATAAACCCAATCTGTCGTAGAAACTAAATCTTGCTTTTATTAGACCATAACAACTATAAATTGTTCTCAACTTGTTTTTTACTCTGAAGAGAAGTCATTTTTGGACTTGCAAAACACTGACAGTGTCTTATATTAATTCCTGATGACATGCTTGATGAATCAGTGATGAACTGTGAGTGTTTTGTAAAACCAAAAATCTCTAATAAACAATTTTGAATCAACTTCGTAACGGTTTGTGATCTAAACAAAAATGTAACGAAAACCGGGTATACAGACAATTTAAAAATTCTAGCTAGACAAGAGATAACAGTATTTAGATGGTCATTGATTATTTTCTTCGTTTAACTTGAAAGTTTCAACAAAGTCAAAAACGCCTGTCTACACAGGGCAACTTTTATGAAACAGTTGTAAAGACACCAGTACTAGAAAATGAACTTGTTGCAGCATGCTTTTGTGTGGCGTGATATGCAGCAATATTTTGGAAACATCCTGAAACATATTTTAGGATTGGACCTATCAGAAGTAAACTTTGTGTCATGTGACCGTTGAGACAAATGTGGAATGGTAGCCCCCATAGAGCTGTCAGATTTTCAATTGGACAAAAAACATCAGAACAGCTCACAGGTACTGTATGTGGGAGCAATGTCCCAGCTTGTACACAACAACAAAAGAGTACAAACTTAAGACAGACTCACAAAGAAGAGGTTACTGAATTTTTCCCTCTTTTTCTCTTTCAATTAATTAATGCTCCTACTATAACACCTGCACCAATAACAATGCAGAGGTTTCTGTGCCTGCAGTCCATTTTTCATTCACTATTTCTGATTCCAAATTTCTTGCATTATTTCTGTTACATTTGAATACACGTTCTTAGAAGTTGTGAAAAAGTTTGGACAGGCCAAAACATGTTGCGTGTTTTTTTGCAGAAATGCTACAGAACTATTACAGGTGTAGACAGGGCTTAATGGTTTACCTAAATACTCACTTTACTTTGTATCTGTAAGATGTAACCTTCACGCACTTGGCGACTTAGATTATCATCGTCGATGACAACCTTTTTATTCTGGAAGTAAAACCTTGCCATTCCCAATGAAAAGTCATAGAAATACAAATGATGATTCTTGTGAATTTCACAAACTCTAGAATTTACTTTGGGGACAATGGCGTGCAGATAAAAGAATGGGGAGAGAGTTTGGCAAAAGACACAGGGTCACGCATTATGACAACCAGTTTGATGCCGGTTATTCAGTGGAGAAAATTGGTTTTCACAATGCAAGACCCCTGTAAGTTACTAATAGACCCCTGTAAGTTACTAATGGACCCCTCTGAGTGACTATTACTGAGACTCCAAATGTAAACTGAAATGCTTTTTGTTAAATTCATAACCAATCTTTGAAGGATTTAATTCTGATCTGAGAAACGGCAAATCGAATTCAAATGAAGCTCTGTTCTCCGTAACAGTGAGGAACTTTTAAACGAATATTTTGCTTTGGCACGAGTAGCTATCACTTATTGAAAAAAAAACGAAAGTGCCTTTAAAGCATGGTCTTGTTAAGAAATAATGGTAGATTAGTACAAATTTAAAAAATCAAATTCAATAGGATTTTTACCTTCAGAATGAACATCGAAATTTGCAGAATTCAGACAGGCATAAGTCAGATTTTTGCTTAAAGTAAGTTCCGCAGTTTGGTTGTTCCAGTCTCTGTACTCAATCTTTCAAAAGAGTCAAATTTTGCCTCATTTGGATAAATCTCTCTTATGCGAGTTTCACAGAATTTACATTTCCAGGGTTTGTAGATATTTGGCTAAACGCACAGTTTCATCAATAAGGTTCCACATGACCTTGAACTTGCCTTTTGTAACAACTGAACGACACACCCAGCAGCATAATGGAGGCCACACTCGGGCATTTTACTGAACAGTTCAGTGGCTGAAAAGCGCTCATGAGTGGCAGAGAAATGCTTTCTGTAGATGGCAGTCTTGCCCTAAAACACAACAGAGAAGTTGCCTTGCATGCATTTGTCCAAACTTCGAGTATCTTAAACGCACTTTATATGGAGTGGTTGATGGGTCAAATAAATTCTCAAACTGGGGATTGGACCTGAATCAGTGAGTTATGACGATGAATCATCAACTATTAACAATTGCAAGGATATTCCTGGACTGTGCCTTTGTGCCATCAGCACATAAAAAAGGCACCAGTACATTGCAGCACTGCACCCCCAGGGCGCATCTTTTAAAACCACAACACTCTTTCAAAAATGTAACGCTCTAGTCAACTTACAGCCACTTGGGTAAAACATGACTCTGTTCTTATTTCGATTGCCCTAATTGGGGTTTCTGTTTCATATGTTACCACTTTAATTATACTAAGTCTGCTGGGCACAACTTTTAGAAAAAAAGCACACTTTTTATCATCAGGTGCCCCCAAAGGGCAAAGGTTCAAACCTCGTCATGAATATTCATGAATATTCCCAAATCGCTCAGCTTGAGCTCTCCTCATAATGGCCTTGGTGCAAAAAATTAGGAAATGCGCGTGACATGAGTGTACTGTTTTTAAAATGATGAATATAATCTTTTCTTTGTTACAAAAATGTGGAGCATTATTCGAGAAAATGATTTTATTACCTTGTCTTTCAATTAAACAGCAGCAACGAACAAGGTGAGTGTCGGTTGACTCCCATATTTTGCATGCATCACCGCTGGCTGTTCGCTCTAAATGTTGATACAACTTTCACGACGTAACGAGCAGAACACAATAATTGAGTCAGGAAATAATTTCCATTGAATGCTACTTACACTAAATGTTGTTCCACACAGCATGACTACAGAAAAGTCTACAAGACTCCTGTCAAATTCCTCTTCCATGCCCATGGTTACACAGGTTACAGACATTCATTCACACGGACTTACAGCAGCACCAGTTTGCATTTTCAGACAGAAATATCTTTGCTCCTCTTGTCTTGTAGTTGATCTGCCTGACGCTATGATATCAAATTGACAAAGGAAGAAGTCTTCTCGACTCAGTCACTGACACTGACAGTGACAGTGACAGTGACAGGCTGGCCAGCTGACGGCCACGGCGTATAATCTGAATGAATGTCTGTTTTGTATTGCAAATCAGGTATACTTTTCCCATTCAGCGTCATGGTACCACATAGGAATCAATTACACAAACAGTCCGCATCAATAATTTACCGAGACAGATTTGAAAGTTCAAAAAAGCAAGTTTCAGCCTTACATGGTTTAGTTTACAAGCAAAATACGTTCGGATTAACGTACTTTTTCCACTAAAGAGCACAAACTATGTATTTCGCCCTCTCGTGGACAAAATGTAACCTTTGTTACTTGTACAATGGCACGCCGGCCTATATGTAATGTCACCAGAGACCGTAGAGAGCGTCTTTGATGTCACTATAGGTATAAAGGCTAGGCCTAAGTACCCGATCTAAAATTTTTGTGCAAATTTGTAGAATGTATTTAGATTTTCCCGCCAACTTCATGGTTTATGCTTATTTTTTATGACTGTACTTCCTCCGCTTATGTGAAATGTCCATGTGAAACCTCCCTCCATAGAATTCTCACTGAGTAGTGCCTCAGTGTTTTCATCAACGACGCGATTGACGCACCTGCACTCCGGCCGACGGAGGAGGCACACATCACGGAAACACGCCTGAATTCACAGGCACCAGGTGGTGAAACCGACTCGTCCATAAATTAACCGCAGTGTACCTTCTGAGTTGCGCCCGCGAGTCGGTCAGTCCGAGGGCCGGGTTCATAAACTACTGTCAATAACTAGAAATCGACATTTCGCGAGACCGGTCAAATATATATAGTTCGGCGACAAAGAGACAATTTACGAGTCGGGCCGGGAAACTGGAAAAACGAAACCTTGTTATTAACAGAATTGGTCGCATGACCATTGCGAGTTTTTTTTTTTTTTTGGTGTCCCACAGACGGATAGGGCATACTGGCCAAAGATAAATGTCATTATGCTTTTTTCGACTGCAACTTTGGAGTGAACTTTGACCGGGTATCTGAGTAAGTGGCTTATGAAGTAAAATGTGTCTGCATTGAGCGGTCGGGGCCCTTTCGAAAGTGTTGTATTAAGTACTCATTACTGGTGTTTCGGAGGTTGTTACGAGGTGAAATAAGATGTTTTAACATCGTTCGTGACTAAAGAATTTTGTCTGCAGGCTAATTTTAACTAAGACCACCGTCACGGTGACTCAAGGAGGAAGTCCATAAAATAGAACCTGACTAAAAATAATTTAGTCCAGCCACTGAGAGAATATAGCCTAATACATGTAGGTCATTGCCTGCGCCTCACCCGGCCTACGAGTCACTGAGTGTTAAAAATAAAACAAAGCGTCGGTTCGCATCACTTTTAACGACTATAAGGTACACAAGCGTATCTAAGGTAAGCTCAAAGTCATCCGTTTTGTAGGACTCACAACTAAAAACTGCCACATTGCTATATCATATTCTCAAATCATTAAACACGGCCCAGAACCATGCATGATTTTCCATTCAGTTGACTTGCACAGCTATTGACTAGACCCGTCCTACCTACAATATAGATACAGTCACAACCACAAACCAGGACCGCGCAGTACACGTGTGCCATCTATCGGCCTTGATCGGTAGTAAGGTAACAAGTCGGTGCCCGGCGCTGCGCTGCCGCCCGCAAGATATGCTAACTTGGCTGATGCTAGGAACCAATATAATCTCTTACTGCTTAAGCTGATGTTTCCAGTTTTTACTGGTTTCTTGATTGTTATTTATATTATGTATGATTCACTTTGACGTTGCATCTTTTTACACATCACACCTGGCCCAAACACCCTCTCAGGTGACTGATGTAGGCCTAAGCCTGCTTGTCTAGTATCTAGAATGTATACAAGTAGTTCTTTTGAACGAGATTTTTCATTATCATTATTTGGGGAAAGTCGCCAGCTGAAATCCCACGAACGAGGTATTTTCTGCTCAGTGCGGTGGTGATGAGTGGTAACTCACTGGCAGGTGAGAAACATACGCGGGAGACAAATCGAACAGGTTCGGAAGTAAGCAGTTGCGTAGAGCCTACTGAACAGTATACGAGAAACTGTGTTGAAGATGAATTACATTCTATTCTTGTTTGTGCTGCATTCGATGATCTGAGGAGGATGTCTTGTGTTTTGGCGATTTACAACCTTGATAAATTTCATTTATCTGATGGTAGATTGTAAAGTTGCATTCTTAAAAACATGTTTACGCTTTGGAAAGACGAGAGAGGTTATGCCGAGAAATGCTGGATGCTTTTAAGCATCTAGCATCTAATAGCGTTCAAACTCATAGAACTTAAAAGTTCCATGAACTTGAACGCTATTATGGTACTGTGGGCATCTGTGCTCGGTTGCATGTCCCAAATAAGGGACTCAACTAATTTCCTTAAATTTAC
Source organism: Phoronis australis (assembly GCA_002633005.1). Lineage (NCBI taxonomy): Eukaryota > Metazoa > Phoronida > Phoronidae > Phoronis > Phoronis australis. The sequence goes on along the minus strand of NMRA01000019.1, from coordinate 286,426 downwards.
TGCGTATTTATGGGCCTGCGGAAACACCGATTGTCCTGTCTTATGCCGTTTAAGTCTCGTTACTAAGTCAATGTTTAGCTTTGATAAAAATCGAGAGCGAACTCTACATTGAATTGTCATTATCATTGAAAATAAGTAGGGATCGTTTCATGCAATTAGTCAAAGAAGAGCTTATGATAAAGATAAAATGATAAATATATTACGTCTGTGCCTAAGGAACGAAACACATACGAAAAAGATTTAGGGAACTCAGTTGACTATTTGGGACTGTTTCATGCAGCCGGACGCTGGCCTTTTATACCATGGCAATAAACATATGCATATATTGAACCGTGCCTGTGCTGAATTGGAATAATTATTGTATTAATTATTTGCTCTTGACAGGAAATCCGCACAAACTCTCTTGTTCATCGTGCTACCACTGTGATTCAAATATCCTGAGCATAGTCTGTACGTTAATTATGACAGACAAGTGGTTATTTTATTCAAACTCGACGCTGTGGTATGTTCATGAAACAATCACAGCGCGTGTTATTTTATACAAAATAGAGCCCTTCAAGAATAGTCGTCGTTTTCATTGTGAGAGCTGTTGTTATAACTACAACGGGTCATTTTTGAACAGTACCTGGTTGTTTGTTGCTTCAAAAACGCTTTGTTTCGCCTATACTTCTGTTGCTCGAATTTGCCACAAAAGAGTTCACCTTTCATTTGAAGTTTATTTTGGCATCATTGTGAAAACTAAGCCACTGACTCTGTTCCGTAGTTTATGGTCTCACCGTTTTGACAACTAGGCTACTGTGTACTGGCACACAATGTGTAGCTATATATCATTTGCTGCAAACAGAGAGCAAAATGCAGAGCACAATGTATTTTCGCGGTGTACATGATTTAATTAACAGTTACTGTCTTATGGAAATACGTGACATATTTAATCTGCCAAAAAATGTCACCCTAAAGCACACCGCATAAACCTCACTGCAGTGTTGATAGAATCACCCTCCACGAAGGTCGGGCATCTGATGTCTGAAAAGTTTACCAATACAAGGCGCATTTCAGAAAAATACTTAGGTACGTCGAGGAACTCCCAAGTATAATGTGAATGCGTTCCTAGTTGTGGGAGCATTTTTGGTATATCCGCAAGTGAAACGTTTTGTTGTTTCAACCAAAACACTCATCGGTAACGTCCTTCCGAAACAATTCCCCTACTGACACAGAGGCGGCCAGGATCTTATGAGAGGGCAACTCTGGTTTCAAGTAGCTTTGTTATCAACGCTTACTAAAAGCACTCCCCATCACCCCCTTCACCCCTCACATCCCTTCACGAATCGAAATGATCCGACATATCTAAAGAAAAAGTATGCATTTTTAGAAACGAGTCGGTGCTTTTGATGCACGTAACCGCTTTTACCAAAGAGTCTAATGCTGTCCCATGACTTTCGCTACCGACGTTTTCACAGGTAGAAATTTCATACAGGATTGGTTAAAGAATTTGTTTGTTTATAATCCTTTCAACCCAGCATGTTTGTCATTCATTGACACTGAGTGTGTAGTTCTCAAACATCATCCTTTCTTCTCAGTGAGCGCTCACGTGAAACGTAAACAGACATGTTTGTATGAAAAGCTTGCATGAATAAACCGCACTGCGAATTGAAGTGTGACAATCGCGTAAACGATCTAAAAAGTCCAGCTCTACACAATTTCGTGCATTCAATGAACGTATTATTCTGTACAGGCAAATTGTTTGGTACGGTGTGAAGGATAAAGATCATTCACGCGAGGTTTGTATGTGGAGTTTTGACTGAACAAATAATTACACATAGAACCTTTTCATTTGGCTGGAATTTCTTAAAAATTCAAACACCAACATGCAAATATTTAAAAGAAACACAAGATCCCACGAGAAAAGTGTGTTATGATCACTTGCATAACCACTAGGGCATAACGGACCCATGGGACGGTGTTCATTGCAAAGAAGAGCTTCCCCGATCGAAACTCATTTCATTTTGGGTTGCCTCCCGCCCCCTTGTTCATTGTAAAGTGCC
>NMRA01000019.1:222556-284329 GCA_002633005.1 Phoronis australis | reverse complement strand
GTGAAATTCTAAAATAAAAACAGACATGCGCGCAGAGTTGGTGAAATATTGAGAGCTGTGATTGGCTCAGCGCTGTTTCCAATCAAAAGGATACAAAGTGCTGTGCCCAAACTACATCAATGAATGTCTTTTGTGTACATTGAAAAAACACACCACTCTTATATAAAAGCTGTTAAAGACGGTCGCGAGCTCGATTTGTTCCGTCTTGTTGAGGCAAGAGAAGGGTGGAAAATATCTTCTCAAACTTTGACGCCATATACAGTCCAGTGAATTTGAGCACCGACTGTTGCGATAAAGGGAAATCCAGCCAGGGAAATTGAGTTTAGTTGCCACTGGTAAGTACATTTATATTTTGGAGACTTATTGCCAGTTGTTTGTCTGTTACCGCATATGTATCATGTTTAAGTGCGGGGCGCCTGCAAATCAGTGAAGTGGGGTAAATATTCGAATCGTTTTTACACTTGAATATTAATTATTTTTAACTTCAGTTGTGTCAAAAACTGGACGCGTCACTCCCGGGCTCTAAATGTTCCCGTTGACCGGAAAATTTTTAGGGAGAAAATCGTACGAATATGACTCCGTCGCAGGCGTGATGCTGCACAAATTGTCAGCTGTGAGAATGCTTGCAGTTTTAGTTATCAGTAAGAGTAAGGAAGCTAATTTCACATTCGCAGTTTAATGATCTACAAAGCACCACGGTAACAAAGATATAATCATACTTGATCAGTTGCAGCAAATTACCATTATCCATGAAAAGTCTGTCCCATCAGCTTGGCCTTCCAAACTGTAAGATACAGTATCTACGTCTATGGTTCCATACAGTAACTTGAAATAGCATCCTTCATTGCAGAATAACGTCGGGACAGTAGCGGCATGCCTATTGTTCACCGACAAGACGAACCATTTATAGTAGCTCCTTAATTTGATATTTTACAGTACGGAAGCATACATCATTGTCTAGGCGCCGCCTAAGTTGAAATTTCCTATTTATTTATTGTCGAACACTCTATAAAAATATGAGACGATATCGGCGCGTGCCCAGAGGCGTCGAGGCTACTGTTTCACAGTTACCCCAGCTAGTGTGACTTAAAATACATGTATACTGTTCCGAAGCCCAGGAAAATAAAACAGTCTCATGAAGTACACAAGAGACATTACATTCTCTAAAATAATCATAACTTATATTACATGTAAACTGAGTTCAACTCCTTGGCTTGATCTGTTAACATAAGCAATTTTATATAGGCAGTGATGGAGTAGGTCTGTCGTTGGTCTGTGTACATGTGTATAAGGTAAGCCCAGTGAAATATTATGATCAAGTCTTGGAAGAGTGAAACGGTGGGTCCCAGTGTTGAAATTAGTCTATCCCCTAAAAGGTGGACCAGTTCCCACCGATATGTAATGTGATAGAGATTTTCTAATAAAGCACACGATGGCGCCGTCGTGAGTCTAACCTCCCCACCCCCTGTCATAAATTGTCAGATCTTTCCAAACTCCCTACCCCTTCGAGTGATGACGTAATATGTGAATTCTCCCTTACCGCAGAAGCAGCTTTTGCTCGCTAATGCAACTATCCGCTAGTGACTGCTACATGTACGACCTTGCAGACTTATGGGCAGTTGCAAAATGGTTGTATTTAAAAACATTCACGATCACCCTTTAACCCGTGCACTGAACGGTTGAAAGTGTGAACGTTTCTGACAATTTAAAAGCTGATCTTGTAACGGGAATAGTTTGATTTGAAAACTTGCTTTTTTAAGCAATGTTCACGTAAACATACATGCTCGAGAAGAATCTGACGTAACTCACTTCAACTGCACGCAGTCACTTTATTGCAAGAATCAATCTTCTTATCCCAATTACGCTGAATACCACAATACATGAATTTGAGGTAGTGCGACAATAATCTTAGATTTGAGGTAAAAGCACTTTAGGAGAAGCTTTGAAGCACGTTTGCGCTAGTGCACAAATGGGGTGCAAATGCAATAATACTTTAATGTTACAAGTGTTTGTCCTTGAAGATTAAATCAATTCGTCCGTGGATTAGATGTACACAGGTATTATCTCTAAGGAAAAGCCCTGAAACAGCTCCATGAACTCTCATTCAACTTTGCTTTTCAATATGGATTTCAGGTTTACGCCTTAGCCCTCACTCAAAATAAAATGTTTGCTGCGATTCACTGACTCCATTAACAAAACCCGGACAGCTTGAAGATGAGATTAACTACAGCATACACGGACCAACTGTACGAGAAATGAAACATATACTTTAGATTTATGGCGGGTTTTGAGTTTGGTTTTGGCAGCTCAAGTAAAGCAGTTACTTTTCTCTGGTCTTCAAAAATGTGTTCTTTGGTGACAGGGAATTTTGAAAAATTGTGCTTTGCTCTGAGGAAATATGATAGTGGAAAAAATATTCTTTGGTATTAAGATTGAGGGTGTATGTCCAAGCAAAATGTTATTTTAATATGCTGGCATCGCGGGTTTTCAGAGAGCCCGCCAGTTTGGGCGATTGCTTCGACACAGTACTCCACAGGGCGCCGGACGGTAATGATTATTGGACCACTTGTTTCGTTTGTTAGAATAACAGAACGCGCCTGGCTTCCCCTAGTCGCGCTAAATTATCCTTAGCTAACCCCGTCTCAACTAACAAGATTATACAAACATACTGGCCATTGTTTTTCTAAAGTTGTTTTAATGCTACTGGTGTTTCCTAGCCTACAATTACCCGTGTGTTTGGAATTTGATTTCTTCAGCGTGTTTGAGGGTTCCATGGTGATGGATTTTGATACTCAGAAAAGACTAGTACTGAATTCAGAAAACTTTTCTAGCAATACAGAAAATCAGGCTATGCAAAAAGTCTTGAAAAATTCCAAATTTTTCTAATTACTTCGATAAAACATACATGTATCTCAGAGATGGCTTTTAGACGCCGTATGCCTGATGTGCTGTTTTCCAGTCAAGAATTGTTTTTTTGCTAATTTTCCGCTTTTGCATAATGAACTGTCAAAAATAGGACTTAGAGATTGGTTATTTAAAGACTGGACAGATACATAAAACGAAAATGAAATAATCATTTAAAAAACTGTGCTTTTTGAGATTTTATCAAATAAAATTTGGTCATGTTATCAAGATGTTGTTGGTATTCTGTGAACTTTCTTTTTTGCTAATTTTCACTAAAAAACACATGGTCACGTGACCCAATTATTGATATCAAGTTTGATTTCAGAAAATAATAAATAAACACTTTGGCGAATTAAAATCTATAATGTTGTGCACATTTGTTTGAATACAAAGACTTGTGGATAAGGTACTACATAGCTCTTGAGTGTCAAGCTGCGGCAAAGTTTATAAGTGCCTGTAGCAACATAGAATATTCTATAAGCAAATTTAACCACTGTGAGCACCATGTTTACCTGATAAATATATGTTAATTGAGAATTCCCAAGGTAGTGTTCACTCGAGGGAATACTCCCACGTGTCCGCATGCGCAGGGCAATCTATCCATCTCCATAGCAACCGGCTGTTGAAAACTGAGAATTCAATGAGCAAGAACTTACGGGATAAAAAAATCAAAATACAACTCTGTAACTGTCTGAACTATTAATTTACAAGTCTTCGCGTATTCATCTAATTTGCATGACAAAGGTTTTTGGTACATGAACACGTAATCCTTCCTGGTGTGAAAAAAAATGATGAATGAATTTTATCAAACTATAACTAGAAAAATATCGACTCCTTCAGCGTGGTTGTTTTGGAAACAATTCTGCCACATCCCCGTGATCCACGGCATATGTTTTCACATATACCAGTTAATTAAGTTCATTATATCATGGGGTAAGCGAATGTGGTTTTTAATTTTCTATTGCCCAACATGCGTGTACAGCGGAAGTATCGAGTTACATGTGTATTCGTAGGATGTTACAAGGTCCATTGTTTGAACAGTTATGTTTTTTCAATGCCTGCAAAGAGCTGTATCTTAGTGTGTTTTGTAAACACAAGTGATGAAGTGTATGTATAGAATATTTCTGTACTGAAGCACTTTAGGTCACTGGGTACAACTTGCAATAATTTTTGACATAGCCAATGACGAATTGAAGGAGCAGTATTGCGTGTTGTGGCATTATGACAACGTGATAGGTCTCGTGGTCCCGGTGGTGTTACCAGTGCACAAACTTAAAGCAGCAATCACATAGCAACCGTTTGGCGTTAAGAGATGGATTGGACTGTATAATTATTCGTTTTATACGCTGAATTTTTGACTGTTTTTGATAGTTGACGACCATGTTATAGCTTGTAACTTCTATTCAACTGGGCACTGCAATCCTAGTATGACGTTTTCAAAACCAGTGTAACTCCTTTGTAGAAAATGAGTAGGACTCACTATACCATACGGTGGCGGAAAGGTACACAACGACAAGACATGCATGTACACACGAATTACACACGCGTTAACTCAGCAAGAAAAAAGTTCACCTAATTTACCTCCAACTCTGATGCCAATCAAAATTCACAGAGTGCTACATGTGTATGTATGTCGATACCATACTTTTGCCCAACCCAGTAAACTTTTCCATGCAAGGTGCAAACTATTCGAGTCTGCTGGCCAGTTTAGCCTCGGTGAATATGCGTATAGATCGGACGAAACGCTGACACTTGGCCTGAGTTCTACCTCAATTGATTCATCGACCTATTTAACTTAGTTAACTTGGTGAAAAAAGGCACGAAGAAATCGAAAGCATCCATCAAACACAATGTGGTCAACTGCTCCATCGTGTCTGTTCACACAGACAACGAGACAGCTGCGTTCGCCGGCACTGTTTACCTGCAATTGGCTTTTAAGGACCCCCTTAATTCATTGATAAATAATTGATCACAATAAAATAATGGTGCTTTCACGTTTATGCATAATCAATTAGCACAGATGTAGTAACGTGAATGAAAACGCGAGAAGTAGAACAGAGGGTCTACCAGCCGTGGCGAGAAGTCTGAGAATGGCGTGGCTGGTATTGCCCGCGAGATGTACATGACACAAATTCACAATGAAGAATAACATGCAAGTAAACCAATGTCTTGTGTAACACTAAGCGGAGGAATAAACTCTTACAACGGGCTACACCTTCACAACGGAATTTAAGTTCCAACCATAATTAGGCACCGGTACCTCTGTCAATTTTTAGTCCTGGTGACGAAAGTGTGCGGCCAAATTTCTCTTGGTCATTACTGTATGCGAATCCCAACATCACAATATATGGCGGAATGGCGCGCTGAGGACTTCCACACTCTGTAACGTGTAAAAGTAATACAGACGTGCGCAAGCCGTTTAAGTGAGCCCATTGCACTGACTACCGGAAATTATTTTTTTATACTTTGTTAATATACAGTAAAAATCGAGCTAAGGAGCCAGGGACCAGGGACCCGTTCCAATAAAACTGACTTAGCTAAGACAAATCTTAAATCTTAGTAAATTTTAAAGTATAAGTTAAATTTGTCTGAAAACCAAATCAAGAAATAGATCTTAAGTTTGAATTAAGTGTATGACCTAAGTTTTGCCTTAATTTTGACAAATCTTAGACTTAAGTCAAAAATGAACTTAAGTCAATTTCTTGGACTCAAGAGTGGGACTCGACGAAACATACGGTCTTGAGTAAAGGAAGTGGGCTCTTATGTCGCTAGGTGGCACTGACTCCTATTAGCATGGATGCGTCAAACATAAGAATTTCAGAACGGGTTCGATGAATAGCTGCTTGATGTCATGAAAGATTTATCAGTGCGTTCTGTTGCCCTTCATAAGGTCTACAGTTGAATAGTATATGAGTAAAGCTTTTGCATTCTTGAAAAAGAATCGTTTTCAGATTCTTACTGCCTGTGAGAAAAGTGAGGTCTCGGTATAGAAGGCATGGATGCTTCGGAGAGGCCTTACAAAGACTACGCTTCAATCTGGCCAACTGATGCATGACTTATTTTGGCACTTGCACAACTAGAAAGGGTGCTTTATGAACAAAAGGTAAATTTTCAGAGATCCCAACTTCACATCTGACGACTAACGTTTACTAAGGAGGCAATGCAAAACCCAACAAGAACGAGTTCAAAGTGAAAGTAAGCTTCGGTACACATCCAGTACGCAAGGTCCATTTACCATTGTTTCAGCATAAAAATTACGCGCTATTTTTTCATTCGCCCACGCTGGAAACCGAGCGCCTCCTTCTGATAAAGAGAAGCCCTGTTATATAATTATAGCTTAATCAAGACATCTACTAAATCAGATGTTTTGGGGCCTACTGTTTCGTCACTGTACGCAACTGAGTTCTCATTTACTCAGAAATTGATTGAACCGAATTCAACACGGCAATGTACAGTTATTTGCTTACTAGTCGATACTGCATCATTCGAATGACAAGCACACCTGTCATAAACAAGGTTAAGTACTCCCTTTCTTTTTTACATTGTCGCGGACAATTTATGATCTTGGACATCTCCCGTATTGAACCTTCCATATACTTTAGAACTTATAAATGCTACCTCAAGCATCAATGCTATATTTAGGTTAGCAAATAATTACCGGTTTTACGTTGGTTATTTCATTAGCTCAATTTGTCAAGTTTATCATCGGACAACACGGTTTACGACCGTCGCATAACTGGGTGTACAATGGCACGTCAAAATCTGATCACTTTAACAGGTTAAAGGGACGGTCCTCCCTCGAACCTGGTCATTAGCGCAGCGCTTCTTTCGAATGGTTGGGAATCTTACCTTGTGCTAATGTCTAATCATCGTAAATTGTTGAGTGGGCCTCCTACCGTTCAAAAATATTCTCAAGTGCTAGTTAAAAGGTTACGAAAGCGCCCGCCAGCAGGCTAAGTAGTATTTGTGAATAACAAAGATCTACGGCAAGAATGAGGTGTGAGAATTCCGGATGGGGATAATATATTGAGCTGCGTGAAAGGCTTGTGGGATTTGACGGCTTCTGAAGACAGGCTAGCCGCGTGTAAAGATGTGGATGCATCTCTTGATCAGATGGAGATTTTAAACCGAGGGTAACATACAGTCGCTATTGGATGTTGGTCTTGTCTATACAGTTACCGGTTAAATTTTGTGCAAAATTGAAGATTTGACGGTTTTATGAAGACAGGCTAACCGCGTGTAAAGATGTGGATGCATATCTTGATCAGATGGAGATTTTAAAGCGAGGTAACATATAGTCGCTACTGGATATTGGTCTTGTCTATACAATAACCGGTTAAATTTTGTGTAATGTTACTCAAGTTGATGAATCACGGTGATGTTGACTTCATTAAGAACGCATTTCATCACGACAGTAGAAGCTAATGTTTCAACCAGTTCTACTATTCTTTTGGTATTTGTCAACATTGCTATTTCAAGAATAACAATAGCATCCTAATTTCTCAGCTCGAAATTCTAGATCTAATGTATACTGAGACGCTAATGCGTAACCTTTCGCGAATAAAAGCGTTTTTGGTTTATCGCCTTGAAATCTATCTCCGGCTTGTCATGTAAAACTGTGCGATCAAATGTACATAGCCAAAGGTTATCTGAAAGGGAATTGACAATTTTGAGCCCGTCTCTCAGGTCACATTCCACTCAACTACGTGTGACAACCTCTCGTTACCCCTAGGAGACAGTTTATCTGTTGTAACGCTCATAAATAGAGCTGGGTTTACGCTGGTTGTGCATCATATAATGTTGGTGGCAAGGCATGGTAATATTGTCGATTTCTAACCGTCAGTGTGTTTCCGTTGCACTGCTTTGGCCGCAACAGCGCCTCATACTAAGATGATTGAAACACACTGTATGGTACAGAGGACTAGACTCACTGCAGTTTCGTGTTTAATTGAGCCGTTGTTTTGAGCAAGTGAGCTTTAAACGTTCCGACCCGAAGACACACCATGTTGAATTTTCTTGTGTCCTGATGCTGAGAATCGTTAAATCTTGGAAATGTCTTCAAAACTACCCTGGTTATTTTGTGGACACTGGGTGGTGTTATTGTTGCTAAGGTAAGACTGATACTCAATGTATTATGTAATTTTGGTCTTCTTCTAGCAACCAACGATGCATATCAACTATACAACCTGTAAAAACGTAAACAGGTGTTGTTAGTGGTTACGTCACATGTACTCTAGATTTGGTCAAACCTCTTAACTGCGCTTGATTCCTTCAAAATTAGCGAATTTTAAGATCATTATCATGAATTTCCTCAATTTTCGATGAAGGGCCTAGTTAGTGGTGCTAACAAAAATAATTTGAAAGCTTCTTAAATTCAAAAGCTATCAAGTTTCATGTTTCTTGTAAACTTTGTCTTTTGGCCTAGAAGTACACTTAGTTTTGATCCGTGCTTTGATTCACTGTGAAACCTGCGCCTCCCTACTTAAAGAAAAAAATGCATGCCCCGAACCAATGTGAGCCAACGCCTCGAACTTCATTTAAAAAGCCCCACAAACGAACGCAAGTGGGGCATAATATATCCATGTTAATGACGCACCACCGCGAACTCGCCGTGTGACCTATTTCGTGAAAAGAATAGTCTGAAGGTTAGTCTTACACTCCACACATCCATTTCTGAAAAATTATTAAATCTCGCTTGTGCAAAAGTCCGAAGTTTCTGAGAATATCACATAGCTACTAGTTACTGAGATAATTTCTAGTAAATATGGTAACTATAGATAATTTCTATAAATTATTTCTGCATGGGCCCAGATGCGCTCATAATTCAAAGTACTTGGCTAAATGTTTGTTCAGCAATTCTAAAGTGGGAGCGAAACACCAAATTTCTGTCTTAGTTTAAAGTCACTTTCGTGAAGAAGACCTTTTCCTTTTAGCTGTCATATCCCGCACATCACTACAGCGCCCTTGCACAGACTAGAGATATCAGATTTCACACAATAACACAGTTTTAGGACTTGCTTTAGTTTATCTACAGACTTTAGGCCAATTTTCTCGGTTTACCAACTTTCTGATACTAAGTCGTTGCAGCATATTAATAACGTTCTATAATTTACACACACGCGGCCAATCCTTTGACAGAGTAAACAAACTGAAATGCTTCAATGCGCTTCCAAGAGATTCTGAAAAAGTTTATTTTGCTACCACTAACCGAAATAATGAAGACAGTTGACAAGACGACGTGAGCGTAACACGAACACTGCTAATGAAAACAGCAGAATAAAGCTGAGCGTGGTGATCAACAACATCGGCACCCGAGTGAAACAAAAAGACTTTCCAACATTGTAATATCGGGTTGTTGCTCTCCGGGATTCCGGAAGTTGGTGCTAAAAGCGAAAGATCGTGCAGTTTTTGGAATACAATTAACCAAATTACACGTCCGGTTCAATTAAATTCAACATTGACTAGGCAGCTTGTCAATCGGTGCATTATGCTCGTGAAACTGTGGACAGATGTTAAGTGCAAATCCCCTCAGGACTTTCCTCTAGAATCGGAATAAAGGTGGGCAGAATCCAAAATGAAATCTAGTTCGTTCAAGTTTGAAAACCGCATTTCACAAATGAAACTTGAAAAATTACTCTAGGAGACTAAGATGTAGTCTCCAGGGATGAGCTTGAAAAAGCACCGGCGGCTCGAAAACGTGATTAGTAAAATGTATATACGACAACGCCACTTTGATCTGTTCAAATTGATTGTTCATATGAAGAGGTGTATTTCGTTAACTATGAAAATGCCGTTATGCAAAGAAATTTTGGACATTGTACATAGTATTGCACGTGTGTACGTACGAAAGACTACGTAAACATGGCTGTATATATGTAAGTGTGTGTCTATAGTCGAATCTCACTCTGATAAAAGGTAAACAATCCCTTGTAATATATGTTGTGAATTTAGACTGAAAACTATTCGTTTTCTAACCTGTGTTTATGTCTTTAACCGCACACTCAACTAGATGTCCCGTTTTTCCACTCCGCAAGCAACACTTGGCATCACCTGACACAGACATTTAGTGAAATTTAAAGAGCCATCATTTTTCCAAGGTAGTTTAGCTGGACATTTCTCAACAATAATGGATGTGTCGTGCACATTACGAGCATAGCGCATGTGCACCACCACAGCTGCGCCTGCGTTAAATGGGCTGAGGCGGAATTATTGTCATTGAACGGCATCAACTGCGGGTGAGTGTCCTTGAGATCAGATGGAGCAAACGTGTAAAGTGAACAGAATTTGATATAAAATTTTAGTTTATTCTGGTAGTCTCACATTCTAAAATTCTCTGGTTTGGTGGATGACGTTTGATCGGTTGTATAAAACATGGTAAGACAGAAATCGCTGTGACATTGAGCCGAATGCGGTGACCTTTCGTAGTCTTTCAGCCCACTGTATGGGGTTTATCTCTGGATGATACGATCAAGAAGTTAACCCTTATTCAAATGCCAAATCAAACTCTGTGAAATGAGCAAGGACGTCCTAATCAATGCGCTGTTGTGTTTCACGCTATCGAATTTTGACGTCGTCCTCTTTCTTACCCATTGATGACACATAACAGGAAGTACGGCCATGTTGTCTGTGTTTGAATGTGTCAGTAAGCTGGTTATTGTCTCGTGTGCCAAAAAAGTAACAGACGTCGTTATCAAATACATCTGGTTTTGATATTGTTATCTGTAATGTAATAATGTTGTAACAATAACATATCGCCCTTTAAAAAAATACTTAAAAACATTACACGACAAGTTATGAAATTCAATTACTTTTCCGGTGACTTTCTTCACATGCGTGTTCGTTCTTGCAAAGCAACGTCATAATCGTGTTCGTTGCCTTTCTTTTGAGTCTAAGTTGGTTACAATCGCCTTGAGTATCCCTGACGGCCATAATTTCTCATAGTTGCCGACTGAAACTAACACGCTTATTTGACAATAAACTCATTGGGCCCGCGGTGCCAAGTCTAAAGAGAAAAACGTCCTACCAGTTAATTTAGAGCTTAGACATTTCTAATGTGAGCCGTGACCAGGATGAGACCGATTTTAAAATAGTGACCTAAGTCAAAGGTTATTTTGTGACTGAAGGCGCGGGTTTATTGTACATTTTTTTTAAATTCGGTCACTCTGAGATTAAAATATATATATAACTCGGAAATAATGCCGTCAGTTTGTGAAACAGATGTACACGTAGTGAGAATCTCTTACTGGTAATTTGTCCGACGTTTCTGAACGGACCACACGTTCGTTGTGAAGAAGACGCCCTTGGTTAGCGATTATCAGTTGATGAAGTGAGTCTTATCGAAACCCAAAACAGCGTGCACTTGACTGGCCCTACAATGTCCCATAGGGCACGTGACGTCATTCAACTCCACTTCAGTTGTGTTTATGTTTTAATTCGTTGTTTGATGATATGTAAAACAAGCAAGTGGCATTCATAATTAGTACACTGGACAATTGTTGTAGGAAAAGATCACTTTAAAATATTGGATAGATTTTGTGAAACGCCTTTGATACCGTGGCGATTTTTTAATATTTTGCAATTGATTAAACCATAACCGTATGCATTTTAATCACTGAATTTACCACACCTGATAAATATCACCAATCTGGTCGTTCTATCGAAACCCTGTTTTAATGAAGATGTCTTAATAGTTCTGATTAAAAACAACTGTCGTCAAAGATCCCAGCGGACAGTAGCCATTAACGCTACGTACCTTGAAGTCAAAACTGTGTAATAGATTACCACTGGCTGTTTCAGATAAAACGGAAAGAATACGACAAATGTTGGGCAGACGAGTTGGCCGACTACGCAGCAAATGTCAAAATTAACGAAGTTAGGCAGATACATAAAGTCAAATGGAAGGATGTGGTGGGGAGACTTGATTTTCATAACTGCATTTAGTCGTTACTGCGGTGTTTTACAAACTCCAGTGAAACCACGTGCGTTTTGTCTGCCAGGTATTAACGGTTTGAGAGCAGAGAGCTGTCCAAAGGTAAATAGTCGAGAACTGCGAAAAGTTTAAATATTATGCTATGGATTTTAAATGTGAAATTTGTAGAGTGCCGCTTGTTAAATGTTCCTTTCATCTAGGAAGTCATTTTGCATATAATTGTCTTCCGTTATCGCGATAGATCATTAAGACGTTTTATGCAAAGAACGAATGCATCGAAACCATTTGGCGTCATAATAACCTGCTTCCGTGTTCAAAAAGTCATAACTCGGGTAAATTCTATAAAACTGTGTTTCTACACATGTAATAAAATTGTGATCGATAAAGCTACTTGTAGGAATGACTTGTACACATTCATTTAATGGTTTCACAGCGAAAAGTGTCAGATGGTCAATGTGAATGTTGGTTCATTGGAACGTCATAGGAAAAGTACAAAAATCGGACGCACAATATTCTTTAAATATTATCTTCATACTTAGTAGCGCTTATTGTAAGTCTTGCCATCCGCCTACATTAACCAACGACGAGTCATACATTTCGCAACAAACCTGAACTCCAGCGTCTCATGTTGACAAACTGTTGTACCCATTGATGCTTTATCACTTAGTCAAAACATCGTATCGTCACCATAAACCGTAAGATAAATCTGTCACAAAATAAGGAGTGCATTAAGACTGAATTTCGCTTCTGGCAAATCTCTGGTAATCAGTTCAAAAGGTAACAAAAGCGGAGCTGCATTACTGTCGTCGGCGGCGATTAGATCATAGTTGTCTCATCGCAGAGTTCATACAGCCCCATTCTTTTATCGTAGTGAAACCCCATTAGAACGTATTTAGAATGGTCTTGGGTTTGTTGCCAACTAATTAGAAACTGCTTCTGGCTAATTTCAATTTCAACGGTATAAGAAGATTGTTCTGACACTAAATATAAGGTGAAGAAGTCGCGTTTGGTAACACTGTAGCGCAAGGCCCCTTTGTATTAGTTTTAAATTAAAATATTATTGTCTGAGCATGAATTTTACACAAGTAAATAATGACCATGATTGCGACAAAATTAGATTGCACACTTTTAATTTATTTTGAGTCCACCAGCGTACTCCAAGAGATTAACTGTTGTTTCTTTTATTTTCTAAAATATAATAATTAAATCCAAAAGTGTATATTTCTCTTCAGTTAATGAATGAAATGGATACATTTAACCGACGTGATTGTTGGAATAATAGTAAACAGTTTCAATTATAATGGAGATGTAAAGCAAAGCAGTCCGTCTCCTTGTTACACGAATAGGTCACCTTACTGAGAGAGAGAAATGACCAAAGGAGATGCAGTGAAACATGTCCAAAATGGAGGATTATCTTTCACAATGTGTATTAGCGACACCCCGCGGTTGAAATCCAACCACCCTCTGGTCATTAAGAAAAGACCAATGTTACTGAATGGCATTGCATGCATTCACCTTTCGGTCGAGTACTTATCGCCTAAGTCCTTCTATGAAGTTCAAAAGCTGAAAGCACCGTCTCGACATGTTTTTAATGTGAATTATGACAATGTTACTCTACACGAATTTCCACTCGAAGAATTCAAACAGTTCGAGCGCCCGTCATGAGAACGGTAACATATGAACATGTGCGCCGTATGTTTTTCTAGCACAGAGTTGAAAGCTCTCCAATTAAGCTTATTATAAGAAGTTAATGCGAAGGGTAAATTTGAGTAAAAGCTAATGGCCTGAATTAACCATGATCCTCATACAGGCCCGATTTTTCTGGGATTTTTTCTCATCAGAATTCAATAATAGCAAACATCGTTTATCCATTTACAGGAATTCATAAATTTTGGTAGTTAATCGTCTGGTAGTGCTCAAAACGACTCTGAGGCCAAACATTAAAAGTATTAAAATGTGTAAGAGGATGAATAATTGATGTCTTGTGTAGAAAAATACATCGCGACGGATCAAAGGAGACACAATCACACGTTTTGGCTGTTTTCTCACATTTGTTAAATCCACGTGTTCATTCAAACTAACTGCACACGTGAACGGTAGTCTTCTGTTATTTTAGCTTACGCAGCTGAGTTCGACAGTTTTTGCGTGTTCGCTCTGACCCGGAATACATGACTAATAGACAGTCTGTAACGGACCTCGGTACCTGCGATTGTGTATTCAATCATTGCGCAAACACACTAAACACAACCTGGCTGTAAGTTGTGATTCCTAATTGATAACGTCAGTGTGTTCAAACAAACATTGAACACAAGCTGGACATCTCTTCCCGTTTCTTGCTAACACAAAATCTACACGCTCGGATCTATTCGCGTAATTTACAATAGAGTGTCAAAGACTTCACCGTCGAAGGGAAAACACTGTCTATTGTGAGGTGGGCGCGCTTCCATTTGATACCTTAATAGTTTTTCTTGTGGCCGTATTGCGTATTATTCGCGATAGCTGTTTAGAGCTTGTAACGATGACCGCAGTAGTAGTTAACGCCTTGCTGCGGGTTACGAGACATCTGGGGACCGGAGTCTATTTTGGTGAGTAGCTGTGATTGTTTATAATGGCGGAGAGACCATACAAGGAACGATCTTTCAATATAACTATTCAATCATTACTTTTACTTCAACCTATTTATTCTATTAGCTTAAGACTTTAGCCAGTGCGCTGTGTACACTCGACGTACAATGTCGTAACCATTTTGTACAGCGGAAGCCGCAGTCATGCAGCTACTTATAAAAATTACTGACTGCGTGCGTGTCTTCAGCAAGACCGTTTCAGGCTAGCCAAACGACGTAAGTTCAGTGTTATTGTTAAATTTTGACTACTTAGACTATAAGTAGCGACGTGGTTTACCATACTGTTTTGTTGGCTGATTACGAATTAAACTATATAAGAAACAGCTGTGCGGATCCCTAACACGTTTTGAACCAAATGAGACCCCCATGAGCGAATTAAAGTTACCCTCGCAGTGGTATTATTTAAACGTGTACCAATGATTGTATTTATTGAAATTTTAGTTCGTGTTCGTGAAAATATTTTTTGGAAATGTTGGAATGTGTGTGTTTCTTTTGGGTAAAAAATTTTAAGCACATCCATAATTTTTATTTAAATCGGCGACTTCATATTTGAATGTACCTGCAATTACCAATGCTGTTGTTCTCTAGACACTGATGAGTTGCGATTCTCCTTCATCGACAGAACTCTTCAAACACAATGCTCTCCAGTCACAACAGTTTGTAGTCTTCGATTGCGTTCAGAGGACAAGCAGTTTTTAAACTTAACTTATTCAATCCAGCTTTTGGGTATTGTAGTTTAGTACATTACCTGACATGTTAAAATTGATTATTACAGTATTAGCCCCGTCGCAGCATGCTTAACTTATTAGCACAATATAACCATTACTAGCTAGAACCTGTGACGTAATTGACATAACGTCAAACACATGGCTGTTATTCCCTAAGGTCTAGAAACCTTGCGTTTGCTCGACCATATTTAAATATTTAAGAGGTTGAAATACTTTAGGAGGTTTAATTATAAACACTCAGTGAAGAGACAGGGATTAAAATGAGTTAGTTTAATTATTGCCCGAAGTGAAAATTGCTAAAACGAATTTACTCTACCTCAGATTTAGAAACTGGTGGAATGATGTTGCTTTGAGAAAACAGGCTATCGGTTCGTCTCATTCTTGCATGTCAGCATCATCCATATGCTACAGGATTGTTGAAGAATATTCCTCCTCCTCCCCCTCTCTCTTATCAGTACAAATATGCTTGGTGCTTTAAATCGTCCCAAATTATACACCATCTTTACGGTTTGCCAATTAAACCGGCATGGTTTTGTATTGACAACTTCATGCGGCGTAAAACTGATATTTTTTAATGTTGTGTAAGAGCGTCCAGTAATTTGTAAGAAAATGCCGTCGACCAGTTATCAGACTATGTGGACGCAGTGTATTTTAGTTTCTTCTAAGACCACTGACTCCAACATGGAGGAACGGAGGTGAATAACAAAACTCGGTGACAGCATTAATATTGTCGACACAAAGTCTGTATGCCAATCTAATTACTTAAATTGCGGAAAAATCGACTCATTGTATTCTTGGATAATCTGTACTAATTCGATATTAAATATAGAGTCACATTCCTTATGTTGTGTAACATAGCAATGCGTAATAACAAAAATGCATACATCTTTGTGAGACTCGTATGACGGGGACGCCGTGGCGTATAGAGACGCGGCTTCCTCCAGGACTATCGAATTATTAGATTAAGAATATGCCAGGATTATGTATCATTACGCGCTATTAACCACCACTTAGATGTTTGTTGAAATTAATTCTACCTTCGCTCAACTGTGAGCAATGTCTCTGCGCAGCGTGAATCGTCCAGGCTCCTTATCACTGAACTATTAGCAATATTACCCAGACGGCGTAAAGTGAATACATAAACTAAAAGCAGACAGTAGCTGGTCCGGCGAGCATTGATGACTGTCATTCTACATGTATGTTGACTTGGTCATTGCATTTTGCTAATCCTACTGTGGTCTGGTGGTGCCTGGGTGGCAATTTGTCTGAATTCTCTTGAAGTCCGTTGATAACTTCACAGCGTGGGAATTTTGTTGACCGTTTCAGGTAAGACCAAGACACCCAAATGTTAGTAACCAATGTGTTTATACATCAACGTATTCATAGAAGAAGAAAGATGATTTTTCGACCGAAATGCATTGCAATAATGGATCAGTCTTGATTTTAACTAACTCTATGACTAATTTTAGTACTATTAACGAATTTCACATTGGTTTTCACATTTTTCTTTTTTTTCAATTTTTTCGTAATCTACATTCAATTCTTTCTCCAAGCCCCTCATTCGGGTTTTATTTTGGCATTTTTTTCTATTAATAATGTAGTGTATTGCCTTCTCTGAGCTCTGTCCTCGTGCTCACCACCTGGTAGGATGTGGTCGCAGCTTACGGATACAATTTGGATCTTTCGTCTGCGGAAGCTGTAGTGTGTATTGTATTCACAATTGTCTCAATATGTGTATCTTATTTTGTCCTTCTTAGATCTGCGCGCTCTTGTAAAGGAAGCGTGTAATCTCTGAGTTATTTTTAGTTTTCCTTATTACACCATTACCTGTTCGAAATTTTGTTTATACCTTTTGAAGTTGTGATTTATAAATGCCACTCGTTGGCGCTCAGTTTGTGAAGGTAACTGACTGAGTGATATATACGTCGGCGATTACTGAAGACAACATTCTACGTTGTCATTATTTGCTTTCCATCAAAGATAAGTGGTCATTCACGTTACGTTTAATTACTATAGTAACGGTGACAGAATTATTCAACAACGTGGTGTTGTTAGTGGATGTCGTGTATGTCAGGAATTCGTAGAAAATATATTTTGGATGTTCTGGTCAAAATACAAATCGATTGTTTTTGTAAAACATGGTAGCCCTGTGGTACGCAAATAGTAGATATAAAAATACGTCAACCGGTCCTTGTTCGTAGCACTGGAACGCAAACAAATTGAAAATTAACAAAGACCTTTGTGGTCAATTAAACCACTTTATGATAAAAGCTGGAGCATGTTATATCGATTTTTACTCCTATATCATAATTAAAGTGTCAAAGCCTGAACTTTCTTGTAAACAAACGTGTAAGCAAATGTGAGCATTCTTGTATATCCCTACTAAAATAACACGGGTCGGCACCGTGAGGTGTGCCACGCTAATCTCCCTTTTTGTACAAGAAATCCAATGTTGATTTAAGAATGAGGTTCGAGACTCCCTCGGCGCTTACAAATCGATTTTCGTTTGGTGATTAATTTGATTTTAAGACCCTTCACTTCACCTGTATCACGACTGGTCGTGGCGCTTCCAATGTACCTGGATTCTTGACTTTGTATCTCTCGATTAGAGATAACTTGTTCTAACTTCAACTTATCAGTTACAAGTCCTAATATCAGGGGTGTCAAACGGCAAGAACGTCTACTTCAGTACTTAGATAACGGAAGGATGATACCCTGACTCAACATTTAGAATTCATCCATCTTCCAGCGTGCTGTGTAATTGTTGCCAATCAGGTCCATTCCTCTACAGTGGAACAAGACAGTTGGAACAGTCGATTACAATTCGAATTTTACCCAGGATTCGTTTGGTAGGCTACTTGTGGAGTTGGTCAACCCCAGGGCAGTAACAATAGGCAAATGAAAAACGCCGTCTTAACGGCCTGTCGATGGAGTACTAACTGTGTATGGAAATGTTGTAATTAATGGAGTCTTTTCATGATCTAGATACGTGGGATTTTAATGCAATTTTTATTGTGGCTCATTTGTATAAACATTATGGTGGCTGTGTTCTCGGTGCTTTTAAGTTACTCGTGGATATAAAGTTATTATAAAAAAGTGTTGCCAGATGAGAAAATCTGGCAATATAGCTAAATGTCTTCTAAAACTGACGCCGAGTGCTTAGACTTGCGAGTCTACACTAATTGTCCAATTTCCGAATAAACCATGAAATATTAGCCATAAGGGCATAGGTCTACCAGGAACGCATTGTTCTTATTAATTCTCACATTTCAGACTATAACTGTAGCATTTGTATTACGAGGTGTTCACCCTCTTAAGATTCTGCTGTGCCTTACTATACATGCGCCCCCTTGATGCGAACGTGTACAATCCGTGATAAGCTATCACTGGGCTAATTCTGTGATTAGATTTACACATCGGGAATCCACTTTCCACCAAGGACTTGGTTAAATCAATTCAACTTTTACAAGAACCGATTGTGAACTCTCAATGCTCCTAAAGATGATCTCGTTATTTTTTGTTTTAATTAACTGTGACGAGTTCCAATTGAATTATTTTACCAGTCACTTCACTCAAGCCAACTAAAATCCATCGACGACCAGTGCAGAAGGCTAAGATCTGCTATGGTTTTCACTCATATGTTGGATCGAACGTATCTATAGGCTTAACTTTGTTTTCGCGGAAGACACCTCCCTCTGATCTGTAGAAATTTCATTACAGCCTTGATTCATCAAGCAAGCAGGTTATGTTGGATGCGTGTTGGTTGCTATTCGTAATAACATTCCGGGGGACAGAGGTCAAAATCGAAATACTCCCAGGAGGGAAAAGTGCCCAGTGGTTTGTTAGCCATTAATTAATGAAGCAATCTGACCCGTTTTTAGATAAACGTGGAAAATGTTCTTTACGATATAGCATGTAGTACTTATGCTTATCTGTTAAGTTAACGTGGTATGTGCAATGCATTATTCTGTTTTGCGGCAGACGTATGTAGATGCCACTAGACTCTGCCAAATTCTTCTCGGAAAAGAACGCATCCAACAAAACACGATCTTGAATGATCCCTTTGTATATTTTTTTCTGAATTTCAAAGTTCATTATATTTTATTGAATTTTATTCTATTTTCAGGAAATTCCGGACTTCTAAGGTAAAATTAGAACTGAAAGTATCAACCGCATGCAGTACTCAAAACTGTTAATAAGAAGGAAATAAGTTCGTCAAGTGTGATGTTGTCTACTCGGGATGTTGTCGTCCAATCATACTGAGTAAGCCATCTGTTTTGTCGTAGTGTGATGACGGGACGCCCTCCGTGGAAGATAGTAATCTGATCGACTACCTTTGTCAATCCCACATTCATAGCGTGACAACGTTTTGACAAGACGGCCATTGCAACGCAGCGCGGTGTGACCAGAGACGACAAAATTTTAACCCGATAAGCGGAGCGATATATTTAGGGACAAAACACGCGTATGCAATGACAGGCGTGCCTTTTTATCTGACTGAGGATCATATGTGACGCATCTAAGTGCCCACTCTTCTTAATAAATGCGTTTTCCAACTCGTAGTTGGAGACACTCGGCCGCAGTTTATTGAATCTCGCCGATAAGCCATTTGGTTGGTGCCGGATACAGCCGCCAAATGGTCATAATGCCAGTCTAACAGAACACCACAACAAGCATTCAGAGAATATTGAGTAAGATAGTTGGAATCTTGCTGGTTTCTGGCTTTTCTCAAACCAGTGAAGTCATTCATTTTGAGTCTACCGCAACTTTTGGGGAGATTAAAAGATACCAAGTTCCTGTAAGTGAAGAAATACGTCATTCATAGAGTGTTTGGATGAGCGAGAGGTTGTGTATAAATCGTGGCTGGATGCATAGTTTGTCGCTTGCTGTCGGCTGCTGTGAAACCGCCTTGGATACCGAATGATTTCACAGTTTGCGTTTGGTGGCATCAGTGTATAAACAGTTATTTCGGCTAATAGCCTTGTTGAAGGATTTGTGTTCTGTTTACATCAGTGCGAGGACACATCGGAACATTGGAAGACTGTCTTATCAACGAAATACACATCGAGTTGTTAAAACATTCTTGATGTTGCTCCTTGCTACTGCACGTGTTTTCAGAGTTATCAACCAAGTCATTTTAATATCGGTATTAATCTGATGAATATGTACATGCATACTGCACCGACCAGACAACACAGATTTAACATACTGTCAGCTGGAAAACATCGGCGGAGACAATTGGGTTTTAATTACAAGACTCTTGATACCCTGGATCGGTGTCGCCTCTGCCAGTATTAATTGCTGCATCATAATTTGGAGAGTTAAGTGAAAAGGAAACAAGGGAATTAAATTTCTTGCCAACTTGAAGTCTTAAAGGTATTCCATAACTATTTATTGGCAAACTGTCTGGGCAATTTGACGGAAAACTTTGATGTTATAATGAATAGGTAAGTGAACGACAGAGAGTACGCACTGATTTCAAGAGGATGACGTTATCTGATGTCTTGCAGCCTCACGGGCCCCTCACGTCGATGCACTACTGTTCCATAACTTCGTCGCAACCATCTCGAATTGCGTCGTTTTTACTTTTCCTGCTTCTCTACATTGCCACGGCAACAGACGCGTGTCCCAGCGCGTGTCTTTGTAGCGTTCATGTAGTTCGATGTAACGATAAAAACTTAGACCGAATTCCCGACGGTATTCCATCCAACACAGAAACGTTGTATCTGCTAAAAAATAATTTCAGAAACACGCTTCTGCAGCGGTCCAATTTTACAAGACTTCGATCTCTGAAGAAGTTGTACTTGAATCACTGTGGAATAGAAGTTATTAGTCCGGGAACATTCAGTGATTTGGTAGAATTAGAACTACTAGATCTGAGTGACAACAAAATCCGTTTGATCGAGGCTAATACCTTTGCAGGTCTAAGCCTGACGGATCTTTTCCTAAATGGCAACGGAGGATTAGAACTGGATAGAAATGCCTTTGGAGGCCTGTCGACCAACGGATTGTATTTAAACTCATGTACGTTGGATGTACTGCCAGCAGACGTTTTGAGACCCCTGAACACAAGTCTCAGGCGATTGTGGTTAGATGATAATAGAATCGAACGGTTCGAACCACGAATCGAGGACTTTTTTAAAAATCTTAAAGTTCTCCGCCTCGGTGGTAATCCGCTGCATTGTAGCTGCGATACAAATTGGATTAAGATATTTTACGACAGCCACCGAAGGATCTTCGAAGATCAGTTGCAACCCAAGTGCGCTTCGCCTTCTAAATTTCGAGACAGAACGTTTGACAGAATCCAACAATACGAACTTAAATGTGAACTTCCGAAGTTTGACGAAATAGACGTACAGATTGAAAGTGATAGAGGTTATCTCAAATGCGGGGCTGCAAGTGACCCGCCACCCGTCATCACTTGGGTTAATCCCGGTGGGCAGAAGGTTAGGTTCAATCCACCACCCGCCAGCAAGGAGGGTGAAAGTGTGAAAAATGTAGCAATTTTAAATTTGGATTCTGACGCCAGAACGGGCACGTACAAGTGTTTGGCAAGCAACAGTGCTGGCGAAGTGACACTGAATATGAACTTTGTTTGGCCTAAACGGGGTCCATCTCAAACTACGTGGCCGGCACGTGACACGAGCTCACCTGTTCAGTCGTCCTCCACGTTGTTTTCGACGTCAACCCGCCGCGGAAAGGCTGACGCCACATCTCCGCGCGTTAACGGCGACGAACGCTTAGACGGCATGGTTCAAACAAGTAACCGCTCGGAGATGTCATCCTCCATTTTTGACTCGACTTACTTTACCTTAACCCAATTCATAGGCGCCATAGCTGGAACATTTTTGGGGACGCTAATAATTACTATCGTTGCTATGCAATTGATTCATAAACGCAAGACGCGATTCCAAGCGTCTCGCTCGAGCTCAAGAACGTTCAATGGAGGCAGTTATCACAAGCCAAAACCAAACAATCTCTACATGACAAATTTGGATGAAATGGACTTTTTAGACTTAAAAGGAAGTCCAATAAGAAACGCATAGATTTCTTACTTCAGATGATGTTGCATCCATGCGAGATTCAAAAATTCGTAAAATTGAACAAAGATGTTACAATGTTCTAAGCATTGTTTGGATCTTAAGTGAATACATTTGAACACGTGTTCATTGTGTCTTCGTACAAAAGGAGTGAGATAATCACCTTGCGATAACCTGCAGAAGAATGCTGAGCTGGTGGATCGATGGATGAATGTGATGTTGGAAATGCGTTTACTAGAAACGATACTAAGGAAGCTAGAGTGATAATGTGCTTCGTTTGTAATGCATGGCGATATCTCGCGAAGTCTTGCGTTTTCGAGAGGTTATCGCGTCCAAGGAACGTGCGCCAGGATGATGAAATTTCCGGACAGAGCCGCTTATAGGGGTCCCGAATTTTGAGTACCAATTTCCTCTATTAAATAACAGAGATCAAAGAAAGCTGCTTTCCGTTCTCGCAAAAAAATCACGAAAACGCAAGACCACGCAAGTTTTCGCAATATATCGCCACCAGTCTAGCTTTGCTTGCCAGTCTCTTGAGTTCTACAGAACGCAACTCAGGTTCCCAAAATCCGTGAGACCAAAGGAACTCGTGCCAGATTTCCTATCGAACTGTGATCTGTTTTTGTAAAATTGCTCGTTTATAGTGTTTACGTCACTGCCATGAAAATGCATTTCCTACTGTCAAGTCCGAAAAATTAAACTAGACATTTACCCTAGTTATGAGATCGCTCTCAAAAATTCCCTTTCAATGATATGACAAAATCAGAAGACTTAGTGATCAGTCCTTCTAAAATTTAGCCTTGCAAATGTATTGATACGGTTATCTCATTTTTAAACTCTCAGTTAATTTTAATTAGCTAATATCTTGATTTCCCTTTTCAACGGTAACAGCAGAGGCGGATCCGGGATTTTTAAAAGGGGGGTTAGATTAAGGATTTTTTTAAAAAGGGGGTTAAGTCAACAATCTTAAAACTCTATATTTTCTATCACTACAATCAAGGGGAAAGGGGGGGTCCGGGCCGCCTTGACCCCCTGGATCCGACTATGAACAGTAAAGGAGATGCAGGTTTCACCTGCGCAGCCTGCAGTGATTGTCTCTAGTGTATAGCGGCCTGTTGAACCTGTGTAGAAGTGCGGAAACGTGTGTACGTTACACGCCTATTTAACACGGAGATTATACAATTTTCACATGTGTAAATATGGCAATCGTGTCGGTAATGGTGAACTGTCACTGAGATGTTCCTGTTTTTGAACGGATGTAGAAAACTTATTGTACACAACATGGATAGTGCAATAAGGTATAAATTTTTCACTTGCTTTAAATGTACATTTGTATATACATCGCTGTATAGAGAGCTCGGAAAAGTTTTATGATTGAAAATGTCTTTTAGTTTAATCAGTAACCAGTGCTTTGGTTGAATTACTCTGAATTCTTGTTGTTCAATGCGTCAAACACAAAAGACACGCAAAGCCATCCGAATTATAACATTAGGTGTCTTAAATATGGACATTTTAATAATCTGTTTAATTGTTTGCGAGATTGTCTTCATAATTACGATGATTGGTGTACTGGTAAAAATGCAGAATGTCCAATTAGGCCTTGTGTCCAGAATCAAAATAAGTTGTTTAGTGTCTTGTAAATAAAATTGAAATGGAGATATTATGATTTCATAATTTAAATAAAGTCATGATTTAGAAATATATGCTTGCAGTTTTTACCATTGCTGTTTGTACATGGATTCAGGTCTTGGAATTTTCCTATGTATCATTTTCGATTTCCTCTCATGCGATTTCCAACTTCTTCTATTTGGTCTCTTTTTATCAGCAAAAACGTTTATTTCAGTTAAAGTTTACAACACAAAAAATGTTTCTATCGCACAAGCCTATTTATTTGTGGAACTATACATCATTTGGAATTGGAAAATTTTCCTCTGTTTTGTCAATAGTCATTCAAAGTCCTGTGGATCTCAGGATAGACTGAAACAGTGTTGAACCAAGTATCACCTTGCATTATATAGAACACTATAGACCTTGGGCACGTTCCAAGAAACTGACTTAAGTTCATTTTTGACTTAAGTCTAAGATTTGCCTTAACTTCCATACATTGAAACTTCCACATCCGGTAAGATAGATAAAATTAAGACAAAACTTTTATCAAAAACTTAATTCAAACTTAAGATCTCTTTCATGAAACGGTATCTAGACAAATTTTAATAAGTCTTCTCTTAAAATTTAAGGTTTGTCTTAGCTAAGTCAGTTTTGTTGGTACGGGCCCTTGATCACATTTTAAAAAAGCCTCGTTTTGGTTTCAACAACAAGCATTTGAGACATTAATATAACGAGGCACGTGGAAAATTGCGTTATGCAGTGTGATTAGGCGAGGAATTCATTGTCTTTCAAAATCCAAATGGAGGCTCTTTGCAATATGACGATTGCGTGAAAAAGGTGTCTACAAGCTACTACGCATTTACTTTGATTTCAATGCTATAGTTGCACTGTCGATAGGCAACATCCAGTAGCGTGAGTTAATCTTGTAACGTCTTGAAATTGCTGTGCAGTGTAATCTGATTAGGGAAAACAAAGGTTCAATCACTTTAATTAAATTGTCCTCTTGCTCGTCGTTTCGCGTTACGGTTGAAAGTTTTGTTCAGGTTTTGCTTTCTAAATGCCGGCGCGACAAAACCGTGAAGAACTGAATACTTTTACTCGTGGCGTTCTTGAATATCCTTTACAAATTCAACAAATTGTAATAGGGTGTTTTTGTAGAATTTTTTTTCTGAGTCTTGAAAATTTATCACATGAACAGAAATTCATATCTGTGTTCACTTGAGTAACAATTTTTACGGAAAAGGTTCCGAGAAAAAAATTGGAAGAAGAATTATAAGTTCCAGACCTACTCGTTTACAGTTCGCTGGAGATTTGATCCATATAGTTATCAAATCAAGCTAATGTAATTAATTTTAAAGATGTTTCTTACCGTTGCACATTATGAAATGCTTGAAATGTACCTTACGATCAGAACTAGGCAGCAAAAACGAACACTTGCCTCTCATCTCTGCTTTACAAGAACTGACATAAGTTAATCTGTTATTACAAACTTTTTCAACGTTGTACATCTAATGGGTCTTTAGCTAATAGACGACACGTGAGTAACGCGGGCCCCTGGACCGCTAACGGCCAAATCTTACAAGCGTAGAGCAGGTCGTGTTTCCATCGACTTCGTTGAGTACAGTTTTGTGTTCAATACATAAGCCCTTTAGATTCCGATTTTAAAGCGTCGAAAGTAAATACGCCATATTTTTTAATGTCATCCTTGCGCCTTGTTCGTTTTGTAGACTATATGACGCAGGGGTCCGTTCCAACAAAACTGACTTAGCTAAGACAAATCCTAAATTTTAGTAAATTTTAAAATAAAAGTTAAATTTGTCTCAAAACCAATTCAAGAAAGAGATATTAAGTTTGAATTAACTGTGTGACGTAAGTTTTGTCTTAAATTTCACTAACTAACAGAATGTGGAAGTTTCAAAGTTGGAGTTTAAGACAAATCTTAAACTTAAGACAAAAATGAACTTAAGTCAGTTTCTTGGAACAGGCCCCAGGTCTACTGTGGAAGTTAAACAGTGAATGAAATCGATGAATTTGTTGATGCAGAAACTTTCATACATTTTACCAAATAAATTGCATCACAAATACAGAATGTTCGAAAGTCATAGGCGTAGGAAAATTCCATGATTAGGGAAGGGAGCGGATAACGTTTCATGAGGGGTAGTATGGGACGGAGTTGGGGTCTCGGGTTTATAGAAGGTACGAAATCTATGTCGAAGGAATAGCAAAATTGCTGTCGAGGGGTACACAGACATTTTTCTTTGCCCTTTCAGCACTAAAAAGATTTTATGCTTGTGTCCACTTCTTAAATTTTGGAGCCGGGTACCGGCGCCCCTTCTCCGTTGGCGCCCGAGGCAAAATGCCCTCTGCGCTCATGCGCTCACACTGCTACAGTGGGCAAAGGGGTCCCTTCTGTGCTTGACAAAAAATCGGCGTCGGTAAACCATAGATTCAATTATACCTCGGAATATTTAATCTATGGATATCCAGTTTTAGAGCAACCACGAAGGGTGTCCTTTCAACCACCTTTTCAATAAATATTCTATTATTTTTAACATCGCAGAAAACTCACTTCTATTCGCGATAAGGGAACGGACTAAGTAAATCGGCTATGTTTCTGAATGTTTGATCTATAAAGATTCCCTTACCGAATTCTGGAGTGCACTCTCTAGACCAAACTTCTTTAATGAGGGCATTTTCAGCCGGAAAAAAATAACTTGTACTGCCCCGTTATAATGAAAAAGTTACTATATACTTTACTACTCACTGTTGTTGGATTTGACTACTACGGTGCCTTGATACTGAAGTATACAACTCAAAGCAAATAGACAAATTGTTCTAAAATAGTCAGTATAGGTGCCTTACCATCGCAAACGGTATATGCCCACTTTGAGGCCTATGTATACTGAAAATAGTCCCAGCCTACATTTTCCGATTCATGCAAAAGTATGTGACATTCAGGACGAATGAAAGCACGCTGTCGATGTTTGTTTGGAATAGCTTGGTAAGATACAAACAGACTCACTCAAGTAGTCATGGTGATCCATTGCGAGATCATTCACAATGCAAACCTTTAAGGGCGCTTCTCAAAGGAAATGGGCTGCGTTCCGTAGCACTTTTCTTGCGATATCGAGATCTTGCAAGTCTACA
Organism: Phoronis australis; assembly: GCA_002633005.1. NCBI lineage: Eukaryota > Metazoa > Phoronida > Phoronidae > Phoronis > Phoronis australis. Next base: position 257,349 of record NMRA01000019.1, on the reverse strand, counting down.
GTCGAAACATCTGATCACGTTACCTTTTCTAGCTCGCGAGTGTCTTGTGTTTTTGTGTGTGGGGGAGGGGGAGGGAAAGGTGGGGTGCTCGTATTCCTTCGCTTTCATTGTCCTGTAACTTATGGAATTGAATGATGAAGGTTTTAGACAGCTCTGTTAAATAGTGATCTATTTAAGACGCCTTAAGTGCCACCGATTTAGCTATTTCTCATGAGGTTAAACCCCTTTTGTGATGATCCGAGGTTGACATGACCTATGAACCGTGAGTACTGGTGGAGCGTCAATGTGAACTGCGAAGTGAGTTGAAACGTTCATACTAGCTATGGCTCGAAGTAACAGTGTGATAAATGTTGAATTTCAAGACCATTTATTAACAACATGCCTCACAATATCTAACTCTTTCCCAAAAGAACTCTTCACTCTTAATTTTAAAACAACTGTTGAAGGACTCAAATTATTAATAAAACATCATTGGGAAACTTTTTGCAAGTAATATTAACCCAAAAAATAGGTAAAGGAAACCTATCTGCACCCCAAGTTTTCAGATTGGGGGCGATCGCCTCTCGCCCCTCTACCTCGCTCCTTACGCCTATTAGGAAAGAGTATAACTTGTACCACGTTTGGCCGTGGTTTATCAACATTTCAAGTAAACAATACCCAGTGGAAAGATGGTAGCGATCGATTTGCAGTTGCGCCACTCAAACATAACGGTGAATAATTGCCGTGGAACATGCACTCAAGACAGGAAGTCCCAGAAGGAAATCTCAGCTAGACACTTAGACCTATATAGGGAGAAACCTAGGTTGCGTTTTATAGAGCCGAGACACTCGCGAGAAAAGCTAGTGTGACCACGTGCTTAGCTTGTAGAGTGGTGATATCTCGCAAAGATTTGTGTGATCTTAGTCTCGCGAGATCTTATAAACACTTTGAAGAATAGACAAGTAAGCCTACCAGACCAGACACCGGAAAAGATAATTAGTCTTTGGAGCTCTTAACTGCTGCATAAATACTTAATGCTCTTTTAAGAGCATCCGCTGATTTTTTTAAGCTCTGTTTCCAGGCTAAAATAATGGGATAACGATTACAAACAATTGCGTGATTTCGTATTGGTGTTGTCCAAACAAGATCACGTAGCTGATCCATCGATAACTCACCTCTTTCTTCAAAAAATGTACTGCGTGAAGTGAAGTAGAATTTGTTACACAACAATTAGTGATTTGAGTCCAGCACAACGCTCGGGACACTTGAGCGAAGAGTGTTCTCAGAACAACATGTCCTTGAATTTTCGTTTCCTGCCGAATACGCTCTCAATGATCTACAACTAATTTGGCGACTTTCCAGGACAGAAGTTCACTTCCCGTTCAAAACAAAGACTAGTCAGAAGGTATTGTTACAAGTTCCAGAAATTGTAGATAAGACTGGGTCATGATGTTATGGAATTATCGTCAATTCAAAAATGGTATCAACAGCTGTAACTGAAGAACCAAGAGAGCAATGTTTTATTGAATATATAACTCTATCTGGACTCATTTGTGAGGCGTAGTGAATTGTCGATCTGCTACTTCTTTGGTGAAAATGGACGATTTGTACGAACCTACAAATATTGCCGTTGGTGTTTTGTTCACCTCATTACATGGCACAGGGGCTTCAGCTACTGTTTGTAATGCTTTTCGAGAGTACCACTTCCTTCGACAAACCACGCATGCGGCGCCCGATATAACTAAACAGGCTGAAGTTCTATCCGAACTTCAATTCAAATCAATTCAAAAGAAAAATTAACGTCAACTAAAATTAAATACCGTCCGTATTATGGTATAAATTCACTACTATAAGCACAAAACATAAAAGGGAAAATACTTAATTTTTCACATAATTAAAGCAGCCCAAATCGGGCTAAGGCGACAGCGACGAGTAAGACGTCGAAGATTTGTAATGATTACAGGGGATGGTGAAATAATTACAAGCCTCCTTTTAAAACGCAATTAGCGAGAAACTCTCACGCTGGTAGACCAGATTATGTCAAAATTCTAGACATTCGACATTTTCTTGAGACATCTAATGAAGATGTTATATAGTTACGGTAAATTACTGGGCGCTCTCCTTTGCTATTTCAAGGTTTTACGCTTTGAAATGCGGTGCGCACTCTTCAATTATAGAATTTGGATGATCATCACCCAGTTGAACATGTCGATGCGTGTATTGTCGCGTTTACTTCACTTCTCTAATAGTTTTAGCATGCCTTCCAAAGACACCGTCTTTTTAAAAGTACCACTCATCAAAACTTCGTTTTCCGTAAATGATTTTAATTTACTGAATTCAGTAAAAATCTTCTTGCGTCAATGGGTTCTGACGATAAAATGACAGGCTATGGTACAACAATAAAATATAAGAATTAAAATTTTACACGCGTATGAATTTCAAGGTTTATTCTTTCTTATTTCAGTTACATAAAGACCCATTTTCCGAAATTGCTAACCAAATTTCGAATGACCACAAAAGAAAATTGGTGTACTATAGAGGGCTTAAAAACTTTAGGCTCAAAGGCCGAGTACCGCTCTAAGAGGCCTCCGTAAGCCAACTTTTAACTGTAACAGTAAAAATGCTGATAAATCACTACCCATTAGTTCGCTGAAGACTAGAATTGCTGTTTCAATAACAGCAACAACCTACCAGAAGTAATTTGCTGGTGTTTTTCTAAGGAACTTGAGTTGAAAGTTCCCACTGAGCTAGCACTGAATGTACAATTTGAGTTAAAGTTTAATAATTTATTTATCAATCCCAAATCGGACACTAACGCAATGAAATACGTTTGCGTTCCAAACAAAGAACTGACAATGGTTCAGAAAATAAAATGGTGGAACTCCAATCTTAACTTTGACAAACGACTTGTAATAGTTCCACGTTGGGTGCCTCCAAATCGCGGTTTGAGAGAGAGAAACTTATATTTCTTAAATAATCTAAAAACGTATATTGTTATATGAGTGGGTGGCCATCAAAAGCACGGGGCGCTAACAGCTGACTTGTGAGAAAAAATAATCTAAATAGCTACTAACAGTTAAGAAGAACAATATAGATAACAACAGAAAATGTACATGTACAATGAAATAAAATACAATGCAATTTATTTACATGTAAAACGTAAATTAAATGTATTTTACAAAAAAAAATTAAACACTGAGACTGCTGACACAAGGGAAACCGCACGGTTCACGCCATAAAGTGATTTTTTTAACAAAAACGTGGAATTCCGTCTATGTTGTCCTGTAACTTTGATTGATTCATAATTCTAAACTGATTGCTACTACCTCTGGTTTTTCGTTTCGCCTCGTTGGAGGAGTGATAAAAGTAGCAATCAGCAAGTCATTTTCGTGAAATGTCAGTGATCTTCTAAAATACCACGGTATACGAGTGTTCGTGAACTTAAGTCGTAGTAAACATGTTATAGTTACATATATAGTACGTTTGACACTTGGCTTTTCTAGGCCACCAATGACGTTTATATGGTTTGTGAGGGGAAATCATATGTCTCGATCAGTTAAGCTTTGTAAAAAACAACCTACCCGTGTAATAATTTCCGATGACATTTGATAATAGCAACTTGTACGAGTAATAATTTCCGATGATATTCGACAACACTTCATTTCTTTTCGATACCCCTCAGCGTATTACAAATTATTGATTTATTTACGTATCTGGTGCGTGAAAGCAGTGCCTAAATGACACAAGATACCGATGATGATATCTCAAAGTGTATTCAATTGTTATCGAGTTACTAGTCGTTTGACAAGTAGTTGACATGACGTGTTAACCTGACCGTTTCATTCGAATCAGAAAATGTTTGATGCACCACCAGAGAATATTTTCATTTAGAATATATTTCCATACAGTTCTATACAGGTATTCACTGTATACTGGCGATGCTTGGAAGGAAACTACGGGTTATATCATTGTAAGCGCGTGCACATGCCGGACCTCTGCGAATAGTACGTATGTGTGCAGGTAGAAATAAAATTGTGCGCAGACCTTTCCCCTGCATGGACGCTAGTTTTGTTTTTAAGAGAATTCATGTGGCGGATTCTCCCATACTCCATTTGGCACTTCTGGCTAATACTCTGCCTTGCTCCCAAACTCAAAATCCTGGATCTGCCCCTGGATTCCATCGAAGAATCCCGGCTACGGGTTCTAGTGGTATGTTCAGCTGAGTTTCTCGAACATTACACCATCATCAAAACTCTGGGGCTTTAAGTTCTTGCTTGCTGGCATGACCTAACCAGCAACTATGAAAACTTTCACAAAACTTACATGTAGCCCAGTGTGAACACAGTTTAGTCCTTAGTGTCAGGCTGAGAAGGGGTATGCTCCAGCTTACTTCAAAATTGTTTCCAGGAAAATTCACTTTCACGTTTTTTATATGAAAATACTACAGTCAACTTACTACACAATGATTCATACTGGAACTGGCAAACAATTTATTTCAAATTTAACAATTATAAAAATACATAAAATACCATTAACAACTTGGCATCATAACACTGTTTTAAACATTCCAGTCAAAACAGAATTCCAACACTTATTGCGAATGAGACAAGGCCAACGATAATTAAGCATTCAAACACAACCAATGCAACACATGAGGTTGACCTTCTGGTAAAAACAGAAGGATGTTACAACTGCAGTTCCAAGTCCTAACAATTTTGAAACAATAACAGATCTGGAAATGGCCTCCATATTGAGTTAAAACCTGAGTAGCAAAATCAAAACCAAATAGAGGCAGCGGAGTACAGTACAGTAGAGACCTCTATTGTTAAACAGTCAACTCCTGTAAGCTCATTTAGATTTTCACCCATAGATGGATGTATCACATATCTCTTATAGCAAGTCTGAACAACAAGGTCAATAAATACAATAAATATCTTCTCAGTCTGTGCTGCACCCTAGTGGTGTCTACTAAAATAAATGAATTTTTGCATATTTCCAGTAATCTCATTCATTACTAGTAAGTGTACCCATCACCTGCATAGTGTAGACCAACAAAACAGTCAGTTCAACACAAATGCCCTCTGTTGAACAAAACAATGTTGACACAAGTAGTGGTATTGACCTCAAGACAACGAACCCCTTAAAAGTTGGCATTCAAAAAGTAGTTTTCAAGACTACTGGCAAAAGAGTGTCAAATGTGCTGAGTTTTAGCAAAGCTGTGATGAAAATGTTTGATGAAAATCTGAGGACAACGTGGAAGAAATTGTCCAAGTACTTTGATGAAAACAAAAGTTAACAATATCTTGAACAGACAATGAGAGCAAAGAAAGCAAAGGGGATGAAATACTAGAAACTGAGATGGAGTGAAACAGAGCAAAATTTTTCTAATTGACAAATTTCTTGTTTGAAGTTAAGTCGAGGTTTATGAACACACAACTAATTTTAAATTGTTACCAAATTCATCTCCACATAAGATAATGTGAAGACAATGGAGAAACACATGTCGGAACACAAGACAAAATGGTCCTGGAGTGAAAATACAGTCGGCAGTCAAAATGACCGTTGTGCACGGCTTACACCCGGCACAGACAAAGATACATTTGCAAACTGAACTGAATATGTTTTAAATTATCCTGTCTCTCTATAAGCATACTCAGCTTAATGTCTAACAATTTTTTTTCTTCTCAGACACGCGTTTTGCCGAAATTAAGAGAAACAAACACAAATAGGTTGATCACACAAACTGGAATTCATGTCAACTAAACACTTTTTAAAGATCTAGAAAAATCAGAACTTAAAACACTAATGAACTACAGACTGTAACAGTAAAATCTCATGAATTTAGGGCACAATGAGTCAGGCAAGTGAAATTTTCTTTTTTTCATACATGTAGCACCAAATCAATGTTGTACCGTTTTTAAAGATCTTTACAATAGCTACCATCAGTCAAAGACTCTGAGCACTTGTGGGCATTCATACAATGCCTTTTGGTAATGAGATTTTACTGTGTAGTAGTTTTCAATAAAATGACATTACCTTTTTGAGTAACTGTAAAATCTTTAAAGAGGAACTTGCCGGCTAATTCACTATCTCTGTGATTGCTTGGTCAAATTATTTAGAAACACAACATACAGCACCGGTGTGAATATGAAGTAGATTGAAAACTGCCAAATGTTTTTTAAGAACGAGTTTTGTGTCGAGAATGATCTGCCAGTAATTATCCCGACGTGCTGTTGGGAAATAACACTTCATGACGCCGGCTATGTGAACCCCACAGGTACATCATTAGTGCAAAGGCCACCTATTGGCAGAATTTTTTGTTTTCACAATTCCAAATCGTCAATGAATACAACTGCACTTTGTTTAGCATAGATGATGTTCAAATAGCATTGTCGTTTAGTTCCTGCTATATATTAGCATAGTTAGGAGCATGCAAATACATCTTTAAGGAAAGCAAGGTAAGTTTATATGTAACCAGTTCACAACCGGGTGAACGTTAAACGCATAACAGATAATAGCTGGTATTTATTGAATGTGAAGAGATAAGAAGCAAATGAACAATCATGTAATTAATAACAACTTAATTTGGAGAATGCATTTTTAAAACTACTCAATCCAGTGCACGCTATGATGATCACAGTTAAGCTTTGACAACATCAGTTGAAAACTCAGCAGTAATTGACCAGCAACCAGCAGCGACCCCTCCCCTTTTTACTGTTACCATAGCGACCACGGCGGCTGACGAATCTGATGTACAGGAATGCCTGTCACATTGACAGGAATGTTTATGATAGCACTTTGTAGATGGAGTTCTTGAAGTGTGTTACGAATCATATACCTGTAAAATAATTGTTACGATATTTGATCTCTAGGTCACAAACAAAAATGCTCAATTCAAATGCAGAGCTTTTAGGAAGTATTGATGCAGAGGAAGACAAGTATGTAAAACAACTAGAAACAAAGATCAATGAAAGCAGAGAAAAATATAAAGCCGAAAATGTTCAAAGTCATAAACTAGGTGAAACACACAAATAGAAATAAGTAGAGCAATAATTCTGTCAATGCACTATCACCACGGTCTAGATAGAAGGGTGAACGAAGGTCTGTAAAATAATTTTGAGTGAATTTGGTAAATAAACAAACATGTAAAACTGTCTTCGGTTGTCATTGATCAACTCTTCAGCGATATCTATTGACCACAAACCACATAGTACATTTTCCAAAAACCATACAATAAATGTAAAATTTACCAATTGTTTATAAAAATTTCAATATTAAAAGTCTACACACTGATTAACGCAGGATTTGTGAGGTGACACAATGGGAGACATCCTGAAAGCAATGGAGGCTGATCACATGGAACTGTTGACTCTAAGCACCACCTGGCTGCACCAGGCAGTATAATTTCTTTTTCACAACGGCTCGCATAGAGGAACATTTTGCCTCCGTGACAATATCCTTTTACAGTGTATGTGATTAGATGTCAGAAATTTTAAACACAAACTAAATTGCTTCACCATCTACCAAAAATACACTGTGCAACAAATCCTCACCCATTTTTTCCCAGTAGAAAGAAAACTGGAATGAAAGTTTTGCGTCCTGTCCCATCATCGACCATGTCTATATACTGATCTATATTGTTTTCCTTGTTATCCATGATGATGACAGCACTGGCACCAGCCTGCTCAGCATTGATTGCCTTAGTCAGGAATGAACAGCCTCTACAACAGGAAACAATACAACATGTAGCGGCTAACATGGGATGGTTACTACAGCAACAAAATGATACTTGAAGATACCAAACATTTTTATTTTCTGATTGTCTAGAAATTACTGCGTCATTTTTAATACAAGAAAGATGTCTTCAAGAAAAATCACACAACACACATTCTAGGGTCAAAAGTACTGTGACCGTTATTGGGGGACACGCATGTATTGACTTGTTTTGCACTATGTCCGGAATGGACACGTAAAAACTATCTCAAAACTTGTTTGAGTTGGAAGTTGCAGATTTTTAGCCATGAAAGCATGCAGAATCTTGTTTTAATTTTTGATAATAATTTGTGAAATTGCATGTACTTATTTAATTCTCAATAGAAGGAAAAACAGCAGATGAGGTGATGGAATGATAGTAAAGACTGACAGACATCAAGTCTTATAAAACTACCTGTCTTCGAGGTTTGGGTCTCATGAACAAGTCTGGCTATGCCCCAGAAATGCCCCCTGACATTTTTCAACATTTTGGAGCGAACACAATAAGGCATTAGATACTTGTAAGTCAGAATACATGCAGCCAGAGTGATAACTGCTTTGTTGCAGTGAACCTTTCACCAGGCCAGACTCACCCTCTCTCAATAAGCACCACATTGCTTTCGATCAACAGCCTGTTCTGTATATCACTGCATGCGTGTTGAGGTACTGCAGGAACAAGGTGAGCATTCTGTAGACTCTGGTTCTGTAAGACCAATTAGTGAATGTTAAGCTCACTAGATGCGAGTCAGTAAAAGTACTTTCAGACGTACCATCAAAATGTTGATTTAAAACCATTTACTGGCTTAAAATTGGCCTGAAAATGACATTTTCCTTTATCAGATAAGAAGTGATATTTGGACTTGTAAAGAGCTGAGTATTCCTTATTCCTTTAGACAAAGCTCCGCAAATAAAATGACACGCCATGACAAGTCCACTTGTATAGCCAGGTACCAAGCAGTAGTGAACTGCTTTTCAAAGCCACAGATCACTATTTTGAATTTCACAAATTAAAAGCAAGTGGTGACAGTCTAAATCAAAAATTCTTTTCTGTTACGGAAGGTTTATTGTCACTTCAATTCTAAAACTTAATACACACTAGAAAGCATGTGTAATCGTGACATGGAATATTCTGGAAAGCTAAACGCTACCACATTACTCCAGGCTCAATACTGGTTAAATAATGAACAGCACAATACTCACAAAGTGCCCTCCAAAATCTTTCGCTGCTCTGATTTTGTAGGTATATCGTAAATATTCAGGATTGACAACTTCAAAAAATAAATCTGATTCCAGAGTCACAGGCAAGGTAGTAGTATGCACAGCTTTGTCCAATGAGAACACATCTGAAATGGGAAGAAATCATAATTGAAACAATGATTTTCTGTCTCTAGAATGTGTCTCTTACACGCCGAGAAGAACAAAACTAGATTGAAAAACAGTATAACCATCTCCTAAAAATGTGTTATCTGAAACACTGGTAGCTGGGCTATTATTGAGTTAATATCGAGCTGTTTAACAAGTACTTCATTAGTAATTCCAGATTCTTGTTACATTTGATGGTAATTGACCTATCGCACGCTCCGCCCCCTTGCAAAATTTCGACAAACAAACAGTAAGTATTACCCTACGTGTTGTTTGTCGGGTAAAATGGCGGCTGGGAAAGGAAGGTGTCAAGAATGCTATGCTCTGATTGGTCAGTTCAGCTGTCACTCAAAATCCTGGCGATAGGTCATATTGGCAAACACTCCACTATAGTGGCCCATACGCCAACATGCAATAATAGGTCAGCCCCTGCTCACTTGTTCGTTTAGGCAATGACCATCGCCTCTGTTGGCCCGAAGCAGAGGCTATAGGCGCTCTGTACGCCGGAAACTTTTCGGCGAATTATGCCTCGCACCGACAAAACCATCAAAGTCACGTTGTTATAAATACCTTTTGCGCATAGAGGAACACCTTAGAAGGTTGTCGATGTGTTTAAGTCCTTCCAACTCGAACAAATATTCCCGTTATGAAACTTTTTCTTCGATCAGTCCCTATTTCAGTTCCCAAAATCGTGAAATCAAAATTTTTGTACTGCGCACGCTCCAATTTTTACCGCTCGCTAGGTGATGTGACTTCATAACCTCAATAATTTTTAAATAGGCCAAAGGTGAGCCATTGCGGTCTTGTCAGTCAAATGTTCGTTTCCAAAATGCCACCACTTATACTTGTCTTTAATTGGCGTTACTTGAAACTGTTTGTATTTCAATGAATTATTGTTTGTATTTGATAAAAAATAAATGGTGTTGATATGACATTTAATATAGTCTTTGTGCACATATTTGACATTTTAATGTTTAACAACACGGAAAATGCACGGCTGGTTCCCGGCAGCACGTACGCAAAGGGCAGGAACTTCAGCTTTCAAAGTTCGCCGGTAGGATCGCAACTTCTGACCTTCGGCCTGGTTAAAAAAAATGAAAATTTTGATTTCACGATTTTGGGAACTGAAATAGGGACTGATCGAAGAAAAAGTTTCATAACGGGAGTATTTGTTCGAGTTGGAAGGACTTAAACACATCGACAACCTCCTAAGGTGTTCCTCTATGACTATGCGCAAAAGGTATTTATAACAACGTGACTTTGATGGTTTAGTCGGTGCGAGGCATAATTCGCCGAAAAGCTTCCGGCGTACAGAACGCCTATAGCCTCTGCATCGCCTCTGCTTCGGGCCAACAGAGGCGATGGTCATTGCCTATTGTTCGTTGTGAGTTAGTGCTTTGGAGAGGCCAACGGCAACTACTGAAAAACGGGCTCGATCACAGCTTGTGTTCTACGTGCCTGTAAATAGTTATTTACCCTGTTTACAGTCAGGTTACGTGATCCTGTATGGCTGTAGTGTAATGTCCTAGTAATGACCATCAATATCATGACTAGTATGAGTATGACGGTGACCCGCTGGTGACACCAGGACGGGTTGGAAGTTTAGCTGATTCTCAAAACGTTAATAAAGTACCACAACATCAACCAGAACTGAACAGAAGTTCAAATATCCAACAAGTATAGTCAGTGACCAAGCTTACAATTAGACGTGAAACACACAGAAGATAATATGAGTAACAGCCTGTTGAGAGTTTTCCACGTATTGCAAATTGCCATGTCACAGCGACGAGAACGACCTTGAACTTGGGATCGATATAGCATGATTAAAATATTATATATTTCTATAATTGTATTATTGTGTGTAAGTTAACTATTTATATATTATTAAAAAGAACTTTGAATATATATGTCAAGTGAATTTGTCACAAATTAACATTTTAATCATAAAAATGTGAAGTAATAGCAAAATATTAAAAACCGCTGAGGAATCATTATGCAAAAATGTCGAATAATTTTTAGTAAACATTACATATTTCGCAACAATTCTACTGTCATTTACGCTTTAGGAGTGGAGTTTGAGACAGGTACTGTAGTTATGAGGGTTACGGCTTAAAGCAGACGTTCTATTTAGTGAGTTTTTGATACCTCGGGTTATCTAGACGTAGAATCTAATTCTAATTAATACGCAATATGTACGTGAGTGTCTCCCAGGAAGAGATTCATCTTGCTTCGGAATCTGGAAGGGGGGGGGGGNGGGTTATGCTTGGTAATCACTGATCGCGGTCGAACGATTTGGTTGGAGTATCTACAGTGGATGAACTTGGATTACCCAGGTGACCTTGGAATTCCAACTTCTTAAGGTGGAGATTCAAGCCAACGGTTGTGTTTAAGAAAAATGATCTACGCTAGCCTACAGTACAGTGCAAAGCTCGGACATTTGACTAATAATAAAGGTCTGTGTAATGAGTCCTGACCTAGCCATGCATAACAATCCAGACTTAGCCTTTAGGTTGGGCCAATTTCCTTTCCCGCTTTTGCTTCACAAATTTGACCCGTGAAAAATAATCAAATAATCGGAACTGAAATAACCGGCCACTACAATTACAAATTTCATGACTTAGACAAGTACATTAAATTTTCAGAAGTCACCATTGAATTTCTCTCTTGGGACACTATTTTAAAAACGGAAATCATTTTTTCATTAAGGTGATGGCGATAAGGCAAGAGGGGACTTAGACTAACTAATCAAAATGTTTATTTTCACATTCCCCTCTGTTGATTGACTCGCCTACTCATTGTTGTAGATGTGCTTCCGGTGAATTTTATGAGCCTCTGTTAGCTACTCGCTAACGGGCAATTGCCTATTAGCTGAATGGTTAGCACGCTTGCCGGTTTTATGGGGATCGCGGGTTCGATCCCCGGGTCGGGTAATCTCGGCTATTACTACAAATGGCGTAGTCGGCAAACGGATGATCTACCGATGAAACACTGCCAACTAGTACCCACGGACCTCGGGACAGCGTGCGTGGAAGGTTCCAGGAGTCAAGGACCTGTATGAGAGACGACCTTGTGTTCACCTGTGTTGTGGTGGTAAAGGTACCAAGGGACGTTGATGACCTGTATGCGAGACATCCTGGTGTTCACCTTCCTGTCGCATGCCCGTTCCGTAGGAAAGGGGGGAATGTTGTAGATGTGCTTCCGGTGAATTATATGAGCCTCTGTTAGCTACTTGCTAACGGGCAATTGCCTATTAGCTGAATGGTTAGCACGCTTGCCGGTTTTATGGGGATCGCGGGTTCGATCCCTGGGTCGGGTAATCTCGGCTATTACTACATCATTAAAGTTTGTAACAATAATAACAATGAAGTTCTTCAATCCTATCATGGCCGTTTTGAAGTATGTCAGAGTGTTGAGTGTGGCAAAGCCATTACTATTGTTTTTTCATGTTGATAAAATATTTTGACTGAACTTTCATTGGTCAGTACTTCTATCAAATTGAAAATGAAAGTACTCTGCACGCATGAATGTTACCCTAAACTCTTTTCACAATGCCAATTAAGTCTTGAGGCAGTTTAGAGGCCATTTGCAGTTAGATAAGTAAGCAATCAAAATTTTATCTATAACGGACAAATAGCGAAAAACCTGGTTTTTGCTCAGGATTTGTTAAAATTGTCGTCTACTAAATTATGTCATTAAGCTGGAGTCATCTCCAATGGAATTTAGGATTAACTTGGTCAAGAATGGGCAAGTTCCCAACTTGCAGTTGGTGCGTTTGACGGTGAGTGGCTTACTCCCCAGGCGCGCCTGTAAGTGAAAAAGTTAATGTGATGTGCAATTCACCACAATTATTTTGTGAGAATACTTTTACAAACCCGTGGTGCTTTTCATAGTATGCACTTCAGGGCATGCCAATTTTCACATTGTGTTGCGCATCAAGTTGAAAATCGCCTTGTTGTTACTTTATTAGACAGGCTTCATGTCATCTGAATTTAGAGCTGCTGCAGATGCTGTCAGTATTTTATGTATTAGCTGTACTATAGTGTTCTGCTCTAAACCAATTTGACTTATGGAGTTACAAGTTTGGTTTTCTCCATGACCAGTTTAGCTCTTACTGTCTTATATTTGGAAAACCATGAACTGGCACGGGATATTGCAGGTATGGCAGCAATTCAGTGACAGTACTGTACTGATATCAATACTTTAACGGAAACCCTTCGTTGCATTGATGTGGACTTTCAAAAATGTTCACGCATTAGACAAGTTTAAGTCCTGCTGAGCTTGGAAAACACTGTTTAAGTATAGCTACCGTTGTTTTCTGACACGCATTGGTAACATTGGTAAAGTACAGTGTTTCTGATTTGGAAATTGTTGTTATTTGATGTCTAGTGAAAAGTTTGACAATACACACAACTGGCGCAGTTGACCTTGTGTAACATTTACTTGAATTTTTTGTAGAATGTCAACAGTAATAAAGTCGGGGAATCTACGAAAGTTGAGTCGTAAGTATTGAATGTCTACAACTGACAAACTTAAAAGAGTTCCGTGACATCTTTATGTTGATATAGGAAGCCTCTAGTTTATGATGTTCATGGCTATTTCTAAACAGCACTCACTATAATAGAAGTTATCCTGATGCCAGTAGGTAGTGATATAGTTTTCAGTTGTAAAAATCGGAGATATTCGTGTGGGAGGAAGGTGAAAATTTTAAGTTAATTAGATTTTACATTTTTTGCATGTAGTGGCCTTCTGTGTCTGCTGTCTGCTACTGTATTTTCAAACTCTGTTTGCCTCAGTCTTTATTCAGAATGCCATTTTCATGAAATTTGTCGTATAGGTTTCTGATAAGGAGATGGAAGGTGCCTTTGAGTTTTGGATGGGTTTGATGTATTCTGCGCCACCTAGGGGTCATTTTTGTTATTCAATAGACAGGTTGTTTTTTCTGGCATCTGCCTCTTTCTCTACCGAACCGCTTGACGGATCTTTATTAGAATTGGAAGATATGTGCCTTGACTTATTACTTACACAGAGACTAGATGGCTCCAATCTATTGTGGCTTATGATTGATCATAGGAATGACCTTAAGTATTTTATCAAGGAACGCTTGTCAGGTCTCCTTTCCACACTTGTTGTTTTCAGCTTTTAGTTCCATGTTGATATCCACTTGTGGTCATGGCAACACATTTACATTGACATACTGTTTGTGTGTACTGCACTGGTGATAGTTTATAGTAAATCCACAGCATGACTTTTGAACAGATCTGGTTACCACTGTACCCCTTTGAGTTATTTTAGATTTTTGTGTCTTTGGAGTTTTGAGACAGATTTTCATGAATACTGGCAAATAGGTTGCTGTTTAGAAGATAACAACCGTTTCCATTTCCTGACATCTTTGATGCATTCTGTACTACTGAGTAGCTGTTCTTATCAGTTACGTCTCTCTCAGTTACGAAAATTGACGTATGACTTTTAGTTGAAAAGGTCAAGACTATCATTGATTTTCAAATGGGTTCGAGTACTGTGGTGTGCCCTAATGGCAATCCACAGCTGCATCTCCTAAACCCCTTGTAAGATCTAAGTAAAATTTTGCCAAAATGTATTCCTATGAACATGACAACATGTGATAATTTTGCGCAGTTGCATTAAACTACTGGTTTACCTCCTCTTCACTATTTAATTTTTTTACATTTGCCTAAAGTTTCTGTTTCCAGAGATTTTCATGAAATTATACAGTCAAATAGGTGTCTATTAGGGAGACAACAATGGCCGGCCATTTTCTCACAGGCTTGACATAATAGTCTGTGCCACCTAGTGGTCATTTTTACGATACTACATACCATTTGCAATGCATTCCTGGGCAAATTTCAACATTTTGCAATGCTCAGATTTTTAAATTGTTTGTGGTCATCTTACTATTAAGTTGCCGTGCTGTCTACTTGCCTTAGAATTATCAAGTAGCAAGCCTTGGAAATTCATGTACTCCATGCAGATTTTTCGTGGAGCATGATTAGAATAGTGAATCAGAATTACTGTCTTGAATGTAATGTGATGATAATGTTTAGCATTTTTCGCAGGTAAATTTTTAGGGGATGAGTGGAAGCCGGTGTACCTGGTTCTGTACCAGGACGGTAACTTGTTCTGGTACAAACACCAGTCTGAGTCGTCACCCAAAGGCAGTGTGAATATCAAGGTATGTCACCGACGTGTGTCAACAAACTTCTTCGTTTTGGAAGAGGGGTTGACAAATGAGGAATTTGCAGAGCAAAAAAATTCCTAAATCGGGGGTGGTCCCTGAACCTTGAACCTTCCTTCTTTACATCCAAAAATTCCATAGGTTGCTTTATGTGTTTTATGATTGATCCAACAAGGGAAAATCTGATATTCTAAATTGTCCATAGTGTAAATAGTGTCTATTGGTTAATGGGAAATCAATTTAAAAAAGTATTCCAATTTCATTTCACATAGGATGTGTATTGTGCTGTATCAGTAAAGGGGTAGGGTACTATTAAATATTTTTTTTTTGTTAAAAAATAATTGCAGGCGGTCTGATACACGTTGTATCAGACGTGCGCAGGCCTCGCATGTGGGCCCATTGCACTGATCACTTGGAAATATTTTTATGCTTTATTGATATATGGTTAAAACCGAGCTGGGGAGCTAGAAACCTGGCTCAAGGGTTTAGCAGTGTGACCTGGTGGAACTTGAACCCACGACCTCGAGTAAAGAAAGCGGGCACTTATCAACCAGGCCACACTGCCTCCTCATTTTTTTTGTGTTGACCTTACTAAGCTCTCTTTGTCATTTCACAGAATGTGTGTAACTTTCTGGCTATTGGCAACTATACGCGTGTGGTGCCAGGCCAGCCTAAACCTCCACCAGGGGGCAGTATGAACACACTGATGGCCGTCCCTGACTCTCCAAGCAAGGATGCTAATGTTAACTGGTTCTGTGCTAATGATGACACTGACATGAAGTAAGAAACATTCTTTTACTTGATGTTCTAAAGGATTAGAAATTTTGAACCCAGCTCTTCTCATGTGCTGAAAATGACAAAATGGCAACTGTTGCAGGCAATCTAAATAATTTAACCTGTCCTCTCTAATAAATTAAAGCTGCGTTTCTCATTGGTTGGCTGGCTTTATAATAGAAAATCGAATAATCACATAGACCCATTAATGTCATAAAATTGTTTTCATTCGTTTCTGTGATCAGATTCCTTTCCTGTTACCAACTCAAGTCTCGGACATTACGTACATACGCCAACATTTCCCTTGTACTATGTACAGTGTAACTTTGAATTGATGTGCATATTTTACTTGTTACAATAGAGCGCAGTTTGTTTTGTAGCCAGTACAAGACAAAAACGTTGTCACATTATGGGATTTGAAAAATTGTTCTGTTGTGCTAAACTCACCTAAATTCATAAAAAGTTATTAATTAAGAGCATGATACTGACTGTGGAGACATCTATAGGCAACTGTGCTGACAATGGAGCATTTTGTATGATCTTTGTTCTAATGTTTCATGAAATGATTTCTTAGACTTTCCCATGGGAAATTAGACAACTGTCAGACAAGTATAACCACACCATGACTCGTATAAAAAATGAGTGTTTGGTTATCACTTAAAATAGTTCAGCGTACAAATTAAACTCATGTGTTTTATATATATATTTTTACTGTCGCTTACTATTTTTATGCTGATAAGTGGAGAAAACTGGTTCTCAAATGCTGGCACATTATATCGGACTATTACGGAATTTCTACGACTCATTACATGCAAATTGTAAATTGGAAATAGTATTGCAAGCAGACGTTATCAGTACAACGTGTCATAAAATGCAAATTTATGGTTATTATTACATGTTGTGTCAATTTCATTATTATGTAATCATAATACCCACCACACTTTAAGACTAAATAGTTTTCATGACATCGATTATTTGAATTTTTTTTCAAAAAATAACGAAATGTCAAGTGAGGGATGTATCATGCTTGTTAAATTCACAACTTGTCATTCATATGATCTAATTGCTCAAAGTTCTTGAGAAATGCACAACCCAGTCGGTTTGAAAAACCCATCTCACAAACATACTTGTTTATAGCATATCATTTGTATTGCTACATGGGGCACGAGAAGAAGCATCCCATGGGAAATTCAAGCACCTCATGGGAAACTCAAGCATCCCATGGGAAACTCAAGCACCCCATGGGAAACTCAAGCATCCCATGGGAAACTCAAGCATCCCATGGGAAACTCAAGCATCCCAGGGGAAACTCAAGCATCCCATGGAAAATTCAAGCATCCCATGGGAAACTCAAGCATCCCATGGAAGAATGCAATGTTTCATGGGAGAAGTGCTCTTTGTCTCACGGGACATGGTTTTTTGCGAGCTAATTACAGCAACTTGAAGTATGATTTTAGCATCCTCTATACTGAAATGAAATCATCATGATTACAAAATATATATGTTGCACTCACATTTCTCTGAATTGGCTAATAACATTTTGAGACTCTGGAGAAGTCTCATTTTATTTGAGATTGCATCTGTTGTTCATGGGAGACATGTTTGTTGAAACCTCATTACTTTATAAAAATTGTATCTTTCAGTAACTGGGTGGCAGCCATTAAGACTGTTGTAAGTATTGAATTTAAGTGTTTGTTTTATGTCTAAAGTAAATCAAAGCTGTTGTGTTTTACTAATCCACCTTTAATTCCAAGTGTCCAGGACTTGTGGACATTGTTTTCTAGTGTGGACTAAATACTACAGAGTCTACTGCAGCTGATGGATTACTGAAATAGTAATAAACATGAGTGTAAATATGGGGACCTCCAATTCAAAAAATTGAACAAAACACCAGGATCGTAGTTGCTGTCTGATATGAACTGAAGTAAAGGGAAATTGACCAAAAAGTTGACAATTTTATTGCTCTTCTGTAGTTTGAATATTGACACTGTGACTGGTTATAACTCATAATGTCAGCTGAATGCAGCATTAGCAGTTACGATGAGACATAACGTTTGTCTGATCGATTTTGGTGTTGTGTATTATGTAAAGTTGGGTATTGTGCCCCTTGATATTATGTAAAGTTGGGTATTGTGTCCCTTAATATTTTGTAAAGTTGGGTATTGTTACCCTTAATATTATGTAAAGTTGGGTATTGTGCCCCTTAATATTATGGAAAGTTGGGTATTGTGCCCTTTAATATTAAAGTTAAATTTTGAGTATTCTTTCAGCTTCCTCCTCCTCCACAACAGCCCCCCGCTGGCCCCTCTGCTCCTCCCCCACCGGGAGCCCCACCTCCATACTCTGCCATGCCGCCTGCGCCTTCGGGTGCACCTAATATAGGATTCAACACAGGTGAGTTCTATCAAGAATATGACCAAATCTCTTCATTGCAGTTAGATTGAAATTGTGGAAGAATTTCATGTGGTGAAAATAGACACAATATTGCTGAGAGTTGATGAAAAGTAAAGCATGCACTGATAATCAGCTTTGATAAGAAGTAAGTTAAGGAACATTGACTTCATAAGAGAATCTGGATATGAAATGCTGCTGGGTTTTGAGAGAGGCAAGTTTGTTTCTTGAAAACTTTATTCTACCTTGAAGCAGAGGAAAACCAGTGACTAACCACCTTGCATCATCCAGTATTCATTACTGCTACTGCTTCACATTAATCTTTTCTTTGTGCTCATGAAAAGTGTTTACAGTTGTAGTAATGGTCTGAAATTTTTTTATGCTGGAAATAGAATCACACCATTTAGTAGTTACAAGTTTAGTAGACCATGACCATGATTTACACGACTGTTCTAAAATTATACTTTTTCATTTCTTGTTTCTGCATTTCAGGACCAGGATCATCTCAGCCCTACCCCACGGCAGTGCCAACTAGCAACCTTCAACATCAACCCTACCCTCAGCATCCTCCTGCCCCTGGGGCCTATCCCACCCAGCCGGCAGCGTACCCTGCCTACCCCCAGCAAGTTCGCCCTGTAGGATATCCTCAACAACCTGCGTACCCCCAACAACCACCTATGGCATATCCCCAACAACCTGCCTACCCCCAGCAACAGCCAATGGCATATCCTCAACAGCCTTACAACCAATATGCTACGCAGCAGTGGGTTCAAACTGGTAATTACTGAATTTACATCTCCGTACTAGTTCAGATTAATGCCCAGGCTCCTGAAATTGGGGAACTTGAAAACCGAGGTAGGCGTTATGGTTGTTTAAAAACAATTTTTGAAAAGCTGGGTGTGGACGTTTTCTCGAATTGTCAATTGAGATAAACGTGTCGTTCCTGCGTGCAGGAGTAAAAAGCTTGAATAAGGGAAGGTGCCCTTGAAATTCTGTCCTTGTCAGTTTCATACGCTGTGGGAGCTAAAATTCGCTTGAGATGGGCATTTGTAAAAGACATGAGTGTTTTCAAGGAAGCCTCGATCATGTAAATTGGGAGTGAGTGTTGAGTTGAGCACAAGTGTTTTAGCATGAAAATTTACATATTTTATGGGCGGGTGCTAAGCTTACGTATGAGCATGAACCTGAGGGAGTGTGGTATTATACTCTGTAATTGTTTATCATTTGCTTGAAGAAGCGAAATGACAAAATTCTTAAATTATTGTGTCAGTACATAACTTGTTACTTTCTTGTGGCTTTTAAGGTTGATGTTTTTGTCAAACAGATGATGTATGAAATGTGTTAACTGTTCACAAACAGTGATGTTCAATGGGCAGGCTAGCTGAGTTGTTGCGCATGCTCAGTAAACTGCTTCTGTCGATGACCTTTCGTAATAATCACCTGTAGAACACCTGAGTGTCTACTTAAACGTCAGCAGCTTCATGACATAGTGTTTTAAGTGGCCAGTGAAATTGAATTACAGCCTTCAAGTGATCTGCTGTGCTGGAGATTCTTATACAAAAGCGGCAACTTGTTTATTCATTGCTCACATGACTATGGTCGCTATGGTGCAACTCCAGTTTGAGCTCTTTTCTGTGTTGACTTTCATTGATGGAGTATGTTTAGAAGTTGCCATAGGAGCACTTATGGCATTAGAAGTTGTCATTAAGAAATACTTGATTCTAGTTTGTGATTGCATTATTCAGAACAGTACACACACAGTGCAAAATACATTCAAGTTAATCATTTCAGTCAGTTGTGAAGAAATAACACAGTGTACTCTGCTGAA
Organism: Phoronis australis; assembly: GCA_002633005.1. Lineage (NCBI taxonomy): Eukaryota > Metazoa > Phoronida > Phoronidae > Phoronis > Phoronis australis. The sequence continues at coordinate 237,073 of NMRA01000019.1, read as the reverse complement.
TTGATCTGATTTTGGCACTGTAGATTAATTTAAGAGAGGCACTGTTACTGTAATAAGACACATTATTTGAATTTTCATGCGCCCACATATTGCATTCAACTCTGGTATCCATCATCTGCTGCTGTATCTCCTAAACCTTATCGGGATCTTCATGAGATGTGTAGTTGACAATTGTCAGTTCCAACTATTGTTCCCCTTAGTGGCAATTTTAGTTGCTATTGCATAAACCAAACTCTTTGGTGTGTTTTTAAGAAATTTGCCAAATAGATTGCTAATGAGACATAGATGGATCTTTAAATTATGAGATTTGAACTTATGAAATCGGATTGAGATCTTTGGTGCCATTGATTTTGGACAGGTCTGACTACTGTGGCACCCTTTGTGGCTATTTTCTTTTTGTGCCCATCACAATATCCAACAAGTTTTAATGAATCTTCTCTGGGTTGCTCTTGTTTAAGCTTAAAAGCATTTTTTGACTTAGAGGCATAACTTGTAATTCTGTAATCTCGTCATAGAGCCATTTTTACAGTTGGCCGTGTCTTGTAGGTAATCCGCACTATCAGCAACAGCCAGGCTATGCTACAGCTCAGCCTCAGACTACTGTTGTAGTGAAACAGAAGAAAAAGAGGAACAAAAAAGACATGTTAACCGGTCAGTACAACAACTCTCCAATACACAGTATCAATGCTACGCTAAAAATTCTTCAATTTGGGACAAAATAATTGCTAAAATTGCCGTATTTCTAATTTTCAGAAGCTTACTACATTACGGCAAATGCTCAAAATGTTACCAAATGTCTGGTAATAGCTACGCCATAAAAACCATGTTAAAAGCAAAGTAAATTTTCTTGAAAAGTTAGTTTCATTGAGGACAAAATCAAATTTCACCTGTCTGCCATACTGTGTTCCAAACTGAACAATTTTTACCATACTATGTAAAATTATTCGTCACAACAGGAAGACAACCTTAATGTCTTCCTGGTTAGAGGTGCATTGGGAACAGTTCAGGTAACACGACTATTACCTTGGGGCATCCCATGCCACACATTGGCGAGTGTCAAATGTTTTGGTTTAATTTGATGAAGCTTTACAAAAATCAAGTGAATTATGGAAAGGTGACACTTTTGGTTTTCTATCATTCTACTGAGGTTGTGATGGAGTTCATACGTTTTTGTTTTTTAGTTTAAAACTGCTTCAATCTTGTTTTCTCTAAGTTAACTATTTTCACCCACAGAAACAACTCTCGATATGACTATGGTAAAATCTCACTCACTCAGATTTTCAAGGTCTTACATTGTTGTGAGAACCTAGGACCCGGGGTCTAGTATTTGAAATTGAAGTCAAATAATTTTTGGAATTTTCTATTGTACTTCAGATTTCTGTATGAACCTAAGAAACATTGTGTCTGTTATTCTTTGCTTGTCAGGAGTACAATGGCTTACGTCGATAACTGTCTTATCACAGCCTGCACTTGATGATTATAAGGCATAAAAATGGTTCCAGGTGATCAATGCAATGGGCCCATCCGAGTGGCCTACGCACGTCTGGTACAACGTGTACTGGTAATATGATGACCCCAGTATCATTACACAGATTCGTCGCATTCATTAACTTCTACATCTGCTAATGAACAGACAAGGTTCAAATATCCCCGGCCACTGTTATGCGCAATGCTAACCCAGAGGCATCTGGACTTAAAATCGCCCAACAATAATCATTCCCAATTTTTAATGTCTCAATTTAAACTGCAGACAAGTACGTCATTGCTATCATGAGCATCAAGGTTTTCTCCGTGAACACAAGTGTGTCATGAAATGTGCATGGTGTGTCCTTGCATTTTTCAGGTGCTGCAGGTGGTGCTTTGGCTGGCTACGCTCTGGGAAGGATGACCGGAGGTTGGGGTGGGGGCTGGGGNATGGGGGCATAGGGGTAGCTGGGGTTCATGGTCCAGCGGCAGCTGGGGCTCCTGTGGAAGTTTTGGCAGTTGGGATTAGATCTACCCATGGTAAATTTTGACTGAAGGATGACTCAAGAATTGATATATGGATGACTTAAGTGACATTTGGTTTCATTACTCATGAAAACTGTGTTTGTATTTTTGCTCTGTAAGAAGAATCTTGAGCTGTTTGTGTGACTTCTCTATCCCAAGTGTCAGGAAAAATGCAATATAGTTTTCTAAGCAATTACGAAATCTTGTCAAGATCACAGTTTTGTCATTTGTGGTGAAATTGTGTTGAACAGGCTTCACCCTAACTGGCCAAGAGTTAAAAAGATCTAAACTTAAGGAACTGTCGATTGCTGTGATCAGATGAAGTGCGGCAGCTGACCAGGCAAGAGCAGAAGGCTCTAAATTAGACGACACGTTAAAATTCTCAAATATATCTCCTACTTTGGTGAGATTTTGTATTTTTTTTCTCATTACTAGTGCCAGTTATTGTGCCCATGGAAGCATTTTTCCTAATGTTTTTAGCTTTTTGTCTCACCTCTAGCATTCTCAATGCAAAGATTTTTGTGTAATAATAGTTATGCGCAACTTAAGTTGGCAGATCAAGGGATACTAAAATTTTCAAGTATCGCCTACTTATAACCCATCAATAATTGGCCCCCGTTCATAAAAATTAATTAGATAACTCCTTCACGTTGTAGTACTGGAATCTCATATGCCAATACATCATACAAAGCTGGATTATTTGAAGCAAGTTGTGTCAAAAGAAGTTATGGCGAAAGTCTTGAGCTTGTTTCACAAACTTAGTGGAAAAGGCAAACGAGTTTCAGAGGGTTTTAACCAATTTACAGCATGTTAAAACATGCTGCGAAAGGAAAATTCTAATTTAGCTACCAATTGTTGCACTGAAATTTTTATTGTCATTGGGCAAGAAGAAATTGAGTCATTTTTTGGTAATTACTGCGTTGTTCACTTGTTTCCTTAGACACACAGCCTACATTGTCTCTGTGTCTATGCTAGTTTCCAATACTCATTTTTGTCAGGTGTGAACTTATCGATCGGTGACCATACTTTTGTTTGCAAAGTTTTGAATTGTTTTTACTAAATGAGAAATATGCATTTAATATTATTCATTGGTTAAAATGTACATAGGGCTTGACATGCTATTTTCTTATTTATTTTAAGTTACTCTTTTGACTCATTACTCTGCCACCCTCCGCAGTATAGTTTTAACAACCCACAATTCAGTTAAATGCTGACTGGTTAATGGTGCATAAAATTATTTGGCTTTATTACCACATACAGTAGGCTAGCTGCATTGGGCAATAGTCCGATAAAACATGCCTGCATTTTGACAACCAGTTTGATGCCAGGTGTTCAATGGAGAAAACTGGTTCTCAAAATGTGGGCACGTTTCTTCTGACTATCACAGTTGTATTGACCTCTCCACCTATCTTCAGCTTGCTGAAGTTGAAGGATACTAATGTCCGTTTTGTTAAGCACGACAGAATTTTTTCTAACGGGGAAGCAAACAACTAGATTTCAATGGTGGAATTTATTTGTATCCAAAGGGGCATTAGAGCTGGAGACAAAGATTCGCATGAATTAGGCATTGCCAGTGGTAGAAGTTGTTTTACTTGAAATATATTATGTACCATAGTACATGTAGAGTATGTTAAATAGTCTCGTGTAAGACCCATTAATTTCTATAATGAATGTTGTTCATTATCAGAACAGTGTTATGCTACAGGTACCTACTGTTCAAACACGGTTACAGTTGTGCAGTCTGCATGTGAGAATGTCTCAACATGTTGTAAGTATCATGCAGCTCTAATTAACCAAATAAATCGAGTAAGCAACAGTGGATCTTTCTGTTCATGCAATCAGTGAAATCCGCACAGTCCATGGTGTTGATGGGTATAATAAGGAACATATGCTGACCAAAAACTTGAACCAATGTAATCGCTTTCAAGCCGCATACAGCGCCATCTTTTGGTTTGGTTTATGTTTTGAGGTGGGACTATTATATTTATGAATATTATCTCTTCCTGATATTATGTAGGATATTAACAAGTCTGTATTCATCAAAGTATCTAGAAATTTTCAACACAAAAAGTATATATTTTCTGAATGCAGAAAGCTCGTACAATTTCACTAACATTCTGTCATCGATGTGGCCATGACGTTTCAATAAAATTTAGTTAAAAAAGACTCCCATTACAAAACAAAAGTTATCAGTAACGCGACCATACTTCATGTGAAATAAATGTTCATGAAGTGTCAACAATGCTGTCACAGCCAAGTTATTCCGTCTTCTTGTCTTGCAACTTCATAGAAGTCCCTCGTGCAGAAGCAAATCAATAATTCCTAAATCATGTTGTAGAACAATGCATAAATTCTAGTATCAATAACATTTCATGCAAATCTGGTGTCATTTCTGAGATGAAACGTTTCGAAATTTGGAGAAATTTGAATATTTTTCCTATAGGTCCTGCGAGTCCTAGTATTCCTAATTACAGTGATAACCACATGTACTGAAAGGAGTTCAGTCACTGCTTGCGACGACAAGATTCACAGCCACAGTCTCGATTTATTTGAGCTTAACCAAATTAGCGCTGCGTGATGGACTAGTAGGTGGCGCTGCATGGGGATTTTAACTCTCACATTGCTGCCATTTGCATTTTACGTTAACATCATATTGGTGTAAGCAGGGCTAATATTATAGATGCGTGAAACCAGAGCTGCTAAAATGTTCACGCATTCTATTTATCAATTGAGATGTATAACAAATTTTATTGAAAAATACAAAGCAACGAATTAAAATAATGGAGGTGGTTTGATTTTGTCAAGCTTTGATTAAAAATATATGCAATATGTAAATGTGTTCGTTTACTTTTGGGGGAGTCTTGACATATAAAAATGTGCAGGAAAATTTTGGGTGGTATTTGTTTATTTAAAGACAATGCCATAATAACAATAACAAATCGTAAATAAACAGTCACACCCAAGTTCTCGGCCAATAGCTGTTGCTGGTCATATCTACTTCATAGCAACAGGAGTAGCCTACCTGATGTAGATATAACGTTGGTAAACAACTTGCTAACACTTGTCACGTGACGTGATCTGTCACATGACGTGATCTGTCACATGATGTGATTTGTCATGCTATGTGATCTGTCACATGACGCGATCTGTCACATGACGCGATCTGTCACGACGCAATCTGTCACATGACGCGATCTGTCACATAACGTGATCTGTCACATGATGAGATCTTTCAGTGAATAACTACACTAAAGAATCTCAAAATTCTCCTTTGTAATCCCATCTAAATTTAAAAAAACAAATTGAAATTTGATAGCTATAAAGGTTTTAAATGACCAAAGAATTGACAAAACTTAATGATAAAACAAGAAAAACATGCTTATATAATTAAACAGATTTTCCAGGCAAAGTTGCATTTCATCATGTGATTTGTCCTAATTTAGATAGTAGCACTGAGCTTAAAGATAGAATTCAACCATAGTAGACTCGACAGCTCGATGGTGGTCTTCAGAAGGGAATACTGAATGGGTAGTTTGGATGGTCGCTATCCCTACAAAATAAGGCAAACATAATTTAATAACAATGAATGCAAGACTGTAACCATATAACCTTGCAGATGACGCATGAACTCATGTCCAGAAGTGTATCATGACACTTGACTTTCCTCAATTTCCAACTGCTGGTTTATGGCCCTTGGTAACTGACCCATTATGTTGCGCCCCAGCATAATTAACGAACCAAAACACTGACAGTGCACTGCTTTCTAGTTTTAGGTAATACAAGTCGTGTTTCTTGTCTGATTTTCAAAATTCAAAAACCTAGTAGCCACGTGTACTTTCACAAAGTATTCAAACATGCTTGCATGCTGTTAAAATCTTTGAAAAATTTACATCTGTTCGCCCAAGTTTATCTCCAGGGAATTATAACATCAGCTGAAGGCGGATGATTTTTTTGAAGATAGCACCACCTTTTAAATTTAGTGAACCGGTCCCGTTTGGGCAACTCCACTGCTGAGAGTGCAAGCGTAGGATTCTTTTCATTCCTATATGCAGAACAATCCGTTTTTTCCGCAAAATTTTAACACTCATAAGTCCCACATAAGCGCATGCACCTAACTTCTGGAATTTGGCATATCTCTACAGTTACGCTCATGCGCTCAATTGCAAGGTTATACAGTAATAAAAAACAAATCCAAGGTTGAAAAGCCCGACATTAGGTTTTCGTCCTTTAGACCTGTTCTAAAATTAAAAATAGACCTCAAATAAAACGTAGACATTACAGCACGGCGTTAAAAAACCTTGAACTTCAATTGAAAATAATTTTCTTTGTTCAGTTAAAGAACCTTGTACCACATCAAAGTCCTCAACATTACTGGAAAACTGTTGGACCTTTTAAAATTCCAACATTTTTCCATTATCCTTCTACATTTAGGTTATGTGGGACCACCGCAAGTCTGCATTTAGCCACATAACTACAAAACTAAAACTAACTATTTTTTGAATGTAGAAATTGCAGAATTTGATTTTTGACTTTTACCAATAAAGTACAACCACTTGGGTATCATGACCATGTCTTTTTAGTAAAATGTAGGAAAAAGGCCAAATTTTGTTTAATCTAAATGTCCAAGATAAAATCACTATCGTAGTTTTCTAAATTATCACTTTGGTTTCATTATGGGCAAATTTTGAATTTTCTCATAAAAGTCTAGCCTCTTATACAAAAGTGGAACATTTTGAAAACAATTCTTAACAGTGTTTGAAAAAAGTGAATAAAGCGTAGAATTTGAAAGTTTCATATGAATTCAATCAAATATTTCTGGTATATCATGTTCAAATGGGAGCAAAATTTGGCCATTTTTTTAGGATACTGCATAACTTTAAAATGCATGTCATTCCAAGCAAGGAAAACTACTATTCTGGAGCACTCTCACTGTCAGAGGCCACTTACGCGTCACCTTTCACAAACATGCGTCCACTCAAACACACTTACCACTCAAGATGGCATTGTCGAAAGTCACGGTTGAAACCAGCGATGATATTCATGTCTTCTTCGCTGAGCTCAAAGTCAAATACCTGAAAAAGAGCTAGGAAATTACGACAGTGAAATTTTGCTAGCACACTATAAGACTTGATAGTTTCAGGGTTACTTCGGGAAGCACACTTGTTTCTTGAAGACTTCACACAATGCACTGATTCATTCCTACCATTATTAGTGGTGACATTAACTTGATGCAGGTGAAATCTTGAACCTGAAAATTCGGTGGAAGTCTAGTCTCTGAGCATACTAGGTGTTAGTGAATGGCTTGAATGACCTATGCGGTAAAGTTTCCTTGAATCCGAACAAAAGGAATGGCCGGCCGAAATTGCCATTTCTTTGTTCTTTCCAATCAATGCTCAGTGCATTGCCAAAAATGCTCAAAATCTTGTTGTGTTTGCTGATGCCAGTCGAACTACATAAAGCTTTCAAGTAAATATATCTTCTTGTTTACTCATGTTGAAAATGGTGATAAAATTGAATTTCATTGTTCTGTGATATTGTGTTATAATTTGAAGAAACCGTACCATAGCATGGTACAAAGGACTGACTAACAACCTCATACATAACTTGACAAAAGTGCTGTTTCACCCACGACTTGGCGCACTGAGAAACATTTTGCATTTCTTACAAATAATGCTCGACTTACCTGTATATTCTGCTTGATCCTGCTGGGGGTGACACTTTTTGGGATGACGATGATGTTACGCTGTAACAGGTAACGTAGCAGCACCTGAGCTGGTGACCGACCGACTCTCTTTGCAATCTCGGACAAATTAGCGTCATCTAAGAGTTTGGCATCTCCCTCTTTGGCCCTGGTAAAACACAAGGTTACATCTTGAGTGATTAATAATATATCACCATAGGAAACTTCTGCATCCATGAGCAGTGTTAACTCAAACAATGAAAGGAATTTCTAATTCAGTTGGTAGGACAAACTTGTTCTTATCATCAACACACTGGTTTCACCTTTGAACAATTGAAGTAATGCCACTTTCCAAGCATCACCACTACCAATAGTAGAAGTGAGTACTGACTAGACAGATGTTCATTTTCACTAGAAATTAAAATCATGCCCTGGCACACTACTCTCGAGACTCAGATTTTTGTGATAACAAGACAGAATCTGATTTCTTTTACAGAATTAGAGCTTTCAAACGGAATTCACATAATTATAAGTTGCTAGATACCTTAATTCCAGTAATTTATAGTTTTTAATTGCCAAGTATACTTCATCCAAATCCGTGATTCTTGCTGCAAATCCTGGCTACCAACGATCATTTGTAGCGGAAATGTACAGGTAATTGTTTATTCTTTCTGAAGGTGGTACATTACTGTTCTTTCTCTGGTTCTGAAGATGTGCAGAAACGTATCAGGCAAAATGGAGCCATGGCAAGCTTAGTGGATAAACTTAATAAGACAATTTCCAGATCAATATATGTTTTTTTCATTTTGAAATATTAAAAGAGAATTTGCTAATACACAAAATGGAAAGAAAAGAATTTGATGTCTGCAACCAGATTTATAATTGTTTTTGGAAAACAGAAAATCAGGGTCTCCAGAGACCAAGTAGGTAAATAGAGCTGAAAACTCCCAAGTCATACCACGGGATTGTGGGATTAGCCAGTGGACTATAAGCAGTCACTGCCAAACCCAGCTTATGGCAGAAATCCACCAGAGGTCGCTGGCTGAAGTAGGCATGAATCTCCACTTGAATGACAGCTGGCTTGACAGTAGCCTTATCATAAACCTCTTGGATCTGTTGACTGTTGAAGTTTGATAAACCAATTGATCTGACAAGACCTTCTTTGACACATTCTTCCATTGCCTTGAATGAAAATCACGGTTACAAAGCATGAATTTTTTAAATTGGGACAGCAAAAATCAATTAAAAAGATAAAACGCCATTTTGTATCTGCCAAAGGCTTACCCCTAATACACAAATTTATTGGTGTATAACAAATTTTAGACAATAGTAGTCTGCCAAAATTACTCCTTTTCATTTTTCAAAAGCTTTAAATATTGTTGTGAATACCTGCAATTTTTCAAAACAAGTCTAACGGTAAAGCTAAGAAATAGCTCTTGAAAACATGAGAAAACACAACATTACATGTTCATACCATATTGTGTCATAAGCTTGTGAGACTTTAAAGCAATGAATATTAACTGACTCTGAAAAATCATGTCTTGCAAAGTTAAGTTGTACTTGAAGTTGACAGAGACCTTTGACGTCACCCTATTTCACTCTTCATAGTTGTTCATTACAGAACACACAGAGCTAATAACATTTTCAAGTAATCATAGGCTTCAAAAGACCAGTACAAACGGACTGCACTATTTATCGTATCTTATTTCGAAGAAGTATGTAATTAAATGACTGAATTATGAAAAATTTTCAAAACTTATACATGTCTGTTCAAAGTGGTTGTCAAAATGAACTTCTTTAATGTCTAGCACTTGCCATGGTCTCAACTTTTCCTAATTCCCACTGTGTATGTCTCCAGCTTTTGCTCTGCAGTGGTATTACTGCGTCATTTTATTTCCACTTGAGAATGAAACAAGTACCGTATGTTTCAAAATATCGTGTGTCTTTTAATCATGTCTCATGGTCAGTTGCTTCACCAATGTTCTGTTGAGTGTCAAACTTTGTTCTGAGGATACGAACGTAACGGAATAAAGACTGTTAATAACGACAAGTGCCGTGTATTTAATCAATTGTGCATATCGGAAAACTCGGTTCAAAGTCATTTCTGGGACTTTGAAGAGCTCAAAGTTTGCTGTTGATTGAAACAAGGCTCAGTTACAGTAATTTGTCTTAACCAGCTAGGCTATGGGCTGGCCCTGGGCCTTTAGGAATAACTACTGCCGGTTCTTCGAATAGCTCAGAAATCCCTTCTAATCTGAGTAATGAACATTGAGACCGGTTTCAAACAGCACCAAGTCAAAATTAAGTTATTTCTGACAGAAGGCTGGTTCCTTGCGGTTTAAATTCAGCATATGGGAAGCAAAGAATATTTTCCCAGCTTTTTGCAAGCAAATGATGAGTACACAGAGTCCATGTTACATAATTGACAATCTCATCTTACCAGCTATCAACCATAGCACCAATGATAACTGTCATATTTGACATACTCACTTGTGCGCCAAGTGCACAGCGATTATGTAAGACTGTTGTAAAGTACATAGCAATAATCTCAAGTACATTCTGCAGCTTACCTGATAAGGTCTAAGCATAGCATACTCTTACCTAATAAGGTCTAAGCATGGCATATTCTTACCTGATAAGGCCTAAGCATAGCACACTCTTACCTTCCAAGCATCCATATAGCCAGAGTTGGAGTACAGACGTTTACCATTTTCATCCTTGGGAACAGCCTCTCCACCTTCCTGTGAGATTTACATCACTTTAGAGCTTAGTATACTTTTCACACCCACTCTTACTTGTTTACACTATGTTGATAGTTTAGATCTCACACATGCATAATTTTTTCACAACATTAAATCAATACAACTTTGGTCATGCCCATAAGGTATGTTTCTCAATTAGATGTGACCTTATTGCTCTAGATAGCAAAGCCAGAAAAATACAGTGTAAACACAACAGATCATTGAATCACCTACACTGAATCCCTTTACTTGCATTACATCTAAATAACTAACATTTACACAACGAGCGTCTTACAAAACATACTTGAATTCATTTAACAGGCAAACACTGCCTGCCAAAACAATTCATTTAAAAGCATATCAATACTCAAGCTTTTCAAAAACGGTGTCACGTGTGCTTTTCACAAACTATTCAAATATGCAATTAACAAACTTTCAAAACAAAAATTTAATAATACTATTGTTGCCCCAATGTGTTTATTATAAGTTTCATTATCTAGAGAACGGTAGCAGCTGTAGCCTGGGTGATTTAATTAACCACAACAGCATGCCGGTGTCTTTGATCTAACCAGCAGATTCTGAGGTGCGCAAAATGAGATTCTCTGGTTCCCAAGGATTTTATAAAAAGCATAGTTTTACAGATTTACTATAAATAGTTGAAAAGTTATCTTAAAAAAACTTTGGTAACGAAGGCAGACAGCGACCTTTAAGCAATCAATTTACCTTGTAAGCCATTGGCCAGTGAATTAAATAAAGATCAAGGTAGTCCAGGCCCAGGTTTTTTAAGGATTCCTTCAGAGTTTCCTTGACATCTTGGTGCCGATGGAATGTGTTCCACAGCTGAAAACACACCATATAGATCAAGCATAATGTCTACAATCAAATCACACTGCAGAATTTAAATGAGAATTTGGAGAAGTAACCAATTTTACCTCCCCAATACATCAGGCACAACCTTGATGCCTTGGACGTCGGCAAAGTTCGTATCAATAAAAATCAGCCACCTATAATTCATACCTTACTGGTGATGAAGACATCTTTTCGCTCCACAACGCCAGATTCAAACGCTTGTTTCAAGCCAGTTCCCACCTCTGCCTCATTACCATAAATCCAAGCACAATCAATATGGCGGTAACCGTCGTCTATGGCGCTCTTCACAGCCGCAGACACCTCTCCTGGCTTGGACTGTATGAATATAAATAAATTAGTTTCTCAGTTAAAATCTGTTATGCCACCTTTTCAAACTAACATCAAATAAGAAAGTTAAAAACAATGAACATCGTTCAACATTTTCAATAAAGAAATACAAATGTCACAAAGGGACACAGCAATTAGGCATCCAAAATCCAGGAATACTTCCCTGAATCACAGTTATCCAGAAATCTGCCAGCTAAAGTTGCTTAAACAATAGCATGTATACAGAAATCCAACAGGGTTGACATCAAATCCGACCACGAGCTACACTATAAAGTAATGTTACCATATTGTTAGGCCTACGCTCCCCCGCTGAGGGGTGAACTTCCCGATTTCGGGTTACCAGCCGTGTCATTTTCAGTTTGACAGTGATAGCAGGGGGAGAAAGTTGGCAAACCAATGTTTACATAGTCCAGCTCCCTAATTGTCTGCGTTCATTTGATAACATCACATGATCCAGCAATAATACGTTGTAAACAACACGCCTGACACCTAACTATCAATATTCAAAAAATACTATTTCCAAACAATGTTCAACAAATGTCATGAAGATGTTGTTTATGAAATACTATCACCGAAATTAGATTTAAATTTTAACTGCTGATTCCTTTGTGTGACTGCAAGCTCTGTCCCACTTACCGTACTACCACAGCATTGTGTATAGTACCAGCAAAATAGGCTTGTTTGTCAAGTTCAATGATTCGAACTTGATTCTAGATTAGATATTGACGTTGGAAATTTCTTGAGTTTAACGGGACAGGAATGGTGCATAACAGTAGTGAAAACGCTGTGAAAAATAAAGACGTCGAGATTCTTTGAAAGAATTTTATGCATCCTATTTAAAGTGACATTGTCAGCCAGCAACACATCATTTTCTGAAATCAGTACTAACGTGGAATCAAACCCAAAACTCTCATGTCGTAGCCAAATGCTGTGTAGGCTAGCCATATCGTTCTCAATACATGGCCGAGTATTTTAAGCGTATTTAGTCACAGGTCTTGATATCAGGGAAAACCTAGAAGGCAACAGCGATTTGTAATTAAAAATCTACTGTTATTGTCTTAAACTAGTAGTTCTGGACAAAGTTACTTCAAAAATATCTAACCCAGCAATAATCCCAAAACTGCAGCTGTAAAACGACAGTGTTCCTTTAACAGAAAAGTAGATGTCCAATAATGAAAAAAATGTGGGTTTATTTCCCTGAAGAAAAACTGATATTATACCCTGATGCTGACTAGCACACAAATGTTTTCTTTAAAAGCTGCCACTGAAGGATCATATTAAAAGACAGAAATATCAACTCAAAACAATTTAAAAAATTCAGCAATGATGTCATCCAAACAAAGTATTGTATCATTTTTTATTTTATTCAGGGAACAGATACACTGCACCATCCTGTAAAACTTCTAACCTTGAAGTTGAAATATTTTGGCAGTTTAATGTCTGTAAATCAAAATCCCTCAAGTAACAAGTTTTACTAAATTAATATGTACTTCCACCAAAAAATTGATTGAAATAATTTTGAAATATACTTCTTCAAATAGTTACATTTTCCCAAGTTTGCAAAATGTTTTGTTGATTATTCTCTTTATAAGTTCAATCCATCTGGGACAGGTTTTGACCAATTGGCCTTTCATAAATTCATCTCAGCTATTCTCCAGTTCCTCAGAAAGTGCTTCCAAAATCTCATGCAGTCATTAGCAAGGGTCAGCTCAAACAGAGTATCAAATTTGTTTCGCCAGTCTAGTCACGCATTTACTCAACTTGCGCTTTTTTTTGCAAAAGTAAATCTTTGTTGATAGAATTTTAAGTAACATGGCTTTGGCAAAAAATAATGAATCATCATTCCTTAATACATGTACAAGTTCATTTCTTGCAATATTGAAAATTGTTTCCATACCTTAAGTAAATTGTGAATATTCTGTAGATATAAATTTATTGTTTTTTTATTAAATCACCGAATATTTTATCTTTCTATAGGGAGTGGTTCAAATATCATAGAGCTGGTCCTCCAGAAAAAATAAGTGATACAAAAAATGCATAAACATTATGGAACAGTCCACCAAATCAGAAAACCTATTTTTTGGCTGCCATGTAAACATTTTTACTCCCTATTCTTAAACCTCTATGGATTGATTAAGTCAACTAGCCAGCACGTCAGTAACTTCCTCTGTGAGATGGCAGTCTATTTCATAATTTTGCATTTAATTGCAGATGCCACATATTATCACAGTGTTCAAATGACACGTTTTATTTCCCATTTTGTGGAAATCTGGGGCTGACTTAGCTAAGACAAATATTAATTTTTAACAGATTTTAAAATAAAAGTTGAATTTGGCTCAAAACCAATTCAAGAAAGAGATTTTAAGTTGGACATAAGTTTTGTCTTAATTTTGACTTACTTAGCGAATGTGGAAGTGTCAAAGTTTGGAAGTTAGGACAAATCTTAAACTTAAGTCAAAAATGAACTTACAGGGTAAGTCAGTTTCTGGGAACTGGCCCTAGGACTCACCATGGTTTGCACCGCGCTTAGATGGGCAATTCTCAGTTTTCTATGTTACCCGTAAGAAACACCATGCCTACTAGTATCTGCATTCTCTATACATGGATTCGGACAGCTGACCAATTGTTAAGTGGCCTATTCAAGCTGCTTGAAGCCACAACTGTGGTTGAGTCAGGTCCAAAAAGCTCCAGATGTGACCGTTTCCATTCTTTTCGCCTGGTGGGCCTAAGTACGTGTAGACCTTACTGTAACCGTAAAGCCTTTACGCCGTAAAGGCGTAAGCCGTCGAAATGTCTACCAAAGAAGTCGGTCTCTGTTCAGCACAACCGCACAAGTCGTTAGCCAACCATAGCGCACAGTAGGCCTACTCGCGAGCACAGGCGTCCTCAGCTTCTGATCGTCCCCAATAC
>NMRA01000019.1:180207-219345 GCA_002633005.1 Phoronis australis | reverse complement strand
TCACGAAGTTCTTGGTTTGCTGGGTACACATAAAAACTCAGATTTTTATCTCTCTTGTTGTTTTTGAAGCACCCAGGAACACAAGTGTATCCGCCGTAAGTTTTCTTCGCGGCATACCGCGTATTATGCTTGTTACTATGGCCGCTTTCAGAATCCTGACCACAGCACCCACAATGCACCATTTTAACCTAATTTCAATATGGCGTCGCTGCAAATCCGCACAGCGATCCGTCTGGAACATAACTTATGTCATAAGGATACTATTCTAGAAAGCTTTAGAATGTGCTTGAAAGCTGCAGAAAATTGTAGTTACTAGAATTACTCAGGCACGAATTGGTGAGAGTCAAGCACTTCGATGGAGTATAAAACCTTCGAGGCAGTTGAACCAACCTCCGTACAGCCCGACTGAGATAGGGGGCCTAGCTCGCGCGGATTCGTCACCACAGTAACCCCGAGAGTCGCCAATGCCATCCTCACCGTGGTGGCGTCGAATTACTACTCCCCGCTTCGCTAGCCGAAGGGCGATTCCCGGCCGTAGGCCTACTCACCCGGAGATTAGCTTCCAAAACAGGAATTAGCTTCCAACGTGGCAACTGTGGTAATCAACCGTAAAGAACACATTGTGTTCGAATGTTGAGTTTAATGTAGACAAAAAATACTTTCAATAACATCTATTCGTATCACAACAGTTTTCACAGCACCAATTTTTATGCCTTTTCTAATACCCAGAATTTCCAAATCTGAGCATGGAAGTTTTACGGAAATCTGGGAAAGCTGCCAAAAAATAATCAAAAACATCAATTTATTCAATGCAGATGCACTATATAAAAATGCCTCCCAAGAGACACAACAACCTGGAATTCATAACAAAGAACCCAGCAGACCTTTTAGGTCATGGGTCATTTTACTGTCAAAATTGCCCTTTAATTTTTGATTTTTGATAGAGTCACCATCAGTGATAGTGTTATCAAAGCAACAAGTGTGCAGAGAACATCATGTAGGCATGCATTCTTAACCTTAACTATGTATAGGAAATCCAAAATCTATAACATTTTAAATGTTTATGTAAAAGTAATCCTGTATTATACATTGACGTTAGATGGTAAAGACACAATTGTAACGTTTCATTATCTTGTTAAACCATTTATTTTTTCCAAAACATATGTAAACAATAACATTTTATCACATGGCACAAGTTCCCTTGGTATGTATCAGTCTAACCAATAAAAATAATTATTCTTTGATCAAAACCCCCTTAAGCATATTAAGCACTGAGATCATTCAGTGGTTAACTTACTATGCAACTGATTTTAACAACACACAAACACACGTCGTTTCTTGTGAAAAAAACGCTCATAGCTTACAAATCAGAAAGTCCCTCGAGATTTTTAAATCGAAAGCATTATGTCATGACTCTTTAACCACACGGGTACTACCACTATTACATGTATCTGCTTCAGAGTCATTAACTGAAGTGGACTATTGATATCTGTTGTCACTTATGATTTCTACCTTTCGTCACTGACATTTTTAAAGCTATTGTAAACTACCACACCATCAATAAAGATCAAAAAATAAACAATAAATTGCCATCACTTTTACAACCTTTTTTCTTAAAGCAGACCCTCTTATAAACAAGAACAGTCATCCATCAGCTTTACAGTTAACTACTCAGTGAATTTCAAAGATTAATTATGCAAAAATTCTCTAGTTTGGGACAGTGAATAATTATTTTGATCGAAGTCGGAGCTTGTCCCAATTTTTAGAAATTCACACAATTGTCTGTCAGAAATTCAAGGGGAATGGTAACAATTTATTAAATGTTTGTCATGAGAGTCAGTTTTTATGAACTTACAGGAGTATTCTTGCAACCTGTTATGATACAACATAGCGTTAGGAATTTAAAAAATACGAAAATATACAAATCACCCATGCTTCAAATTTCAGAATGAAAAAATTAAATTTCAGCCATGATTTCTGTGTTCTGAATTTAGGAGGCTGTCTCGATCTGGAGAATTTTTAATGTAATATATCTCTGATCTAATTGCTATAATCAACTATGTCACCTTTGCTAAAAATATATGTTAAAAACAATTATAAGCTATAAATGTGATCCATCTGAAAAATGTTCAAACATACACCATTGCCAGCATGATGACGAATACAAACAGCAGAGAATAGCTTCTGTACAGCTTTTTAGCAAACATCTACACGTATCCCATACATTATGGCTACAGTGAAGTCATTCTTAGTCACAGCAATATGAAGTGAATGACACACAGAAGTGGTAGCCCATATGGACGATTTCCACTTCTTTCACAATTTTCCAAAGAAACGGCTTGTCATCCAGGTCCCTCATGGGAAGTCTAAGCACACTTTTTTCTGAAGTCTTGCAAAGATGATCCAAAGATGTACTGATTTTAAACAACAGTTTCCGATCAAGTTGCTCAGTTGAGTCTTTAGACACGTTTGACACGAAAGGGTTGGATTGTTGATAATCATCAGATACTGAATACCCATGGTCAACTGACTCGGACTCAAAATTTAACAATCTCTTTGCTCCTGTTGGCTTCTTAGAAAGAGATGGCAAATCAATTAGTACATGTTTCTGTCGATCTCCAGACTGAGCAATGAGAATATTAACATCCATTCTTGCTGATTTCTGCAGCTGTGAGTTTTGTACAAAACTGAATGCATGAGCCAGTGGCGGATCTACGTTTTCAGTAAGGGGGGGTTAGGATTCCCGCAAAGGTAGAACCGAGGCGCGTGGCGCCGAGAGGGGGGGAGGTCGGGTAAACCCCTCCCGTGTAAGACAACTTTTTGTTTTTGTAGCCAAACAGTGAAATTTCCATGCATCCTCGTACGTTTCTGGCACTTAACATGTCCCTGGAGTTTTTCTTAAGATAATTAAAAACCCTTCTCGATTTCGTCACATGAACTTGGCTCATAAGTTTCGTGAAACCATATTTTTGCACATCTGGGTATGAGTCACACCACCAGAAAAAATTTTTGTTGGAACATCGGCTTACACACACCTTTTTAGCATATGAAAAAGTGTGGTGTCTATACAGGGGTCTGGACAACTACCAAATATTCAAGAGCATAAGGAGCACCGACGGGGCGTAAAAACTTGAATATCAGATGATCGCAACAGCCTCAAGCAGTTTAAGAACGAATACCTGAACTGTTAATCCAGAAATAAACATGTGTTCTGTCTCGTTACGAGAAAAACTGGCAAACGACGGTGCTCTCAGCTCATGGTCTATTATTAAAAACGACAATAAACAATTAATTATCACTTTATTAAGCTGAATCACATTGACAACAATTGAAAAACGTCAAATGTATAATGAAACAAATCATCTGAAAACAGTTTCACGAAACCAAAACTTGTGCACAGTGGTGAAAAGATATACTGGACTAGTTTGCAGAGGGACCAGATGTACACTGAGAGTACACAAAAAGGCTGACCTGGTCCGTCACGAGACCTAAAGCGTACTTTGCAAAAAAATTTGAATTGAAAACTTCTCTCTAGACACTTTTTAATCCCCAGTGGTTGCTCATACGTGTAGTTTACTCATCTGGTGGTCAATTGCGAGATGTTGTCTAGGAAGGGTTTTCGCACCGTTCTGTAGTTCCCGGTACTCCCTGGAAGAAACAAGTATTGAGTACAGATTTAACTACGCACTACGTGAAATAGATTTTGGATATGAAGCATTAGACTCAAGTGGAAATACAAACCAGAATCAGTTTCTGTGCGCTCGTAGACCCTCTGCTGTACTGGGTAAATTTGGCATGACCAAAACTAATTTCTATTTCGTTTTCATTGTACACAAGCATAAAAAACCGACACTATTACAAACTGTGTAGAATTATAACTTATTACCTGGGTGTTTCTCCAGGAACGTTGGTCCTATCTTTCTGTTGTCTAGGCTGCCGACGAATCTGTATATCGGATCCAATGGTTTGCTCGTCTTGGAACCATTCTACCCAGACGTCTTTCATGTTTGTTCCCAACACTTGCACTTCGTCAACTGCTGTGTCAATGAGCTTGTACGCCTCTACAATGTCAGCATCTCGTTTCGCAGCTCAGTTGGCACTAAGCCCCTTGAGGTTACCAAGTCCATTCAAAAGACTTACAGCATGCGCAACTAAATTTGATCCGTTCATCACGGACTACTTCAAACCTTGACGATGTATCCCAGGACCCATTTGCATCTCTTGCAATTTTCGAAACAAACGTCCCAATGTCTGAACGCTTGAAACCCGAAGTACTAACCTCAAATAAATGCCCATGGGCATGGGCGTTTCGTCGGGTGGGCCTTTCTGCGGAAATTCCCAGTATAGAAAATGGCAGTGGTGCTTATTGCAGGTAGAAAGACGGTAGGTGTTGAGGTCGGCACTTCGGGCTCCTTAGGAGGCCTATTGAACATCGCACGAGTCCCGCATGACTTTGTTGTGAAAATACAGCCTCTCAGAAAATTTCTGGTACTGTACACTGTTCGCGAATGCGGTCACTTTGTCAATGTGAGTGTCTCCTTGGTCGTTCCTTGTATAGACATAACTTGTTAGAGTGCATCTTCAAACAGACTCGCGACCAGACCATGGCGCCCGCCACAACAGTAATTCTTCGGAAAACGATTTTTTTTCAAAAGTATTACATGTACAGTGTATGATATTGCGCAAGACAACTTTACTATGCACCAGTTACAAACGTGTGGGGTGTAATAGGATGACACGGCATGACAGATGAGGTAAAAACGTTGCACATCAATTCGCCTGAATATTATGGTTGCGGCACCACGGTATTTCCCCTAATCAAATCAAAACATATGTTAGAGTAAAGAAACTAGTTACCTAAAGAAATCAGCTATAGAGCTGCTCTTTCAGCGGTGGATCCATCTAAAATGCTTGGCTAGTCTACTTCAGAAGTGTCGACGGAAGCGCGCGCACAATTGATCTCCGGGTTTTTGCCGATGAGCCACGAAGACTCGAAATGCGTTGATTTTCATAACAGCAATTCACAATGCAAACAATATATTTTCAGAGTGAAACCCCTCCTCATTTTTTTCCCAAGTTGGTTTACTTGGGGTTTACACACCCCGCTGGCGGTGCCGTTTTTGTTTTGCATTTGACGTTTTTTTTTAATTTTTGGGTCCTGGCCCGAAGGGGGGTTTAAACCCCCTGAACCCCCCCCCGTAGATCCGCTACTGTGAGCTACAGATAAGCACAGGCCTAGTGTCCAGCAAATCATT
The DNA here is from genome assembly GCA_002633005.1 of Phoronis australis. NCBI lineage: Eukaryota > Metazoa > Phoronida > Phoronidae > Phoronis > Phoronis australis. The sequence continues at coordinate 214,090 of NMRA01000019.1, read as the reverse complement.
GTTGAATTGAATGTAAACGAGTTAAAAAAATCCAAGTACCTCTGCTTTAATGCAGAATTTTTTAACTTTGTGTGCGTGAGAGTCAGAGTATAACAATTTGCCACATAATATGCATGTCTTTGACTTTGCCTTTTTCAGTGGAGTATTACAGCTCATCATCTGAAATTAAATATACGTAAATAGCAATGAAAGGCATTCAATTTTTACTAGCATGACTGATGAGCCTCCTAGAATTATCTGTGTTCAAGTTGACTTACGGCTGTAAAATTTTAATCAAGCTGATCAATTTTAGTACTGCAGATGAGAAATATGTTTAATTAACCTTTTGCAGAAATTCTATAGTTACAGAATTACAAAATATGACTCTGCTCGCATATAATGGTCCCTGACATGGATAACAAGTTTCATCCACTGAATTATGCCTCACACTGGCAGGCGCGGTAAAAATAGGTGGGCGCGCAGTGTAAAACTGGCCAGTTGACGATTTGGGCAACTGAACAAAGGACTGAGTGAAGAAAAGGTACATTACAGGAGTATTTGTTTGAGTTGGAAGAAATTAAAGACATCAATGGGTACCTAAGGTGTCCCTCTATGAGCAAGAGGTACTTAAACAAAATGACTTTGATGAGGCATAAGTCACAGAAAATCTATCAATGTATGAAACTCTCAGAGGAGCTTCACTGTCTCTACTGGGGCCAGATAGAGACAGTGGTCACTATCTAATCCACTGAATAATAGGAATTCATGTTATTCAGTTGTTACATTCATCAATTTTTTTCGACCATGTCCTTGTCCTGTTGTTCGTTTCCCATTTTTCCCTAGTATAAAGTGACCAACAACACGTGTATTCGCCTGGTCAAGTCTAGACATTTGCTGTCACTAGTGTGTTCCATCTGGCAAACACTAACAGCCTGATTCCGTGACGTATAACAAGTGAACCTACACTGAAGTTATTACAACATATTGCTAGCGACATTCTCAAAACCAGGGAACATTATATCCGACTTGTTTCCGGACAATTTTAAAAGAAAGTTTCATTGGCTTAGCGGATTCTGACCGTTCAGGAGACCGGGTTCATTTTGGGGGAAAACTCGACAGTTCCTTTTTCCAACTACATAAATATGCAGAAGGGGTTTTCAGAAATATTATGCGATGTATTTTAAAACATTTATAGTAAAATTGTTCTCACAACTCGACAACGACCTTGTACGTTTTAATGTTTTTTTCACGGCTATCCAAGAATCCTCAGGCTTAGAAAAGGCTCAGAGGTTGGTAGTTCTGGAACGAATCTCTAGCGATTTTTTTCTGGAAGTTCCAGTCAAATGGGTTCCTTTTTGGTGTCCACAAAATGGGTGGATATTATTACTTTCTTAGTACCCGGGGGACGTTTAGAGAGGCAGGCGGGAGTGATTGTTCTTGAGTGAGCCAATAGCTGACTTGACGGTATTGCGTATTATTTTTTATCCAAAAAAGACAAAACATATCCGATCTCTAACCAAGTGATGAGAAACGATCAGACCTCTTTCCTAGAACACTGACTGAAATGTGTTCTGTGGGAAACACTACGCGCAGCACAATATGCACTCAGGCTAAGCTTATTTCCGGCAACTAATGAAACTAAACAGACTCACCAAAACTTAGTTAAGGATATCTCGCAAATACATGCGTGATCTGGCTTTTGCACGCAAGAAACTTGCACTATGAAAACAACCCATGTGCTGGAAGCGTGTGCTTGGGTAGACGTCCACCTTAGGCTGTGATTTCTCTTTCAGCGTTATCAAATTATATGCATAAATTTGCCATATCTTACTTTTTTGGATCTTATCTGTAAATTGGTGGCAAAATATTTATTACTTGGCGGGGTTTTCTGTCATCAAAAACGTAAATCCCTGCGAGAAAAAAAACCCACTCGTTGACGTTTGTTTCTGTCATTTTCCGTTGAAATAAAATTTTGAAACCATGGAGACAACACTTCAGTTTGTGAAAAAGCAGTGACCGTCAATTGCAAAAGAAGACCAGTATTACTCTTCACCATAGTCGTTGATATTCACCGACAATTATAATTCTCTAACGCTTTTTAACTACTATAAAGGAAATTAGAAGCAAACCCATGATAATTAAGGTTAATGTGCTGTCTTGTACATGCTAGTTTGGGCCAATGGCCATATGTCCTTTGATCCCAACTGTTTAGATTATATAGCCCAACAAGAAGCTGGGAAGATGACCCATGTAGCCAATATCTTGCACGACTGGTTAACTCCATTCTGGCATTTATGGTTGTGGGGTCAGCTCTCTTTTGTTCGATAATTGCTCTAATTTCCAAGAAGATCGTATCTAGTAGCCTGACTGGTCTGTGCTGTTAAAAATAAAATTTAAGTTATAACATATTTGAACATAAACCAATAGCATTTATGAATTACTCGCCAAATTCTGATCATGTTTAGTTTTTGAATCGCCAAAATCCCCCAACTACAACCGAAGTTACAACAATCTATTCTTTCCGGCGCTCTGGGTTTGACTGTGGTGTTCATACGTGGTAGATAGTTGACCTGCCTGTTGTCATACAAGACAAAAAACTGTGCTTGGCAGTTAACAGAGGAGCCGAGGTTATCACACGCTTACAACCCTCTACGTTTGGTAAAGTCACTGAACGAGAGAACGCGGTAATGATTTCAATAAAAATGTATATAATAAACTGATAGAAATTATTAATTATACATACACGAATGAATAAGGCTTCAAAGTTAGTCAGAAACAGCTGATTCGTCTGTGGCACTGTCTGTGTTCCCAGCTATGGAACACGACACACGTATAGGATTATCAATAGGGGTCGCCAGTCTTCGTGTCTTGGGAGTGTAAGACTACGGGGAAGTCTGTCTTGGTGAAGAACCAAATCCCACCATGCCTGTCACACCCCTACAATAGTTAATTGACTCACATGGTGGCACTTGATTCTTCGCCTCAGTCGACAGATTTTTCTGTAGCAAAATTCTATTATATTTTTTCTTTTTTGTGATTGCATCTAAATACTTTGCTCTTGTTTCTCAATCACATGGAGCAAAACGTCTACCTAGGCGCAGCTTGCCTCGTCAGCCTTGTGAGCTGAGCTTTTTTCCCCAATAAAGGTGTTCTGTTTTTAATGAAACACAGCGGGCAATGAAAACAATCGGTTCCAATAAATTAGCGGGAACAGCTACTGGAATTTCCAATAAATTAGCGGGAACAGCTACTGGAAGCATTTTTTTACAAGAACAGTCACTAGCTAATTGTAATTCATTTTTTGCAGCGTCTATGGCACTGACAGAATCATGGTATCGTTTTTACCAAAAAACTTATACCGAAAGAAAAACAAAGATATACCGTTAGCTTCAGATATCTGACAAACGTGTGAGGGCCGTTCAGTTGTATCTTGTAGTTGAGCGATGCTTCTCTACACATCAACCGGGAAAAATGGAATCGCCTTCCGCCCTTGATATCACGAAAATTGATCTAATCTTCTATTGTGTTGTACAGGGCAATTATCGCATTAGCGATGTCTTCAACTGAAGGCAATACTGAAATAAATCGAAATGTCCAGGGTAGAAACTGGTATTTTTAACTTGTTTGGCTTCTGAAATTGAATTCATTTTGAAAAGTTAGTGTAGAATCCTAATTCTTTCGCTAAAGAAAAACGAAAAAAAATGACCAAAACGTTGACAACAGTTTTGACTCGATTGTTTACATAATGTACTCATTCAGTGTGGTAGAGCATGGCGTTTACGTCCTGTTATCGGACAAAAGACTGGACTTGTCGATTATCAAAGAAAGATTGACATCAGGCTAGTGAAAACCGGTACCGTCTTCGGAATACGGACTAAACGGGAGTTACTTGTACAGGTTCCGAAATGTTTGACCAAAAGCATGGGCTTCAATGGTCGGAAGAACCAATCCCATCTGGTGTGTTTCACGACATTTTTCACCCACATAATATATTACTCTCCTCCCGATAAAGTTAGTGAATGTGTCTAGTCCCCTACTATTGGTTTATTAACATGATACATTTGTATCATTTAATGTCGTGGCAGGTGTCTGGTTAACTCCTGTGACTCAATCAATTTACTCATTGGATAAACGTTTACGGGGTGTAAACATAGCACGTTCGGCGCAACCATTGCGAATTATTTATACCCAGCCACGTCAAAATTCATCAAGTTGCAGGACGCATCTATCTGAGTCGTCACGAGATAATGCGACTACAGGACGTTCCTTATTATTCGTCATCTTTGATCGAGTCTGCAGTCGTGCATGGTATTTTGGCCCTCCTTTGCGCTGAAAATACCACAGAGTCACGCACTCGGTGGCGGCAATGAAAATGGCATTCACAACATAATTGTGTTCATGACGGACCTTACAAACAACGTGGAATCGCCCATTTTGTTCAGTGGGACTGAACACGCCCGAAGGCCTTTCCTTGCTCTGATGTGACGCGTCGGTTTGAAATTAAGTAATAACCCGTTAAATTGATTTCCTAATGACGCAACTTCAAGGTTTAATGATGCTCACGTTGTGGATTAATCAGTTAAAATAGAACAGATCTTAAAATTACCAATATTCGGCTTACGTTTCCTGATTGACACAAGTATGTAAATGGAAATACTTCTAACTGCAATGGCTACACTGGTGACAAGTTCTTTTTCTGTCGATGCTTCTTACTTCAGACAGAATCATAGCCGAAACCGGTTAAGACAGCAAAAAACAAAACTGGTCCAACACAGCCTGCAGGCGCCTCACGAATACGGTATTTTTGTAACTTAGAAGAAATGCAAATTCACCTGTAACCGGCTGACTCGAGCGCGTGAATCAAACAAAAAAACACAAACCGCTTAGATTTGTAGGCCTACGTTCTACTGTCGTGCGTAACCTGGTATGGCGTTCATCACTTATAAGGATTTAATTAATCTTATAAACCACCAACTTTGTAATTATGAAACTGTCGTAAGAAAGCCCTGCAAGTTAATCTTCCTCAATTAATGTGCGCGCAAGACTTACTGCGTTAATTTTCAAATGCAAACCGAATAATTGCCTAGCGGCCAATGAGCACGTATGTAAGCCCATACGCCTGCATTCAACAGCTGAATGTGTTTTTTGAAGGACTGCTATTTTTCACATGGGCGTAAACTCACAGGCGCAAGCAGTTTTCCGTTGTATTAAATTTGGGTGTTTTGAGTGCTTTTGTTCATTCTTGCTGTTTTTCGCCTGATAGCTAACGTCGAATCGAATACACGTCTGAAATTTTGTAATGGATAATTCAAGTGTCATTCAATTTGATCGTCGGCTTTACTCAGTTGTTTCAAATCTCAGTATTATTCTCGATCTGGATCACAAAGATTCAACACAAGCATGCCGCGACATACATGTACAGGGTTAAGAACACGTGCAAAAGGACACTAACAAGCACTGCTTCACTGAACAAGATTCTTCATTTTTATTTGGTTACTTAACGTCCATGTTTTACACAGCTTTTGTCCTAAAATATATCAGTGACTGCCGTCGGTGTTTTGATAATATTCTGTGGGTACTACAAAAATTGTTACCTGCTCGCTATTCAAGGATTAAATCCGCATTTCGCCCTGTTTAGTTAGCTAAATGAAAATCAAATTTTGTCTGATACTGTCTCTAAAATCGGTCCCATTTAATATTTTTTGCGGTGAGAGAATTGTATTTTCCTTGCTAACAAGAACTTGAAAACCACTAGTGACTCAAAAAACGTTTCGGAGTTTATTGATTTCGCCCACCCTAGGATGGTGAACTTGAAAATGGCGCATGCGGGTATTGTATGTTATTGAGTTGGTAACGTGGATCAAAATCCGTCAATGTAAGGATTATATATGGGACCAATTTTATTAGGATAAAAGGCCTTATGACGTCATCGTTTTTAGCCAGCTAAACACCGCGAAATGCAGCTTTATTCATTTGGAGTTTTACGGCGTGAGTGAAAACCATTTGGGTGAGTATGCATGATGAGTGGATGAATCGGTGCTGTTGTAGCGACAGATTCTGAAAATTATAAAGTCCACTGACTTAGCTATCGGGACCACCAGTCGATTAGAGAAATCCAAACAGACTAGAGCGTCTGCTCGGTTGGCAGAAAGTGCCGGGTTCGAACCCCGGTCGGCGGGCAGAAAGCTTTTCAGATCTAGTTATGGGTCACGTGATGTAACAAACATATGGCCGCGCGTATGAAGATTAATAATTCTTACGTATACGACAACAACGCGCTGATTAATAACAACACAATTATGTACATTTATATGCAATCCCAAGTTTGGGTAAGAGGCTTTCTACTATTGACCGGTGGTCAAGATAGCTCAGTGGACTTCATAATTGTTTTCGGAACCTTCCAATATAACAGAGTTGATTCATGATTCATCCATTTGTCGCGCACACTCATCCAAATAGTTTTCACTCACATAGTAACACTGCTATTTTGGAATCTCTTAAAATAGGGTCCTCGGTTATTGTTAGTGGACGCTAGGACACGCGACTTAGGGGATTTTCCGTGCTCACTGAGATTAAAGAACATGATTCGGCAGTCTCGAACATGAAAAGTTATGTTTAATTTGAATTTTAAAAGCTTTGTTATCCTTACATCTTGGGTACACTAACCTTAACTCAGTCGTATGTTTTACATATTCCATAGATTATATCAGTTCTACAGTTTAGACGCAAGATATGCAAGAGACGTCTTTCACAGAGATATTTATAAGCTTAAGAGGTCTATTCTCGAGAAATGGCTACTGCTTTGAAATTTGATGGTCCTGTCGCAGTCTCTTACTATGTTCAAACACGTGCTTGATTCTGCAATGTGATGTGGAATAACACCATGGTACACTCATCAATGTTGAATCTGAAATGGTTTAGTACAAAGCCAGAGAAAAGGAAACGCGTGTTATATGCATCAGTTTCGTTCATACAATATTTAGATTCATATGTCATAATGAGAAAAAAAATTTGACAATCAAATGATCATTAAAACTGCATGCCTTTTGTATTTCAGTATTTTAGCTGTCATAAAACGAAAAATGAATTGAGCCATTTAAAACATGTTTATGATGCTGGTCTCCAAAAATCCTTTACTTCGATAGGACTTGATTTCTGTTACCAACAAGAACATCAAAAGTATATAACTGTTGGCTAACCCTAACATTGTGAATTCATAGAATGGGTATGTACGCATTACCCGTGACTTGAATGGGCGGTTCAGTCATTTCTTTCTCTGTTAACACGAGCATAGTCCTGCATTATATGTAGGATCTCATTCATTCCCTTGCATACATTTACTAGTAAAACGATCTCAGATGAGACACCTTTGTGCAATGCTCGATTGTTTTCCAGTAAGGCTATGATTCGAACTGGAGTCCCCCAAACAGGAGTCCGGAGCCCCATTCAATGAGCCACACCGTCTCTGTTCATTCGGCCAGTGTGGTGATGTTTTTTAAATCCCAAAGCACTTCAATTGACTGCTAAACAGCGGCAAGTAGCTAAGGTTTTGTGTTTGTGTGTGGCACACAAACGAGCACAAAATTGGCAGAGATACCGAAACACTGCAAACTGGTTTCTTTAAAAACTTTGCAAATGTTTTGTAAAAGCATTCCTTGCAAACTATCTCATCACACTACGGAGAAGTTTGGCTTTGTTTCATAAAACCATATGTATTGTCTTTTTACAATCTGTAGAAAGTGTTGAATTTCAAAGATCCTGGAATGTAAACATAACGACTGTTACACCTTAAATGCTACATGTGATTATCCTCCAGCTATAGCTACAAACACAATGAATAATATCGCAAACGCTGAAGCTCAGTGGTCGAGAAAATCGCGCTCCCACAGAAAAAAACCCAACGCCGGGTACCCGTTATTGATCAAGTGATCTTGTACCACTGTCAAAACGCTAGGAAAGTGAACAAAATTTAGATCAGAAAATACGTTATTAGTTTATTTTCAATTCAAACCTCGCTTCTCAGTGAAATTCAACCCCGACAGAGTTAATTCCCAATACACCTGTCGAAAGCTTGGCATTCGAGGTCACCTGTCGGTTGCCATGGCAATAGAGACTGAGCACTGGATCTGCTAAAGTTATGGTGAGCGTTGTTTTGGAAATATGACTTGTACATGTACCTTTGGACACACTTAACGGCGAAGATCAAAGGTTTTTATTAATTTCGATATCCTCACAAAAGTCAAGTCGTGAAATAAGAAATATTGCTCAAAGATGTTAGTTTTGGCTAAACAAACTTCTCCATTCTGACCATTTTTATCCGCCGGTGTAACGCTCACTATAACTTTAAAAAGAAAGCATTTTAAAAACGATTGTCATTCAGCACATTAAGCCGGGTTATGGTGGCTTCGTAAGTCTTCCGCTAGCAAAAAGGTAGTAGCTTGGACTGCAAAAAAGTTAACAATGACAACTATATTTATCTTCCGAGTTGTACCTATATATATGCCTTGAAAACTATAAACTGTTCTGTATTTCCAGATTACTCATACTGTGTTTCAAGCCTTATAATAGGGCCTAATTGAGTGGTCATAATCGGAGAACAGACGACACTGAGTTACAAAAGAACATGAAGCTGAAGCCAGAAAAAATATCAATTCTGTGACTAATCGTTCCCCAATGCTACACTGCCGCGAAGTTTTACGTGTCGCTTATTTCTCTCTGCCGATAAAAAATCACGGAATACTGGTGACGGTGAGTGAGACTTAAATATAGGCGCGTTCGGGAAACTCCGTTTGATTCTCCGGACGTCTTTCGGCTTTAGACAGTATCCTCGCATCTCTCCGTAACTGCACTGATGAACGCAGCACTCGCAGACGATATTTTGGTTTCCGCTGCCACGTTTTCCCTTTGGATTGTGAAGATAGTCAGTGGCTTCCTTTTCCGTTAAAAACATATCGTCATCCTTAGGCCAATGGTTGTCACGTGAGTCAACTTTTGCTGAAAAAAATGTTCGAGACATGCTGATTACATCAAGAAAACAGAAGTGGACAGTGTTATCACTGGTCGTAAGCCTGGGTTGCGTTTCGCAGATGCAAGAAACTCACGAAACAACGCAAAACCATACAAGTCTTCGCGTGATATTGCTATGCATTACAAGCAGAGCACGTGGTCACACTAGCTTTTCTTGCGAGTGGCTTGCATCTACGGTAAGAAGTCCCGGTCGTAGCTCAAGGCTCCGTCGCACTATACATCGAGTTCAACAAACCAACGTACAAGTATTGCATGCCTTACATTTTCCTGAAGAATACATGTAACTTCCCAGTGAATAGCAACGAATGTAGAGCGACTGCCAAACGAACGTCAAAAATTGCCTTTTGACGGAGCCAAATCAGGCTTTGCATTTTTTGACTGCGAACGAATAACGTTGTGTTTTATAGAAACGAAACACTGCAACTGACGTAACTTCTGCAGTCAGACCTTATGGAACTCTATTGGTTTCTGGTGAAATGACATATGCTAACGAGTATGACGTTTCTAATCTTGAAGTTGGCATGGGCCTATATCTCATACATGTAAGTGGCTTTAAGTACGTGCTCATACGAATTTCCATGACAGGACATATCCATCACGTGCCTCTGTGGCACTGACGCTAGGCTTAATATCGTTTGTACGAATTGATACAATGTAATCTCAGAATATTTGAGTGAATCAGAAAAAGCGTGCGCCCTCGGACTTTTACCTGAGTCATAGTAAGATTTCTTGTTAACAGAATGGTAACCACCAAATTCGGAGCACACGACACTTAACATCTGTGGTATCTTTGGACCACATATTCCGCGGCTGTTCCCGTTGTAGTCCTCAAGACCGCAGAACCTGTCGGCGGCAACGACACAGGCTGACAGCGCTGATAGCAAAATTGTAGTCAGCAACATACCTTATCTACAAACGAAACGAACACATTTTTCTTTACTCAGATCGATCTGTAATGTAAAACATGGGTAATTGTATTTAGTTCTTGAAATGTAAGTCACTGACAGGGTTCAACCTAAATTGACAGCTGCATTCTGACACTCGTGCATATATACAAGCATGAGGAGAAAAAAGCAAAGTTGGTTTCTACGTTGAATGCTTGGCTAATATATTGTCTTCAGAACACAGCCTATGGGCCCCCTTTTGAAGCATTACCAGTTATCTCTTCTGTCACATCTGAAAGCGACCATTGTTCTCACCTAACAAGATGATAGCCATGTCAAGAATTGTAGGATGACACCTGGCTTACTTCAAAAGCCAGCTGCTCCCTGGTGGTTTGATAATTGGCCTAATTATATTGCACACCCAGCAGAATTAACGAGGATCATATTGTAACATTAAACAAGCATTTTAGGCTGTAAAAATCCCATTCCGTGTCCAATTTTCAAAATTCTAACCACGTGTGCTTTTCAAGAACTATTAAAAAATGCTATTTACAAAATTTCAACACGAAAATTTATAAATACCATTGTCGCTCCCAATGTGTTCATGGTGGTCTCATTATCTAGGGAACGATAACATCAGGAGCCTGAGGCGATTTAATTAACCACAACAGCATGGTGTCTTTGATCTGAACCGGCAAATTCTGTGGTGCGCAAACCGGTCGAGTTGCCCATTCGATCTTGACCGGTTAGGGTGCCAAAGTAGGATTGTTTTCATGTAATGTGTGAATGACGTTTCTCCAGTTAACATGTGGTCAACTGAGTGTTGAATACTTGTTAAAGATACGCTTCCCTTTACATCCACCAATCAGAACACAGGGTTAGTTTTGCCAGTCGAAAGATGTCACTTAAATATAAACATTTCGAAACTTTCAGACCTGCGTGTGTTTGCCTTATTTTATTTATTTTTTTTTAATTGAAAAGGTGGGGGGTTCCGCGGAATTCTCATTACATCTGGCGGCAGTTGAGTACCCGTAATGCATGAATCAATTGTGACTTATTACGCCGGCCAATGTAGGTGGTGGTGCACCACGAAAACTAAAAACCAATAAATTAAATCTAATAGAATTAGATTCAGTTCAGTGTTGAATTAGCATTATTTGGGCTTAGGTTTCGATAGAACTAACTTGCGCAATCCGTTTTATGAAATTTTTAACTAAAATGAATCGGAAAGAGTATGTTTTTCTTTAAAGTATGCGTGTTAGCTTCTTTAGGATGTCTTTAAGATATACGTACACCTCTCATTTTTACAGCAATTTCAATCTTCCGTATAGAGACACCTGTTTGAAATATTTACTGCAAGTTTCTCTTGTTAGTAAGCTTGTACAACGTGCTTAAATTCTCGCAATTTTGTGATGATGTGAAAATGACATAAATACCGTTTAGAGCGGAAAAGAAACGGAAGAGGTTGAAATTGTTAGTTCTTATGGTGCGATATGAGCCGGTGATCTTTAGAAGAAATGAAGTCATCGTTACCCATTGTAAGAATAACGGCCTGCTAATTTGTATGTTCCCGGTTTCAGTACAATGCATCACAACAAAGAGGGTGCTAATTTAGTCTTTTAAGTGATTGCTATAAAACTATTGTCTCTATTGTGCTACGAAACAGAGACAGGATACGCTAAAATGACAACCAAATGCGAGTTTTGAACAGTAATGGTATTGGAAATACAATGTAAGGAGGGTGTCTCTGCATGTCATCAGGGTACAAAAAACTTGAGTGGGAAACATTCCCAATGATAAATTGAACAGCACATGCGGGCTATTACTAAGTTGTAGACTATGGTTAGAGATTATTAACTTATGAATTTGTACCACGGGTACAGTTGTATACATATATATACCGTGTAAACGCATTTCTCAATTCCTATCTTCCTTTAATTAAGTTGAAAAGATGTTGATTAACGCTAAATTTCAATCAAAGACGCTCTTAAAAATTTGAAATATGTAACTTAAAATGCTATTAAATTCAAAATATTCCTTTGATGGATTCTAATACCCATGATTGGCTTGACTATGTCTCTTACCTAATTTGCTCGTGTTTTTCGAATTTTCCTCCAGAAATTTCTTCCTTATTAATGAATCCAGTCTTTGCAGTTGCAACGGTTAAAGGCTAAGTCGCTGTTGGGTTGATATGTACTTATTTAATTCGGATTCGATCGGGAAGCATACATTCTGAGAGTACTTTTAGTCGTAGACATCGATTTATTTTAAATAATTCAAGAGTAAAAACAAAAATTAGGCAATCGTTGAATAACTTTGCTCACTGCGATGTATGACGTAAACAACGTTTATGCTAAATGCAGCATGAAACGCGCTTCCAAGTTGACTGACCTGGTGTCGGTTTACATTGACAGGAGAGCAGTTAAACTGGAAAACTAACCTATGTGAGCTCGTGTCTAATACTTTACTTAAAAAGGTAATGCGCAATTAATAACGGCATAGGTCGGTGTGTGAAGGTTCAGCTTTTAATGAGTCAATTTTATCGGATTGCTTTCTGAAACGATGCGTTTTATTAGCATGATAATACAACTAAACATTGTCAAATCAGTTTTGTCGTTTAGTATGAGATCGAAAACGTAACTTCACGTTCATTTGAGATACGACTCAATTATCATTTTTGAGCAGCAAAAGCGGCAATTTCTTACGTCGTTTCCCAGCAAAATCAAGCTATTGATAAGCGCTCCTTCTGGTTACAACCAACAAAGCAAGGCGATCATGAACTACACTATTTTACTGTAATAATGCAGCGCGTACACCTCACGTGCACCAAAGTTTTTATGCCCATAGGTCGGACCTGGACAGAGTTGTTATATTGGCCTTGTTTTGGAAATGTGCAGCCGATTCTAGGAATCGTGTTGGAAAATGTGTCATCCATGGATACTTCTCAAGTATATCTAGGGCCTCTTTCATGAAAAGTGACTTAGAATTAAGTAAAAAAAAATGGCTTTACGCTCCAGACAATGTTTCTGAAAAACAGTTAAATCTCACTTGAGCAAAAATGTAAGGTCTCTGAGAATGTGCACATAACTGCTAGTTACTGAGACAATTTATATAAATTACTTCTATATTGATATGCGCTCATAATTACTTGGCTTGGCCTTTATTTAGCAACTGCCAAGTGGGAGCGTATTTTTGTCTTAACTCTTAAGTCACTTTTCAGACCCCATGTGCGACAAGCTGTTTCTGACACCAATACATGCTATCGTTCACAGTGGCTTTAACCTTGTATTTCACAAGCTGTCAAGTCGAACAGCATCTGTCCAATGATAGCTAAGAAAAATTAGGTTTGGCGGAATAACAGAATGATGGTGTTCCTAAAACGAGACCCTAGTAAGAGGTGTTTTTTCATGGAAATTCTCTGCAAATGAGTCCTTTTTTCGAGTACACTCTCTTCATGGACATGTATCCTACTTTTCCAACTGCACCCAGTCAAAAATATAGTGGAGTACGACCCTTAGTGGACTTAATGCAAAACCATGGCAACATAATGATTGACAAGGGATTGACACAAGAGCTGACAATTCCCCTCCACCTGACACAAAATCGAAATATTACAAAGATTACAAAATCGATCGGCTGCTACAGATCGATTATTATAAAAATCATCTATTAAATATGAGCGAAGTCGATGACACGTATCATTGATGATTATTGGGAAATCTGTGCATTTGAGTAATTTTTCGTACTATTTACGAACTAGAATTCAGCTGGGTAAACGTATGTTTTTGAAAGCATACCATTTTTGGATTGAATTTCTGACTTAAAAGCCAGGTGACTGACATTGGGATTTGGAACCATGTGCTTTTAGCTAATTTAGCACAGTATGATATAGAAAAGAGCAATTCCTGCCAAGACAATGGCATCAATAATGTAACAAAGTTTCTGTTCATGAAATCTCAGAACGCTGTCACAACCTTCATGGTTGACAGTTCGCTTTCATCAACCTTTCAGATGAAATTGAACATTTTTGAAAGAATAGGGAGCTCCAATTATCGAAGGTACCTTATGGAAAAGTGAAACATTTTAAAAACAATTTCTGTCAGGGTTTTGGGGAACAGTGCATATACCTGTAGCAGTGCCTGAATGTTTCATTTTTACCAGTCATTCTGATATCTAATTTTCCGAGGTTAACAAAACTTACCTTAAGGGGACATGGTCTTTCTCACGGCGAAAATATTGTTTTATGATTTTTTGGATGGGATAGACTTTTTGAAGTTATTAATTTTGATCAATGCTGCGAAACAATAAAATACGTAGCGTTTTTGTGATTTTATTACGAATCGCCAACTCTCATCAACGGTCTGCCGAACATTCGTTGAAATCAAAGTTGGTGACTTCACCATGCACTTGAATGCACTGAGGATGCCTAGTCATTTAACAGGTACGGTTTAGCAGCAGAGCGTTTCGCGGCTACCGCGAAGGTTCCCGGTTCGAATCAGAAAATCGCTTTTCTCGCCTATAACATCGCTTAAACTTAGGGCACCTAAACACGGTTGGCATTCTTGTAACTTGAGAAACAGTCATGCCAGCTGATGTGAAATATGTAAAAATGGGTGAAATTCTGAAGCAATTCCACAAAATCTTCAGTTTTAGATTTAGTTCAGTTTATACAAATTTTTCTTCAAAAAGTCGAATTTACCAATTTAGTTTTAGATTCAACCTCTTCACGGATAGTTTCCTTTTACACGCTGATTAGGGCTCTCTAATGACTTGCTCTGACATATATAAGCCTACTACACACTTCACCGACAGGAACACAATCATACTAGTCTAGATTTGTCTTACCTCACAAGAAAGACCCTTGCTCCTGTGTGGTCGACATACGTAAGTAGCTTGCTTTTTATTCGTTTCTCTCTGTAAGAGGCACGCAATACGAGATTACGTCGTCTGTGAAACCCAATAAATAACCTAATATCCTTTTCCGCGCCAAGCTTTTGCTTCTAGGGTTTCCTTGATTTACGCAAGTCAATGTTTTGTTTAACGCGTCTCATACGACTCACATCAAAACAATGAGGGATGTCAACCTTACAAGGATACTCAAGTCAATTTAAGAAACGTCACAATTTTACATTTAATATTGGCGCGCAAACATTGCCGCCGTCCGCGTGCTATGCGTAGGACGGCAGAGTTCATGTGTACCCGACAAAAGTTGAGTTATTATATATATAGACACAGATTTAGCTCTGGTATAATTACAACACCACCTGACGGCTTGTTTAGTTCAATTATTCCCACGGTGAGAACGCACGGCTGTTACCACTAACATAACGTTACATGCATGATCCCAAGTGTAAAAGAAATTCGTCACGACAATGATGTTATTGGACATTAGTGGCATTACATGCCCGCATAATATAAAGATATTTTGTCTGTGAAGCGTCAAACTTGTACGAGATGTTCGAATTTTGGGGGCAAGAAAAGGCAAATTAGAAAAGAATTTCAAATTGACATACCAACACCAGGGGTCGCATTCTAAGTTTATTTTAGCGATGTTCACAAAAATTGGCCGTTTTTACAATATTTCACGTATGCGTAGCAAAATACCTTATCTTCATTCTCGGGTAACTTCAAATGGAAAATACATACCATGTAAGAGTCTCTAACTTTTTATCTTAACTTCAGTTTTGACATAAGATTAACCTTAAACTTTTCCTTATTATTTAAGTTAAGGATGAACTCCTTAGGTCGTTGTTATGCAGGCGTTTCCGGTATTGTTTAGGTGGCAACGGTTAGCGTTTTGTGCCGCCCAACCCAACCTCCCCCGTCAGTTTCGCGCCGTTCCTAGAACGACGCACGGCGACGAAGCAACTGAGTACGGCGGTGACTGACGCCAACAGTGCCACGCCGGACGACGGCGAATCGAGGGAGACGACATTAAAGACGACAACGGAGACAACGTGATGACTACATCGATGCGTATTTACACCCATGCAGCTATATCAGAAATAACGAGGATTGTCAAAAAATTATTAAGCTTTTAAATTTCCCAGCGATATTCTTCAACCAGTCAATTCCACGCCGTAGCAGACGATGCATGTCTATTCATCTTTGACATAAGTATCCCAAAATAGGTGGAATACGATGGGACTCCTGTTGTATTACGATATAATTCAGCTAAAACTATAACGTATCTACTGTATGACACAACGTATCTATGACGCAACGTATCTATGACACAGCGTATCTATGACACAGCGTATCTATGACACAGCGTATCTATGACACAGCGTATCTATGACACAACGTATCTATGACACAGTGTATCTATGAAACAACGTATTTATGACGCAACGTATCTGTGACACAACGTATCTATGAATTCTATTGCTAAGTTGACGATGCATGGCACATTTATAACGAAACAAGTAAAAAATCATTTCAATTTAAAACCTACAATCATCGCAACAGCAATCCTTGCATTTATATTAGCATACCTTCTCCCAATTTCTTCGCGCGAAATAATGTGTCCCAAAACAAATGGGAACAAGTTGAATTTGATAATTCACATAAATTGCGTTTTTTCTGACATTACATAGTGATTTTGCGTGACGATAAACAGACCCGGATATCACTGGGCAACATGGCAACAAGGCTGGAATTGTCTCCTTCAACGAGGCTGTTGTCCTGACTAGAGAGCATTGGGTAATTATTGGTAACAAAGACCACATACTCTCACATAGTCAAGTAGTCATATTTTAATAGGCTCTAACTAAGTCTAAAATCAGCTCAAGCTATGTTCGGGCCTGCGTGGGTGAGCTCAATAGCTTGGCATCGAAACGCCCTGTTAACGTTGCTGAAGTTGCAGATTAATTATCTTGCAGAGCAAATAGTATGTGCACCCTTTTTCGTACCAGAACCCTGCACACCACCACATACAAGCAGGCAAATGTAAAGCAGTGTGTGAATGAATCCTGTACGATGGAGGATGGGTATACAAAACTTAAACTTTCCAAATCCTATTGAGTCAAGAGGTTAAAATTCTTATGCTTAGATAGGCTGGCTATTCGGTAGGTGATCCAAGTAATTACTAGGCACTGTAACCACAGATCGTATGACTTGTTCAAACTGCCCTGAGATTCCCCAATATGTAGTAGAAATTTGCCCTGTTTATCAAGGTCTTCGCAATCTTCCGCTAAATGGACATACAACTCACATACTGGTACAGATCGTGCGCGTTCAACAACCCTTCTAAGTTCCTGAAAAAATGGGAAAATTAGAAGACTTAATTGACCAGGAGCTGCATTCTGGGGGATCCACTGTTTTGAATCCTGATCAGGTGATTAGTGCAGTAGGCCCCGGTTGTGTGGCCTAAGCACGCCTGGTGCACCACAGCTAAGGCGCCAGAACACCTCTCTGCCTATTTTTGTTTACGTGATTTTGCATGACGGCGACATCCCGTTGCTCCCAACTTGTTCGATTCTATAGCCCAACAACAAGTTGGGAAGTTTACCCCCGTAGCCAACATCTTACACGACTGATTAACTCCATTCTGGCATTTATGGTTGGAGGGCCTGCGCCCTTTTGTTCGATAATTGCTCTAATCTCCAATCAGATCGTAGGCCTATCTAGACTGACTGGGCTGGGCTGATCAAAATGAAAGTTAAGTTATAACATATTTGGGCTTAAACCAATAGCATTTCGGAATTCCTCGTCAAATGCTGATCATGTTCCGGTTTTGAATCACCAAAATCGCGCAACTACAACAGAAATTAAGACAATCTATTCTGTCCAAACGGACGCACTGGGTTTGACTGTGTTCAAACGCGTTCGGTAATAGCGTGCAACCACAATACGTTTCCTTTGAAGCCTGGGAGATAATTGGCCTGCTTGTTATCATACGGGACAAAAGACTGAGCTGGGCAGTTAACAAAAGAGCCAGATGTTATCGCACGTTCAGCACCCCTCGCGTCTGGAAATTTTACTGAACCACAGAACGCTGTAATGGTTTCTTGAATACGTAACGTTTTGACACTACAAACTATGATAATATTATTTAAAGATCTCAATGTGCCCTGTCTGTGACGAGTCTACTGCCACGATAAGTACCTTATCCTTGACTGAACTGTGGGGACACAGTATTTTCTTCGATAGATTTTATAATGGCAATGATCATTTTAACGGCAAGATGGGCGATCGAGAATTCAACGTGGTCGGGGACAGCAAACTAAAGCAAAAGCGACTTTTCGGGAAATTCTTACTTAGGGTGCTCGACACAGCTTTAATTTATCGTTGGAACGTTTCCATTTTCGTATTTTGCTCGTTGTCCAGCCTCGTTCTCATGCCTCAAGATGGCGCCGATCGATTTAGCCATTTGAGACTAGGTTATGAGAATTGACCTCCGCCCCGTTGCGTAATGTCGACTAACAAACAATAAGTTTTACCCAGCAACGTGTTCTTTGTCGGGTAAAATGGCGGCTTGGAAACGAAGGTGTGTCAAGAATGATGAGTTCAAAATGGTCAGTAAAGCCGTCATTCAAAATCCTGGCGATAAGTCAGTTGACCTATCGCCAAGATTTTGATTGACGGCTTTTAAGCCACTGTCTAATCAGAACGCAGCATTCGTGACACACCTTCGTTTCCAAGCCGCCATTTTACCCGACAAACAACAAGTTGCCGGGTAAAACTTGTTTGTTTGTCAACATTTCAAAAGTGGGCGGAGCTTGCGATAGGTCAATTGCTTTCTGCGCAATGTTGGCGCTGCTCTGTCGTAGTTAAAACAAAGGTAGATTTTAATTATTTTCACAGGCGTTATTGTTGCCATTCATGAAGTAGAAGGCATTGTTTTGTTATTGTTTGAAATAAAGATTGTTTGGATACTTATTTTATTTTTGTTTTATAAATAGCATCATAGCTAAATTGTTGCAATGTACCGTTAGTTTTCATTTTTATAAAAACTGCAAAAAATCAAAATTATATTATTCGTGATATTCCGTCGATTTCCGTGAAAATGTGTCAGAATTCTGACTCATTTCATTTCCCGTAACCAAGCCTCAAATGGCTAAACCGATCAGCGTCATCTTGAGGCTTGGGGACGAGGCTAGTGGGTCGTTCTCAAACATCTTTAAAAGCCAAAAAGCAGTCATTGCTTTACGACATTGGCCAACTTATAAAACAGTTGAATATGACTTTTTGTTTCAAATAAACTGATTATTTAATTTGAATGTTGATTTCGCTTTGAGTTTTTATTATTTTCACGTTTGCTATAGAGCGAGACATCAAATTTCAAAATGACGTCATACTAAACAATGAGGAAACTAGGTGTGATATAATAGCAACAATGTACCATGAAACCCCAATAACTGACTCAAAAAGATAACATTTTTCTCTCCAGATCTAGGATTCCTGTTGAAATATACTGCAATATCATTACGGAGTCATTGACATTAATTTTAAAGCAAGGGAGGGAAATGTTATTTTGACATTGAAGCGTCTTGGGTTCCATTACCACATATCGGACGAGCTAATGACTTTATTAACAAGACTAATTGGCTGCTTATTAACCAAATGGTCTACTCATACTTCCACCGTTATCAGAGCAACTTGATTCACGGTGACGTTTAGCTCCTCCAACAGAGCGTCAGACTTTGACCACGGGGGTTGCACGTTCAATTCTGTGCTGGGGCTGCTCTCAAAGAATCATCTGTTTCGCCTATGACGTCTTTTTAAGAACCTTTCATGTGTCAACTGCGTCGTGTTGCTTAGAAGCAAGCAACTCGCAATAACACAAAATCACACAAGTCTTCACTAGGTATAAATAAGCCCTCACTTACAATTCGGACATACGTCCCTTGGGGTATAAAAACGTCTACATCGAGCAAGCAATAAACAGGCATGTACACAGATAACCCGACAAATTCGAATTTCTCATCACCGATCGAGTCTCCATGGAAATGTTTTACAGTGCACTTACAGCCGTTTGTGCTACAACCTTCCGCAACCCAACATCAGACTTTCAACTTATGCACCTGAACGTACCGCGGGTAGAGCTCTGTAGACGGAAGAATCTCGCATGATCACGTGCTTTTCTAATAATGCAGGTCGATATCCACCAAGTCATGCCTTTTTGCAGTCTTTTTGCATGAAAGAGTGAAAGATTATACACCTCACGGCTATCTGCAACGAATTATTTTGGGATGTTGCCGGACACACGAGCCTAAACTGACAAACACTGTATCTTAAAAACATTTGAAGCTTCATTGGTTTTAATTGTAGGAATGATTAAAGAATTGTGCCTAATTTTAACTATGATGATGTACGTTAAAGGCCCGACATTTTAATATTTTCTCCATGCAGCGCCCTCTTTTAAAAGCATTGTTTTGTACGTTTTGCAGACGCTACTCTTGAAATCGATTTCGAAACTGAACTTAGTCATAGCTGTTTACAGCTTTTCTTAAGTTGGGGAAAATAAACGTTTCTCGGTTTTATATACACTCAATAAGTTTTAGCGTTGTAGCTTTTACACAAAAATAGTAACACTGTTAACTTTTTTCTTTAACATCTACTATTTTAAAGACCCACATGTTTGCCATGGTATAAGAAAACGATAGGGGAAAACATTCCTTTCGTTAGAATGCGTAATTTGATCTTACCAAAAGCGCACCAATTTCAAGATCACGATAGCTCCGCAGCATTTCACATAGGCGGATTTAGGAGGGAAGGGGGACAGCCCTCCCCCCCTGGCTGCCGCAAGCAAAATGAAACAGCAACAGCGTGAAGCGTGAGGAAATATGAAGTTCAGTAACTAGGACCAGAGGTACCATCGTGCTCCCGTTTTTTTTTAGTCCACCGGCAGATTTTCTGAACGGAAGGTCTGCATCCCGACACCCTCAACTTTCGGGCCCCTGTGCACATTCAATCGCGCTTGCCCAATCCCCCGAGGCAACATGCTGCCCCTCCCCTTATGGCCTTATGGTATCCTAGATCTGCCACTGTTTCAGAGATAGCTATTACGTTTGTTGGGATTATAAACAAGTTTATTGAATGTGAAGACGAGAGGTTTCTTGTTTAGTAAATTCAAATTTGCTGTTTATCATGAGTGGCTATACTTAAGTTTTGCCGACCGTCTCAGGTTTAGCATGTCATCGTTGTGAAATTTGAAGTCGAGTGCTATTACATAGACCTAGAGTTATAATAACAAGCTTCATTGGTGCAAAATCAGGGAACCCGGATCTCTGGCAAAATTCATTACTGCATATGGCTAGTTTTTGTACATAGAATTTTTGGAAAATGAAACTATTATGCGCCTCAACTACATACTATACGTTGCTGTACCCCTGCCTGATCGGTTTGCCTCATTCACTAACCCATGAAGATCGCGCCTACCGCAACGTTCCTTTTAATTGAACTTCCTATCGTGTACAACTGACTAATTTTTATCTTTTTGTCTTAGTCTATGAGAGCAATAGTGAACTTGATGACATGTACTCCCTCAAGACCAATCCGACAGAAAGCAGCCGAAATCCTCTAAGAGACAGCTGGTATGTTTGTGGATTAATCCTCCCAACGCAACCACAGTGCTCTTGTCCAGAACTACTAGTAGTCAGTTTTTCCCTTTTCAGACCTTCAGTGGTCTTGTCATGAAACCAGGAAGAGAACATACTCATCTGGCTCTTCTTTTACTGTTCACAGTTTACGGCAAACGGTATAAAACAAAGTTCTGTAGCCCTGTGTGACACTGCTGACTTTTCATTGACCAAGATAGGCATGCTATCAGCTACGCTACAAGTTAAATTGAATGATCACAGACATCGATCTAACAATCATTCATAGATAGAACGTAATAGCTTTCAACGTGCGACAAGGAAGCAACTCGAGGGATGGTACGATACAATAATTAAGTTAAAACTAAACAGGACAGCAAACGTTCATTCTTTTACACGTATTCCACTTTTTTTATCTGTACATACAAACAGTTTTCAGAACAAAAATATGAAAATGGGAAATTAAAGCAACATTTTGGCCTTTTTAGCTGGCTAAACAAAAGCAACGCAATTATAGCATTGAAAGGCGACTTCTTTCTGCGTTTGAGTTTACTGTGGGGATCTGTTCTACTGTTGTTTTCGTCCTGGTTTCCTAACTTTGTCGTCACCACATCCTATCGACGAGCATTCGACAAGCTAGGTTGTTACAGAACTCGATTAGGTTGAATTTAGGGATTGTTTAGTTTGTAGTAGCCTAAAAATGGCTGGAGTCCGCAACCCATATCACAGACAGTGACGTGGTGACGAGGAATCTTTTCGCGAATAGTCAGTGGGTGGATATACGTTTGAGCCCGAGTTTAATGAGGCAGAATACGCACAAACAGCTGTTGAGAGGTACGAGGCAGAGACCGGGGACAGACGTGATGGGACGTCTTGGTCTAAATGCACGGTGTGCACTATTATGCCAACCTCAATGGAATGCCCAAGCTGTTCACACTTGATGGTGACTTGAGCACCCAAACCGATTACGTCCCGTCGTGCGACTCTCTCGTCACACACCTGGCATCTTCTAAATAGCTTCAATACTTTAGTCAAGTCCACAATAAACTTATCAAAGTTTGGCTCACCGGCCTGTTCACTGGACCATGAACTGTCCTCCTCACTGGGTGTCGAACTGGACCTGTGTTCACTCCCACTACTCTACATCTCTGCAGGGCTGCAGACAACACTAGCACAGGGCGAATCACTGCTAGCTCCCGGCATTGCATGCTTTGGGGTATGTTCATCAGTGACACTGTCTGTGGTGAATTGTTGCGAAAAGTGAACAAATGTCAAGTGTGCAAACAGTTCTGTTTATATTATGTTGTTGGCCCAGTGCTTTATGCTAATAAAAAGTTGCTGTTCAGGCCACAAACACTGTAAAAGCGATTATACTGCTGAGAAAAGTTTTTCTTTTGGATTCATTTTTGTTAAAAATCAGTGCATCGAAACCATGAACCACCCAAGAAAACACTTCAAATTTAATTGGAGATGGCCATCCCTAAAACAGCAAATTCAAAAATGACGCATGCAAATAGCCTGTGACTTGAGTAGTCAGTCTTTTTGGCAACAATCCAATATCGGACAAGCACATTCAGCATTGACCGCTAAACATCAGCAAAACACCCCATTAAACATTTTATAATAAGCACACAAAATATACTCGTTTCCAAGAGTAGAATATATTTATATTTTACTTTAAAAAGCAACCAACAAAATGTGGTGCAGGTACAACCCAGCAATCAGTGCAAGTCCCCAATGTTTCTTCAGTCAGACTCTACTTATAGGCATCCAACACAGTGATGACTTCCTGAACTAAGACTGAAATTATCATCCAATCCTTTATCCTTTGAAGCGACAGTTATGCTCCAAGATCCACACAAGAAGTGTCCGTTCAGCTCATAAGGGGAGCTCATAACGGCAGGGGTAACCCTTTGATGCTTTCATAACACTCATCATACAGGTCTTTGTAGTCTTGGTGTGCTTTGATCATCACCATACAAGTGGGCCTCTTGGACCCACACGCTGCTCCCAGATCCTGTGGTGTGCGGGAAGAAGAAAATCAGTAATTGGCTCGACTTTCAGTACACAGCAAAATAGAAGAAACTATCATTACTCCACTGTCAAAACTCGTCACTTAGCAACAAAAGAATTTACAGCACTGCCATTTTTCTATATTTCAAAAAATTGCTAATTGCAAAGAATGCTCACAATGCATTTTAATGTTTATTACGGAAAATATAATGTACAACAATTTCCAATTAAAAATTACTACATAGTTATCCATCTACATGGAGGAATACACATATTTACATAAACAGTGGAGCCAGCTTAATGTCATACCCTTGGTTTAGATGTGAATTACGAAAATGATCGAGATATTCCAATAGGCAGGTTTCGTCTTGGCGATAATTGTAACCGCTCTCATATGCTTAATAGTGCTAAGTGGAGAGTCTCAGCGTAAGACAGGTAGACAGGTAAGAAGGAAATGACCGATTTTCACCCCTGACACTGAGATCAGATAAAACAGATTAATTTCAGATAATTAAGATAGTTTTTATACAGAAATTAATGTACCTGGCTAATAAGCGGGTGTGAATCAATTCTGCATGACATAACAGGGATATTATAGTGCCGCAATAGATAAAAATATTGCCAAGACAACGCTAACAATGAAATAAAATTTCATTTAAATTTAAAGCCATAACACACCGTGTTCTACCGGGGTCAAAAACAACTTTTTTAGAAACCTCGTTTGCTCTGCCTGTGACAATTACGTTGAAGGGGCAATAAACCCACATAGGGACTCAACGAAATTGACTAAGCTGAGAATTTTACCAAGGGTGCAGAGACAGTGTTTCAAACACAGAGTGAAATCCAAACAAAAAGACATGTGAATTTTCATCAGTCGCTAGGCAACAGTTGAACTCAACTCACATCTTTGGAGGGAGTGTAGCAATACGGTATACCCTTCTCCTCGCACACGAGCGGCATGTGACATATGACATCCACCGGACTAGTGTCTCCAGCAAAGATAACCACACTGCAATTCAAATGTCAATTTACAGCAACTATCAACTCTCATGTTTCTTACAGTAACAGACAACCTTAACGCTTCACAGTTGAATAAAATGCGACGACAGTCATAGTTTGTAATCTGCTTTGAATGTGAACTTCTCAAAAAATGAACTAAGTTAACTCCATGCTTGAATTACATCCTGACAATCTAGAAGAGTGTCAGATTTTTTATTTACAATCAAACAACAAAATATCTGCCATCAAAGTCCTTTTTCAAAAGAATGGTCCAATATTTCTTTTTACCTCTAATACACAGAGAAAACATGAAAAAAAGTGAAAATTATCGTATAAATCTTCTCATACAGTGAAGAAAAACTAGTTTTCGAAGTTCAAACTTGAAAATCAAAAAGGCAGCCTGAAAATGGACGGTAAAGATTTGCCCTGCTGTTAAAATCAATTGCATATCTGGCTCAAAAACGTTGCGGATAAAGAAATATTAAAGCTGGCAATAACAAATCAAGATATATAATTGTACATAGTGTGTGAATAATTAACCAGGGAAAATAAAGATGTAATTTTATACACAGCGAAACGTGATTGGCATTGACGGCATACTTCATAGCA
Organism: Phoronis australis; assembly: GCA_002633005.1. NCBI lineage: Eukaryota > Metazoa > Phoronida > Phoronidae > Phoronis > Phoronis australis. Next base: position 189,039 of record NMRA01000019.1, on the reverse strand, counting down.
CAAGAGTCATTGTATTGCCTGAAGCAACTCACAACATAACGTATGTGTGCTTACAAAGGATAAATAGAAATATTAGCAGACTTAATTATCATGATGATTCCAAATCATTTGTACCTCTGTCTATCAACAAGGTTTCAATTAGGGTACAAGACACTACTTGTTATTATCTACTGACATATTTATGAATAACCAACGTCATGTGATACACGCAGCCAAACTCTATCTATAATTAAGTCAGTTTGTAGCAGCTCTCAACAAATAACTGACTACAGTCAATAAAGTGAAATATCTATGATAATGGGGACAGAACTCTAATAAGTCCTGTCCACACAAGTTGCCATAGGAACAACTTGCCCTGAAACAACTTATCTCCATTACGCCCAGTGTCAACACTCCACACTATACACCAAGCGACAAATATGCCACAAAAATGTGCGGCTGAGCAAGCGCACAGCTGGTAATTACTTCGGCACTACAACTTGCAACTGGTGCAAGTTGTTCTAGAAGTTACTCTACCTTGATAAGGTGCCACCTGGTGGGGGTTATTTGTCGCTCGTGTGTCAAGTTAGCTCAGCTCAAACAGCATCCACACTACTATTAAACCTAGTGACAATGACAATTCATACCAGGAGTAACTTGTTCTATAGAAATTCATAGTGTGAATGACACTTATGTGTAGTGTTGAATTAACATACACATGGTAATATATTTTTCATCATGTTTTAACTTTGAAGTTCAGAATACAAACCTAAAATGGCGTCGGATAATTTGTTTATTGGCTATCACAAAGAACACACCGTTGGAGTGGTGCGACATGTGGCTCCTCCCAAGAAAGTGTGAAAAAACAATGCCAGTGGAACGTCATGCTCATACTACTAAGACAGCCCTCGACATTATGAAAATTACCAGGTCATCGTTTGTGACCTGGCCAAAACTCCAGCTCGCGCACAGTTTCTGGGTAGCACCACCATAACAACAAAAAACGTCGCTGAGGTGATTTTGGTGTTGCAGCACTTGTACGCTCTCATTTGAATAAAAGACTATTAACACAGGAGTCGTATGCTGACAAGCAATCTTGAAATGACAAAATGTCCCCAGCTCTTAACAAAACCTTTCTCGGAATTAATTAAACCCATCTACCAGTTATTGTGTTATTCACCAACTCACCCCGTTTCACCTTTGCGAACAAATTTCTGGACTTCGCGAACTCCTTTGCGAAGATGCTTATTTTTCTGTGCTGCAATACAATACACACGTGAGACAATGTGAAACCAGTTAAGAAAGTGATACCAGTTAAGAACACTAGTGTGTAATGTCAGGCCTTGAGCTGGCAACCTGCGAGTCGCCATAAGGCCTCAGATTTTGTTAGCCGACCTGGTAAAAAATCCAATCGGAAGCTAAGATTCATCATATTTACACTGTGTGACGTATCTGTAATCTATGAAAGACTTTCTACAAAAACCGTGGTGCATTGCTATCAAATTTTGCTGCTAAGTTACGATCATTTTACAGAAAATTGTGCTGAAATCCCAGGGCGAAAACTCGCCGACTGCCTGCCTCGCAATCGTCGATATGGCGACCTGAATGCTTGAACAAAAATACAGTTTCGACTCAAGCACATTATACCTGAAATCCTTCTAAGTTTTCCAAGTAGCGTCCCTAAGATTTTTAAGTTCCCGTGGAGTCAGGATCACGGCAGGTTTAAGTACAAATCTGTGTTACATCATGCCATCTACATGTATGATCGGCAACATGAGAAAAATGTCTGGATGAACACACATGTTGTTGTCACGTGACCGTTTTGTTTTGAAGTCGTCTGCATTTGTGAGTAAGCAAGCGCGTGCGTGTCACCAGAGTTCATTTGTCAGAGCAGATACCGTCTTTTGGCCAGAGCCACGCAATCTAACGAGCTAGATGTGCATTGTATAAAGAAATTAGCACAAGCAGTAGGCCTAAACCAGAGCATGTTTCATTCAGCACTTGCCGGTCTCATATGCTAAAAACGTTCGACATTTGTCTCGGTAAGGCCATATTAGTCGCCGTGTGACTGGATGCGTACGTGACTGACAGTTATTTTTCGGTGTAAGGGTGTGTAAGCATTCACCGTCAGTGGTCATTTTATCGGATATTTGGCTTAAAAACACCAATTATGGTTAATCAAACAATTCATCTTAAAAATAACGCAAACATTTTTTATAGTATTAAAAACTGTCGGAAATTAGTGCCAATATTCATTTCTTGCTGATGCTATGCTACCCGTTTCATGAATGGATAGTTCCCGACTAATGTCTTTGATGACAGGTTCATGTATGTAGCGCGCACTTCCTGGCCACGTGCTGTTAACACTGGCCAAGCTTTTTATTAGTCTTCGATTCGCAGTTTTCACGTGTAGGCCTACAAAGAAATTTGGATTCCTGTTGAAAGCAGTAAATATCTACAAAGCAATCCCGCAGACAAGTACACTACTGCTGTTCTGAAAGGCCAGACCATTGGTCCTGGCAATATCAGCGGAACTTTTGTGTTCGTTTTGAGGCATGGCGGAAGTTCTGAAGCGTATAATCATGACTAAATACCGACATAGCAGCGAGGACTGTCGGATATTATTGATAAATTGAAGACGTTACTGTAGAATTTTAGGACTGGTAAGGCATTTTTTGCACATACACGTTCATGGACTGGGCGCTTATTTTAGCAGTCTGAAAACGCGTGGGGGGCGCTTATAGGGGCATGGGCGGTTATTACGGCGAATACGGTATGGCAGGTGACATTGAGGGTAACCATTGCAGCTGTGAAACCCTCGTGTTAACTCTTGAAATGGATGCAGACTTTACATCTCCCAATAAGTATTATAGCCGGATTACATTCATTTTGTCATGTTTTTGTCAATTGCGGTACTATCGTTGGATTTTTGTAGTTACACTCGTAATTAGATCTAGTTTTAGATGAGGCAGAGGATTCTCCTGGTCGGGAGATTGATGCAGCTTCAAGCCTGTGAAATTCTCCTGATAAGTTGAAATTCCTTCCTGATACAGTGAAATTCTCTCCATTTGAGAACTAGACAGTACCACTGTCTCAACTTGTCGCAGTTAAAGGCGAAGGCAACCTTTTTCCATGTCATTTTGACCTAAAATAAGGTTGGTTGGTTATCCAAGACATATTTTCCACTTAATTATAGCTTTTTGTAATTTTATTAATTACTCGTCCGCTATTCCGGAAGTGACGTTTTAGGAGGCAAGCATTTCGCGCCAATTTGTTTTCATATAGTCTCACTGTGAGAGCTGCCGAGTCAGTCATTGTTCTACCTCGGTTGTGTTAAACAGTACACACCATGGATTTTTGCACATTTCGAATTACCGGTGGCCACAGACTAAATGTATGACGTAAAATTTAGCCAAATCCATGATTATTTTGTGTCATTAGCTCGAAATTTTGATTTCTGTTTCAATTTCGCCAATTTTCACATTTCCCGCCATGTGACATCATGGGTTGAACACAAGAGATCAGCGACTAGCATTGAACAACGGCGGAGAGTAGGGAATTTGAAAGCGACAACGATTATGAGCAAGAAATGAACAAATACTATGAAGAAACGTACGAGAATGGTGGCCAGGATGACGAAATGGGGTTGCACGAAAGCGAGAACGAGTTTGATATGTTTTCAGCTGCGTACTTTTCTACTTTGAGGCCTTACGAACTGGATCCTCCCGCGAGAGAAGCGGCCTCGGGCTCGGCCAGTCAACCCAGTCATCCAACAGACGATCCTGAATAAAGAGCCGATGTTTCTGAATAGTAAATATTGTCCTTTATTGAACCAGGCCTTCATCGTAACATCTCCTCTGATTGGAGTCGAAACACGACTCCTCAAAGTGGGCAGAACACAGAGTGGCTCCGGACAGAATCGCTTGGTCCACGCTGAGGTCCCACACTCTCGTTCGGCGCACGAAGCGATGCCACTACTGCGCAACTTTGGCGTCCTTCGGAACACCGAGACGTTCTCCGTCTGACTGCTGTTGCTGCAGCCTCCGCAAACACATCTTTTCATCCCTCTACGAACCTTCTCGACGCTAAATATACTTTACTTTCACTTCACTCTATACACTTAGTTGCTGATCCGAACAGTGTGCCAAACGACTTGGGTTCAACCCATGACGTTGTACATAATTATTATTTTTTTCAATTTTTACGTGTTTCTTTATGAGCTGTGCACTAAAGGCACTGAAATCAAGTAAGATATAATAATGAAATTTATTTTGAGGTACTAGAGTCATGTTGCGTACACTTTAAGTTCCGTCGTCGTTTGCTTTCATTTACTAGTCAGTCAACATGCCACACTGTTGCTGCGTATCGGGATGTACTAATTATCGGCTCACGCGCGCTTTTCGAGTACCTTTGCATCGCTTTCCGATGGATGACACACTTCGCCGTACTTGGCTCGTTCGTGTGAAGAACGCAGCGTTACCCGTCCACGCAACGTACAAAGCAGTGGAGAATTACCGTGTGTGTGGCAAGCACTTTCTGCCGTCCGATAACGAAAGGGATTTGTACGCTGAACTGATGAAGGTCCCTGCGAAACAACGCCTGAAGAAGGATGCCATTCCGTCTGTGTTGATTCCCGCAGTGCCCCGTCGCCACCCCCGAGAAGTGCGTTTTTGAAGCGAGAAGCCTCGCGAGCTGTGGTCAGCACAGTGACTGGAGCCAGTGGAGGCACTTCATCTACTGTCACCCGTGCCTCCGAACGTACCCCAGAGCGTGCAATTCCTGGAACCAGTAGTAATTTGCCCTGTGCTGTTTTCTCCACCCCAGAACCTCTAAGCAGCCCTGCAGCGATATTGAGTAGTGGGAGTGATAACAGGCTCAGTTTGACACCCAGTGAAGAGGACAGTTCGTCGTCCAGTGAACAGATCGGCGAGCCAAACTTTGATAAGTTTATTGTGGTCTAAAGTGTTGGAGCTATTTAGAAGGTGCCAGGTGTGTGGCGAGGGAGTCACACGACACGGTGTAAGAGGTTTGGGTGCTCAGGTCACCATCCAGTGGGAGTGTGTAGCAGGACAGTTGTTCCTCTGTCCGTGGTATGCCGAAGGTCCACTTAACCATGTCCAGTAGTGGCTTGGCCTCGTCGAACTCTGAACAGCACAAGCATTCCATTGAGGTAGGTAAACAAGGCACACAGTGCATTTGCACCAAGATGTGTCACCACTTCTGTCCTCAGTAGCCGCCTAATTTCTCTCAACAGCTGCCAGTGAATGTGCTTACTCTGCCTCGTTATATTCGGGCTCAAACATGTACCCACCCACTGAATGTCCGTGAAAAATTCCTCGTCACCACTGCTGTGAACAAGGTCTCCGTCACTCAAACTACTGTCACTGTGATACGGGTCACAGACTCCAGCCATTTTCAGCTTACAACACACTAAACAATCCCTAAATCCAACATAGTTGAGTTCTCTACTAACCTATCTTGCCGCAGAATACTCGCCGATGGAAAGTGGTGGCGACAATTGGTGAAAAATAGCACAAAACAGAAGTAGAATAGAACAGATTTGCACAGTAAACTCAATGCAAAACCAAGTGGCGGGAAACGCTTGCCTCCTAAAACGTCACTTCCGGAATAGCGGACGAGTAATTAATAAAATTACGAAAAGCTGTAATTGAGTGAAAAATATGTCTAGGATAACCAACCAACCTTATTTTAGCTCAAAATGACATGGAAAAAGGTTGCCTTCGCCTTTAAGATGGTGGCCATTCCATAGGCCTCCATACGCTGTAAGCTTTTCACGAATTATGCCTCACACTGATTAAAATATCAAAATCATGTCACTATAAGTACCTTGTGCACGTAAAGGGACACATTCGGAGGCCGTTGATGTCTGTAATTCCTTCTAACTCAAACAAATGCTCCAATAACCAAACTTTTTTTGAACAGGCCTTCGAAAAGTTGCCTAAATTGGCAACTGAATGAAGTCTCTTCGAAAAAAGTTTGATTGGAGGAGTATTTGTTCTAGCTGGGATGAGTTTGAGACATCATTGGGGTTATTCCGACTCCATAACATACACACTTGATAACAGTATTTTCTGAATCCTCTTATCATGGCGATTCATCCCTTCTTATTAATAAATTCAGAGTTTTTCAAGGCGTTCATTTGCAATACAATTTAGGCTACCAACCGTTTTTTAAATTGCGACACCTCTTGGCAGGAATAACTAATAGTTAGCCTTGACTGAAGTTGCTTCTATGCAGAATGTGTTTCAGAGTAACGTTAGTGTATTTTAGCCTGCACAGGCGTCCTCAGCTTCTGATCGCGTCCCCAATACACTACATATAATACTACAAGGTATGACACTCGGGACTAGAAATTCCACAGGTGCTTCGATTCAGCCATCCATATCAAACACATAACTCAATAAAATTTACACAAAACAGGGGTTCAACAAACCATGAGCAATTGTTCTTTCTTATAATACCATTCAAGGTGTCCTGCTCTGGACAGCGAGTTTGCAAGAAATTCACAGCCAAAGCACAAATATGTTCCCAAAAAGCCCAAACACACTTCGCACTTTGACAGTTCGAGGTCAAGGACGAATGGAAATTATCGATGAGTTACGGATGGACAGCGTAAGTGACATCATGACTTAACGCAACAAACCGGCAATTTCCGTACCGTCTTTGACCTCGAACCGTCAAACTGCGAGGTGTTTGGGTTTTTTGGGAACATTTTTGTGCTTTGACTGCGAATTTCTTGGAACTCGCTGAAGCAGGACACCATGAATGGTATTATAAGAAAGAACAATTGCTCATGGTTTGTTGAACCCGTTTTGTGTACATTTATTGAGTTATGTGTTTGATATGGATGGCTGAATCGAAGCACCCGTGGAATTTCAAGTCCCGAGTGTCATACCTTGTAGTATTATATGTAGTGTATTGGGCCGATCAGAAGCTGAGGACGCCTGTGGTCTTGAGAATCAGCTTCTGATTGTCCCCAACACTCTATAATATACTACAAGGTATGACACTCCGGACTAGAAATTCCACGGGTGCTTCACTTCAGCCGCCCATAGCAATCACAAAACTCAATAAATTTTCAAAAAACAGAGGTTCAACAAACCATGAGGAATTGTTCTTTCATCCAATACCATTTACAGTGTCCAGCTTCACCTAGTTCGCAACAAATTCGCAGTCAAAGCACAAAAATCTTCCCAAAAAGTCGCTGTGTACCAGCAATATGCTACACAGAAATTGCCGGTTTGTCACGGAAGGTCATGACATCAACATCCACACTTAGCCAGACCATTTCGCAACCTTCCGTGATGAACTGGCAATTCGTAACTCATCTGATTATTCCGTACCCTACTTGACCTTGACCGCGTGAAGTATATTGCTAGTACGCAGCAACTTTTTGAGAAGATTTTTGTGCTTTGATTGCAAATTTGTTGCGAACACTGTAGACGTAGAGCTGCTAGAGTAGGACAGTCACTGTAAATGGTATTGGCAGAAAGAACCATTCCTCATGGTTTGTTGAATCCCTGTTTTGTGTAAATTTATAGTTTTGCGTTTGCTATGGACGGCTGAAGTGAAGCACCCGTGGAATTTCTAGTCCGGAGTGTCATACCTTGTAGTATTCTTGTGTTGGCGACGGTCAGAAGTTGAGGACGCCTGTGCTTTGATTGATGAAACGGTTCGGAAGTCGGACACTGATTGTACCGTTAAGTGACGGCTCACCTTTTTTGACGGCTTTGTATATTTTCTTTGCAAGTTTTCTGCTAGCAAGTGGATTAGCGATTGGACTAATATGCTGCACAACTTCGTCCCAGTGTGCTGTTTTGTCGTCGTCGCCACCCTCCGACTTCCGTTTGTCCTTCCCCATGTTTCTCTCACGCGTGCTTTGTTCAAACAGGTCAACTAAGATACTGGTTATTGCAATAATATTAATATCCTGTGATTTACAATTCACCACAATTCAGGCGAATTAACAAGTAGTAATTTTATCGATAAATAGTTAAACATATTCATACAAAACCAGGTAAATCGTGAAAATATTTTTTAATATTATAACAAATTATTTATTCTTTAAACTAGTCCAATATCGTCATCGAGAAAATGCGATAGTACTTGGAAAGGACAAGATGGCGACGTACGGGATGCCGCTTCCAGGCGCATTTCCTCAGGTAAAATACGGTCCTCTGCTCGTTTGAAAATTTGTGTAAGACAAAACATTTTAAAGGTATTTTAAAAACGATTGTATTTTGACAGTTTCTTTCGTGAAAGTTGGAAAGCGCTCGCAACGAGTCGCATGTTGAGTTCCGAAATTAGGGCACAAAAGGCTCAAAAGCTGGAACTGCTGTGCGTGAACTTAGAATCCTGCCTCCCGTTCAGTAGCGCTAGGACCTCGCTAAAAAGCAAGACTTTGCGAAATGACGTGAGACATTGCGGTAATTGTTTACAATATGACGACAATAGCTTACACATGTGATTTTGGTATTGTTCGATTCCTCTGAATACATGTGACTTTGCCTAGATTTTAGCTAGGTCCTAGCGTTACTGAACGCACGCCTGCTTAATCTCAAGATTAAGCGGAAGTGAAAAGTATAATTTGAGTTTAATTATCTTTGGACAAGTGTCTTATAGGTCAGGACAAGTAATTTCATTTCTCTGTTGAAATATGGCTCATGTTTTACGATGAAAGTAGATCTCTAGGTTGAAAACCACACAAAATCATTTCCGTGTGTGTTGACACCAGTCTGACTTGTTATCTTGCCAATTTCAAGTTTAAACATCTGATATTCATCCACAGATAATCAAATAACCACGTATAGCATACTAACATATCATTTAAAA
>NMRA01000019.1:58038-179992 GCA_002633005.1 Phoronis australis | reverse complement strand
TCGCCATGAAAACTTGGCCTTGACTTCGAGAAAACAACTTGAGGAGATGCGCACGCATCTAAACTACATCCTGTCCAAATTTCATGTTTGTATTTGAGAGTATAGTGCTCTTTTGGATAGGAGGAACAAGAGGTACTTTTTCGAAAGTTGATCGCATGGCGGAAAATCGTGCGCTAAAAAAAGCTTACAAAAAATGATTTATCAGCGCTAATTTGAGACAAAAAGATTACAAACTTACAAATAAAGACTAAGGTAACGATTCATAACACAAAATTGTCTTATAGTTAACTTTGAAGTCTGAAATCGGGTAATTTACCGCCGTGGGTTTTACACGGAGGCAGATATGGAGCACCGTGACCTACTTTTCGATTGTCCTCCCTAAACTTAGAATCCTGCCTCCCGTTCAGTAGCGCTAGGACCTCGCTAAAAAGCAAGACTTTGCGAAATGACGTGAGACATTGCGGTAATTGTTTACAATATGACGACAATAGCTTACACATGTGATTTTGGTATTGTTCGATTCCTCATGCCGTCACCTTTCCAAAAATATATCATATGAATTGATCCCCTACCGCGTTTCCTTCATATTTTATCGTCGAATTTCAGTTAGCACTATTTCCCGGTGGACACCGCCATGTTAGTTCAACTCAAGATAACAGCGACACCTATTGTTATTGAATGAAACAGCATCATTTATTCTGAATGGTGGTTGCCCGCGCGAGATTCCCGCTAAAGTTTTCCTGACATAAGATGGTGGATGCACAAGTAGAAGCATTTTACCTTTTCCATTTTTTTAGAATTGTGACCATTTGACCATTTTTCCATGAAATTGTCTGAAGTGATACTTTTTTCACAAATCTGTTCCTCAAAAACAACCGCCGCTTTTTTGGCAGATTCTTGCTAGCAGATGCGTATATCAGGGTCACCATAGGATCGAATTCGAACCCTTGGTTACGTAACTCGGGCAGTGGATTGACGGGTCTCAGTCAATTTGAACTTATGAAAAGCGATGATCTGCAAGTCGGTAGATTAGTTCAGTTTTTGACCGCCAGCTGACTCCTTATCCATTCAACATGGCAGTATTACTACCGAGTACCAGGAAATAGTGCGAGCAGAAATTTCACGATAAAAAACTAAGGGAACCGGGTAGGACAAATTTCTGTGTATATTTGGAAAGATAACATTGCGAGGAATCGAACGGTACCAAAATCATATGTCTAAGTCTTTGTCGTCATATTGTAAACAATTACCGACATTGCCGTATATTTCAAATGAATACATGTGACTTTGCCTAGATTTTAGCTAGGTCCTAGCGTTACTGAACGCACGCCTGCTTAATCTCAAGATTAAGCGGAAGTGAAAAGTATAATTTGAGTTTAATTATCTTTGGACAAGTGTCTTATAGGTCAGGACAAGTAATTTCATTTCTCTGTTGAAATATGGCTCATGTTTTACGATGAAAGTAGATCTCTAGGTTGAAAACCACACAAAATCATTTCCGTGTGTGTTGACACCAGTCTGACTTGTTATCTTGCCAATTTCAAGTTTAAACATCTGATATTCATCCACAGATAATCAAATAACCACGTATAGCATACTAACATATCATTTAAAAAGCACAAGGCTTATTTCAACAAAAAACAGCTCATTAATCAGAATATGTGGTGTTGAAATCGTCAAGAGTTGCCAGACAACTGCAGCATGATGCCGTCGCCATTTTGATAGCACAAGAAGACGTAGTTTGCCTATTCCCCTTTGCGCTGTGTGTTTACATTAACATATAATGTCGTGCGTTAAAAAGTCGAATCAAAAAGCTTTATTTTGATGTACGTACTACGATATACACCAACTAAAGTTGTCATCCCAAATTTAACAATGTTGAATTGTTCTGATTGGAAATATTCAAACATGCGAATCGACGACTGAAGAATGTTGCTATATGTTTTTGCTTGCTGTGCCTGAACATGGAAATGCACCAATGTTTGGAAATGCACTGATGTTTTGAAAATGCAAATACTGATTGATGACTTGCTAGCTCGCTCGCCAGTAACTGCACCGGAGTTCATTAATTTTTTCTTTACTTTTTGGGTGTTAGATGTTGGTTAGAATGTCGAAAATTGAAATAAGGCGCAATCTGAAGATGTTCATTTTGTGTGGTTGACCACTGATTTCCATACAATTAAAGATGTGCTTGGACAGTTATAAAATCGAGTAAAGAAGTTGGTACTAAGTGCATCGAAATTAATTCAAATGGACTTTTTTCTGCAGTAGAATTTGCTTGACAGTGCTCTGCGTATTCTTGTGGAATTCATCTTGTTAAAAATTAGGCATTTGACTACATTCTAATTATAAACACAAATATAACATGTTAATTTAATAGACTTACCTGTTGTTCTGTGGTTGCCGCCCGGTCTTTGTAAAGGTATCCTTTTGGAAAATTGCAGTTATAACCAAAAAATATTCATACATATACGTTCTTAATGTGCACAGTGTAGTTTGTAGTAAAAGAGTCCTAAACGGAATGAATAATCAAATTGCTGTTTTGCTAGAATCAACATTTTATTTCTTCTGACCGGCAATGGTTGGTCTTGTTTTGAAAAAATGATAGTGGGAAATTTGTGGCCTATTTTACTCTGCATTTTTATTGCACTTTTACTAACTAGTCACTGTTGTGCCTTTGGTGGCTTGTATGAAATGATTTCCTTGCAAATGATTTACATCACCAGGTTTTACATATTTCTCGCAAAACAAGGATTTTGATCTCACAATATTTTTTAATGAATGAATATATTATACTTTTTTATGTTGAGCTTCTGGAAGCTTAAACCGTCATTTCGAAATGATATGGGGAATTTTTGGAGACGAGGGGAAGAATGATGTTGACTCGGAGAAGAACTGATATCTGCCAGGATGTTCTCTGAAACTCAACAAAATGCCATCAAGAATCGAAAAATTGGTAATTCTACCTGCGTGAAAGGCGATGGAACTTTCTTTCACGCATCGAAGACATGAGTAAAAAGCGTATTTTTAAAGCCAGTCATTTAAATAAAGACCAGCATATGATACGTTTATTAACTCCACATAATCCTAAATTTAATGTCTATGCCTTCTCACTGCAAAGTCTCACTTATGTGTTGGATCAGATTATGAATGTCATGTTGTCAATTAAACCATGCTGAAGCAATTGTTCGCTTGACACTTTGTTATAAGGAGATACTGAAATCCTCTTACTTTAATACTTTTAAAACATCACTTTCATTATTAACCTGGGCAATGGGTATTCATCAGAGCTATCAACAACATGGCCCAGACATCAAGCCTGTACAAGCTTACGGCTTGTCTACGATCAGGGTATATTGCAATTACAGTCATGTTATGGGGTGTTTCCATGTATTTATGTCTGCATTTGTCATTAAATTGTGTTCCCAAATGATCGTATTGTACTATTGTCAATGCATTCAAGGGATGATTATATTGGCCTCGGAAATTTTAGAGTGCTACAAGTTATCAGAAACACTGTATTTTTTATGGTATATGTTCCCATTTTAGGAAGATAGCAATTAGAATTATGCATTTAGAAATATTGCATCATGGGAAATCCTTTTAAAACGCTTAATTCTTGCAGATAAATATAGATTATTACATGGCGAAGTCGTTATCCCCCGTTATCTAGAGCCCGAGTGGATTTTGGAGAATTATCGCCCGAGGGGCGTTAGCCCCAAGGGTGATAATTCTCCAAAATCCACGAGGGCTTTAGATAAGGGGGATAACGGCTGAGAACATGTAATAATCTATTTATACCACATACTAAACGAGAAACATTGCAATGAATCGATTTACCTTTTCTGACTCTCCACAGCTTTGTAAAGTACTTTCTATGTCAGAGGCCCGGGGTGGGAGGTGGTGACCTTTTAAGAAAAGCCGGGCTATTTTTGTCAAATAATGCTTTTACTCAAAACCAATAAAAAACTTAAATATAATAGAAATAAATTGAATTTATAAATTAAGGTTTACCAACTGTTATAGCTTAAAACACGTTTTTTTTCACGCTAAGCTTCGACCGGGAAATTATCATCTGCTAAAGTAGGTTATCACTGGTAACTAAATATAATTCTCAAGTCAAAGATCCTGACGACACGATACCCGCATTCAAACTGGAGATTGGTGATTTACAAGTAAGAGGACATGAGAGAAAATTTTCACTGAATTAAGGTTTCATTTTTATGGAAATTATGTGTCTTATTTTTTGTAGCTTATAAGTACAGTACAGTGTGGTTTGTTGAACATGCGATTATTGCGCGTGCTCATTTAAGTATTCTATTTTCACACTTGATGACGTCAGTCGCTGCATGGTGTAGTGGTAAAGTCGGCAACCAGCAATTTCAAGGTCCCGGGTTCGACTCTGTCCTCGGTTTCCCGCCAAATCGTTATCTCACTAGTGAGATAACTTTATGGGTTATTACACGGTTGTATCTGCCATTTGACGCTAATATTGTGGTATAATGATCTATAGCTTTCATTGCACAAAACTGAATCGTAATCTGATGCCTGGAAGCTGGAACCAAAGGTATTGCACGTTGAATCAACACTATTTTTTGTTATGTATTTTACAATTTGTCATTGTTTTAGTTCATAGCACAATAAAATATTACGTGGAACCCTAAGTTTGCTGTTTGATAGTAACTCACATATAAAGATGGAATAATTGAACTACACTGTGAGCGTTAACTCTAAAATGTGTATTCTTTAATCATGAAATATCGACTTAAATGTCCCTTCCAAACATTTAGCGTCCGTAGATCTCTCTAAAGATGTTAACTACCAGTTGCTGTTACTCAATGTTTTATCTTACGGATATGCTTCTGGACACAATTTATTCACACAGTCAATCAATGATAACTACATCGCTGGAGTTGACAATAGGTACTACCATCCATGAATGTAGTGTTCGTAGACATTTTGTAGTGTTCGTCCGTAGACTTACACGAGGACACTCCATGGCAACAATGTTTAACCATGGTATAAAGTTTGTGTATGTATTTATGTTGCAATTAAAATGAAATAAATACCTAGACTTTATTAAAGTGTATTGTCTTGTTTGAAATCAAAAAATCTGTTGTTTTGTAGTGTCCGTAGATGCCCATACTTTTTTATTATCTCCTAAATAGTTGGTTATCCACACAATATTGGGTTGGGATGCTCAGAACAAGTGTTCAAAAACTGTTCAGGACAGTCAAAGCTACAAATTCATGCATTTGGTGTTAGTATGCCTACATCAAATAAAAAATTTGGTGCCCAAAAATCACCCTGGTCGTGGACAAGCGGTTAGTGAGAATCCTAATTAGCAAAAAAATTATTAAAATTACATGATTAATTAAATATGTTGAAAAGTTAACATTACCACACCTAGTAGTTTGAACAATGCAGAAGATAACATGATAAGAAATGTAGTTGAAAACACTTTTGGAAACAGGACATGGTTCTGACATTAGGTTTGTGTATCATAAGTGCCAGCCAGTAATTGGGACCAGACATACTATTATGGATGTATGTTCCATTGTGGTTATTCAATTTTTAATCAGTTGCAAAAGACCAATATACTTAATCTAATAGTAATTATGAGATTAAATACTGAAGTTTGAATTATTTTGAACTGATATCTTAGCCACAACAAATGATCTAACACTAGAAATTCAGAGTGTATGTCAGTCACGCACATCTGTCACACTTGCACAATTTACATCGAGTTTTCTGACAAAAATTTTTGGAAGATATCATGGAAAAAATTAGTTTAACAAAAATTGAAGCTTTTTACAATTCACAGAATGTTATAGTTAACATTTTTTTCTAAAAATTCAAATTCTCTGCATGTCACACCCCTTTATGGCTATGTAGGACTTAATTTACAAGTCCGTACGTTCAGCCAAATATCTACGAACACTAAATTTCCCCTTTGTGTAGAACTTGATCTGTTTCGTTTTGCAGGTATTTATTTCAGTGTATCTGATTTGCACTGTTTTGTTCTTCAAGTTGTCAACATCGTTGCAAATGACCTTGTACTTGTACGTATTCCGTATGCTTCCACCTTTCTTTATCCCTGAAGGCTCTTTGATACTCAACAACCATTCATCTGTCTCCATTTCAACTTGCAGATTCCTGGTGTTGGAGGAGTCCCTCAGTCCATGTTCAACGGAGCGGTAGCAGATCCATCGAAAACAGGTAAAGTAACATGAGGCAAGACTAGTGCGGAAAACGGAAGATTTGTGGAAAAATTGGACTGGTACTCAAAATCACTTTTGTTGTGTCTGTGAAACTTATTGAAAGTTTGCTGGGTTTCATTTGTTTTTGGGAGGTTTGCCTGGTTTGAGTACAGTCTGATTTATGCCGAGAATCTTCTGTTTTGTCAATATTAATGTTTCAGAAAGTCTCAAATACGCATAAAAGTTGCTTAACCGGGCTGTTTGTTAAGAAAGTGAAACTTCAGTAGAACTTTAAATGTAAACTCGTGAACATATTTTGCTTCGAACTTTTGATACTTGAAGGGAAGTCAAGAAGTTAAAAGTATTTCATAGTTTTAAACACAACTTGAAAGTAATAATTACGAGCGTTGCATCCCTCCCTTCTTGTTTCAAAGTCTTGAAGCAAAATTGCCAAAACTACTATACTAAATTTGAACCCTTATATTTGATTGCAGAAGTCATTTGTTTTATACTATCTCACAGATCTTTTGGTGCGTGGAAGAGACATTTTCCTTAATAAACAGCCACTGTTCTTTGTGATTCGATCACAATCAGATTGTGAAGCACAATATGAGGTTTAATCAGATATCCTCTTTTCTCTCTGTCTCTCTTCAGATCAGTGCGCCAGTGCTAGAGTCGTGGTTCTGATGGTTTCTGTACGGCTCCCGGGTTGAATTGATGCTTCGCATAAAAATATTCGACATTACCCAGTAACTATTGTTAAGAGACAAGATTGCGCTGGTAGAAAAGCCTAGTAGTTGTGTTGAGTTGTTCTCATTACATTAAGAAAACTGTCATTATGAAAGAACAGACATCTGACTAACTTTTGTTAATTGGGGTGTGGCTTCATTTTGACCTGCTCTGGTAAGAAAAGCCAATTTACATATTATGTATCGTATTACCGTTACATTTGTCTTGTAAGTTGGATGACTTTATTTGTTCTACAGCTATTATGTAAGTTTTTTTAATTGGTATTGTTGCTAGATTGATAGCAGTCATTAGTTAATCACCACGTTGTTGTTTCTTCTTCTGTCTAGTCTTTCAGGTTTCCATTGCAGTTGCGTATGTTTGGCTCAAGTGGCTGAAGAATTTGACGGCGACCTTCCATCTCTCTCGTCTTGCCTTGTCTAACATTATTCTGTTTTTCCCTCGCATTTTAGAAGACATTTTCTACATTGCCTGAGATAAATGTTTTTAAAGGTGGTCATGTTGACATGCCCATGTACAAAGGCCCTCTGTGCTTAGTCCGTCTTGAAACTTGTTCTGCTGGCAAAGTGTGTGTATCAAATCGAACATCTTATGTTCAGTGTTCGAACAATTATGAATTACGAGATGTTCGTAGGCTTTGAATCTATAGTTCAAAGTCAGTGAGTCAATGGTCAGTCCTTGCATGCTTTTAGTGATCAACAAATCTTTCGAGAAATGATGTCTTTCATATTAAACATCACCAGTTATCTCCTCAGCACTCTGTATATTCAAATGTAGAACATTGAAAGTGTCATTTGTGCTAGATGGAGCTTCTTTACTAATCTTTACTAAATTAAGTATTGACATGTCTTCTAAAGTGTGAGGGTATCAAGGAAATCCTTTGTGACTGCTTGCTGTTTATTTGTTTGAGATGTTCAATACGTGATCCAAAGTCTCGAGCTTTGTCTATTCCTCTCTGTGTACCACGCACTTCACAAGGCTTTCCTTGACGTTATGTATTCCGACCTTTGACATGCTACTAATGAATTCTACCTTTGATATCGTTTTTCAGAGGAGATACAGAACATTTGAAATAATTAGAGACAACGTTACGAGCCGTCTCCCATCCACAGTTCAATGCTGCCGTCCTTTGATTCCTCGCGGCTTACTCGAATAGCAGTTGGCAGAAATGTGTCTATAAACATATAACCCTCTTCAGTAGGGTCGTAGTTACTTGTAATGACTATAGTGTTTGGAGACTGCATTTTCGTTGGCTTTGCAAACGAGCAAATGCGATAACCATGGAGAAACTGTTGTAATCCACATAGGAGATTTTATTATGCGAATGAAACATCAAAAACCAGTTTTCATCGTGCCACATCGCTCTTCTGTGCTAGCAGCTGATAGTCTAAGAAATTGTTCTACTTCAATACATGCATTGTTAGCATCGTGTGTAGTTATTTACGTACCCTTGTATTGTATGGCCCGAAACTGACAAGTTGTTAATGTGTTTCCTTGTTCTTTTCTGTATTTTACATTCAGTCTCCATGGTGACCGACCAGGCCGCGGTTAATGTCTCGCTCACGCGTGAACAGAACGGGGTAAACTATTGTTTCCTAATCTCTGCGCTGCTGCGAGGCGTGCTCCATTCAAACGCAATCGGAGCCAGCCACCAGTTTCTAAGACGGTCACGGTAAAAGGTAGAATTTTTACGGAGCAAAACCAAGAACACAAACGCCAACTGAGTTCATACGCTAGACGACCAATTAACTTGTCTGTGGTTGTGCTTGAAGTAGTCTATAGCAGTTGTCATGTCTTGCTCTGTCGGTGCATAGGCTAAAGTAGTTCTTCCTCTTGTAGGTGTTCAACTTGACCAGACTGGCTCGGTACTGTCGGGGCCCGGGGCCAAGCGTGAGCTGCAGCCCTTTCGCTTGATGAAGCTGTCCCATTCACAGCAGGATGCAGTGGCCAAGGCAAAGAAGTATGCTATGGAACAGAGCATCAAGAGTGTATTGGTCAAGCAGACCATAGCACACCAGCAACAGGTAAGGGTCAAAGGTCGTGGTGGGTGGGTGCTTATTGAATTGCAACGTACGCCAAAAGAAATCGGATACAACAGTGTTTCTCTGTCATGATGATAATACCCTTTGCAGTTAAAGTGGTTGACAATGCATTATCACCACCTGACGTCTATTGGCAGAGTAATGTTCCACCTTACTAACTTGTAAATTCCAATTTTGTTCCCGGTTATAATGTTGTGTATACTAATTCAGGTCTTAGTTCTGTGGTTTCGGCATTTAAATTGGGAAAATCAAACAACTTCTTGTGCATTAAGCCAAGTATGGGCTCTTACAAACAAAATTTTTGAGAAGTTGGGGATTGGTGCTCACCTGAACGGATGTCAGACTTCACATGCAAGAGTCTAACAAAACATCAGCAGATTGTAGTCAAACCGTCTAGATTGGAGTGACAGTAGTTTTGTAAAGAGCTAGTTGCGCAGTGTATTTTTAAACTTTTAGATGTAAACCTTGCACTTGTATGCTTTCACTGTCTTGCACGAGAGTGCAGAGAAATGAGATGAGATAAGTTGTGTCACTCAAAGTGAGCATGAGCCAAAAGAACCCTTTCGTGTCTCCTTCTGTAAAGAGCAAGAGGGTAAGGGTATCTTCCTGCCCGAACAAGGCAAAATGGATTCCACGAAAAACGACCTGATCGTTAAATGAGTTGTGCGCTTTTTGGGAAATAAAATTCTGATGTGGCGGGCATTCTCAGAGTCACTGGGTTTTATTAGGAAGTGTTTGTTGTATAAATTGGGAGTGGGTAACGAGTTAAGCATAGCCACTTTATGGAAATTTGGAAGTGTTGAGGGTTGGTGTTAAGCTGAGCCAGAGCATTAGCCTGGAGAAGTATGGTATTTTCAATTTCATCACGTGGCTCCATTGTTGCGTAATTGTAATCAAGATACTTTGTTGTTACAGCAAATGTTGAACTTTCAAACTACAGTACAGAAGCAGCAAGCTCTTGCCTTGATGTGCAGGTGGTTACTTTGTTTCAAGTCATTCATCTTCTATTGAATCTATCTAATTTACTTTTTGTGTTCTGTGAATTGGTGAAAATCCTGACTCATCAATTTACCCATAATGAGTTCTTTAATGCCATTGTCTTAAGGTTTTGTACAACCATATCGACTTGTCGATGTATTGAGCCACATATATGCAAACTATAGTGTTTGACTCGGTGAGAGTAGAAGTTTTCTGAAAGTAGAAATCCACCTGTAGAATTTGGTTTTTGACTTTATACCAATCTGCTATTAATTGGATCGCGTGACCATGTTTTTTTTTAATAAATTTAGCAAATAGAAAATGTTCACCCATAGCAAAACTTTTTATGTCATTTTGATTTTTTTATAAAAGCCCTATTTCTGATAGTTACTCATGCAGAAGTGGAATATTTAAAAAAAAATACATGTACATGTTTTTATGCGCAGACAAGTTCATTTTTAGAAGCTTGCTGTGAAATGGATTTTGACACTATGAGCAACTTATACATGAACATATGCTACTTCAGTATCACCTGGCTTAGTGTTGAGAGAGAAAAAATCACCGAAGTCCTATTTTTATAGCCCCATACGCAACAGTGGAACTTCTTCAAAAAAATTATGAACGGCATTTTTGAGACCAGTTCATAAAGTGTGATGTCTGAAGGTTTCATAGGAATTTGACTGATCATTTCTGAGATATGATGTTCCAAACTTTACAAAATTTGACCTGGGTTCTGCATAACCTTAAGGTAAATTTTCACAAGTTTAGCTCAAAATACACCAGATGGATGAAATTTTGTTGCGTCAAAATTCTGAATTAAAACAATAAGAGAACTTCAGTTTATCATTAACTTGACTTGTATTGTGTAGTTGTCATAAAGTAACGTCTGGTTAATTTCGGTTATGTGCATAAAAAATGACAATTTTAGTGAGTTTTTTGCTGTATGTTCTTTGATGGTCATTCTACATGTCAAGATGAAGAAACCTAAATGTTGAAAAGCTAACTTTCGAACTCGAATTTGTTCTCTGTGTAGCAAGGAAGACTCAATTTTGAGATCAGTGAATCTTGTTCAAAACTTGCATATCGATATTTTTTTTACAAATTAAAGTACAGCTTTACTTCTGATGAATTTCTATTGTGTGCATTCCAGGATCTATGTAGGCAGTATCAATTTTGAGATAAAGGAAGACACCATCAAGCAAGCGTTCATGTGCTTCGGTCCTATCAAAAGTGTCAGCCTGTCTTGGGACCCCGTCACCAACAAACACAAAGGCTTCTCATTTATTGAGTACGAGCTGCCAGAGGCGGCCCAGTTAGCGCTGGAACAGATGAACGGGGTCATGATTGGTGGACGTAACATCAAGGTACTTCAAGGGGGATAACCAAAGCCTGCTCAATATCATACCGCTTCTGGGAAACCATTGTGGAAGTTGTATGAAAACGAAGACTGCAATTGTCATTGAGTTTTGAATTTTTAAGGGAAGTCCTCACTTCCTCATCCTGGTTTTTTGTCCTGGCTTTATAGTCCTTGACTGCCTGATTCTCACTGTTGTTTATCTATTTTGGTTGACTTTTTATTTCTGCCTTGTTCGTACTTATTCACTTTTAATCATAAGTGCTCTTCCTATTGGTTGTCTCGTACAAACTAAGAACGTGCTTCTATTAATGTATTGTTTATTTTATTAAACAAGAAATATAAGTCTTAGTTGACCAGAAGTGGGGGCTATGACCACCAGACTTTAGGCATGGCTGAATTCAAGAGTTAATTAATTCCGTAGCACACTTTAAATAAACTTTCGAAATTCTTACAACGAGGCTAATCTGTTTAGGAGTAGACTCTTGAGTAAAGTTTTCTGGTCCTAGATTTGTTGAAAAAAAATTCCTGGTCCTAGTTTTGTTGGTCACGAGGCCTGGTGTAGTTTACTGTTCACAGGTGCTGGTGTAATTTGACTCCTACAAAAGTGAGTCTTCAAACTTTGTATAGCCACTCCTCCCCATGTAGTTACTGTGTAACTGTTGTTGTCTTTCATATTTTGTTAGGTTGGGCGGCCCAGCAACATGCCCCAGGCTCAGCCAATCATAGAACAGCTGGCTGAGGAAGCCAAATCATACAACAGAATCTACGTAGCCTCGGTACACACAGACCTCTGCGATAATGACATACAGAGGTTAGCTGTTATATTTGTTTCTACGGAGCTCTCTAACAATTGTGTTACTCTGTAAAAACTTGCGGGCATTGCTGACCACTTGGTGGAAGTTGTTCCCAAGACGGGCTTTAAAGTGTGATTGTTCGACGGGATACTTCATCAATGTCTTTTCTGTCTGTCATGAGCTGTCATCGGAACATGGGTGTTGTATGATTGTTAAGATCTTCTTGTACAATTTAGTATCAGAACTGAGGAAGCCCCGGCTTGACTGGATGACACCGTGTTAATTGGTTCCATTTTGTCTCTTGCAGTGTTTTCGAAGCCTTTGGAAAAATACTTAATTGCAGTCTTGTAGCAGACCCCACAAAACCAGGCAAACACAAGTAAGTCTTTCGTGCCACTATAAATTATTGTCATTGTGAATATTAGTAAAGTGTTCAGTTTGCAGCCCTATCTCATCAGTTTGTCCTTGTGATAACACATTTATTTCTTTATCACCCTTATTATGTTTCGCACCCTTTCCTCACAATTCAGTCAAACTCTTGTCACTGTAATACAGTTAGTCTGTGTAATCGGTGAAGATTTATTTACTCATTTATAGTTGATCTGTTAATGTTATCTTGTTTAGTTTATGGTCATCTAGTCACAACAATTCATCATAATCCTGTGCGGCGCTGTTACTTCTAGGGGATACGGCTTCATCGAGTACTCAACCCCACAGGCAGCCCAAGATGCCGTCTCCTCTATGAATTTGTTTGATCTTGGTGGTCAACACTTACGGGTAGGAAAGGTAGGTGTTGAACTGGTCAGGTTTGCTGCTAAGTGCAGGTGTCTACAGACAGGATTAACATCGACCGTGGACAGTTTCTCTGACTTAATGAAAAGAGTTTTGTGTTTCCCATCTGCCTGATGTCACTCTGCTGTTTACAATGACAACATGGTTTCCACCTTTTTTCTTGGAAGATTAAGTAAGAGCTGTAAACTGAGCCAAGACAACAGTATTGAGTAATGAGTTGCTCTTCATGATATGATGACCTACATTTTTCATTTATTGCCACATATTTTGCAATAAACAGTACAAGCAAGGGTAACCAGACAAAATACCATTTCCCTTTCATAACGGCTAATTCTGTATAAATGACTGAGAATAGCTACTTGGGCATCAACATTGCAATTGACGTATCACCCTCTTTTGAAATGTTGACAAACAAAAAGTTTTACTCGGCAGTGTGTTTTTTGTCTGGTAAAATGGCGGCTTGGAAACGAAGGTGTGTCAAGAATGCTGCATTCTGATTGGTCAGTTAAGCAGTCACTCAAAATCCTGGCGATAGGTTAATTACAGAATTGCTTAGCCACCTTGCTAACTTTTTTTAATTATCCTTCATTTCCGGTCATGAGGGCGACTACTCAGACAATGAACTCAGCTTCATCCCAGCTGATATGAGGAAGAATTCCGGGTGGTTTTATCTGATTACTCCATGCTTATACCTTATTTATGAAAAGACATTAAATTCTTTATTTTGTGGCACATAACTGCTTGGTATTGGCATGTTATCGTTATGTTCTCTCCTAGGCCATCACCCCTCCAGACATCACTGCAGCTCCTGTTGGTCCTGCCAGCATGCCAACAGCAGCGGCCGTGGCCGCAGCGGCCGTCACCGCCAAGATTACTGCCTTGGAGGCAGTTGCACCTCAGGCAGCCCAACAGTTGGGAGCGGTAAGTTACCGACTTGTTATTGTTGCCCTACTGTTTGTATGGCACAGGACTTTGTGTCATGGTCACTTTGTGAAGAACAATTGAATCATGAAGTGCTGTGTATTGGTGTAGTAACCAATAGCAATTTGTTGCTAAACACGGTTGCCCATGGCAATAGTTACTTACGGGTGTTCTGGATTTTGTGGACCAGTTAGTTGGCTGGTGGAGACATCTGGTTCTTAAAATACCGGACCCCTCCAAGTGACTATTACTATTGCCCGCAGTGTCTGTTTGAGTTGGTTAGCAATGGTCGCAGGTTGGGCTAAATGCCTTTTATTGGCTTGTTTATAATCAGCACTTGGGTCTGGAGTAGTTTATCTCTTGCATAAAAAAATTCTCAAGTGGTAATTTTAGCATTCGACCTCAGAAGCTTATATAATCAGATTCACCGATTCTAAAACAAAATCTGAAAATGAGTATGGTTCCCAAAAGCACTTGGCAAAACATCTGTAAAATTTGAGACTAGGCCTTTTCTGCGTAATTTTAATTATTGTCAATCAATTTTTTTTTTCATTCACAATTTTTGCTGTTAATCATTTCTTCAACATTAGTCAACTTTTTTTGTCATGAAAGGTACTGCTGTTCATCTGGATGTCAGTATGATCTTCTGACTAAACACGACATTTCTATGTTTCAGTCTCCGGGCACTGTTACAGCTCCGCCCCCTCCGGTGACAGTGGCAACAATGCCCCCAGTGGGTGTGGTCACTCCTCAGCTAGGGGCTGTCATCCCTCCAGTAGGCTTAGCCACCCCTCTCTCCATAGGGGCTGTCGTTCCGCCCGTAGGCATGGCCAACCCTGTCTTGGGGGGCATTGCTCAGCCCGTGGTGGTCAGTTCACCTCTTCAGTCTACTGGTAGGTGGCAGAATTATGTGTGGTCTGTTAAACATCAGTGTGACATAACTCTGTTCAAACAGTGTCAGAGCATATGCTAAGGTCATATGTGTTGATGTGTTGATGTGCTGGTGCTGAAATGTTCGATTTGTTAAATTTTGTATGTATGGCATAACTCAAAATCAGCTAAAGAACTGACCTCAAAGCAAGTTAAATGTCTACTCATCTGGTATCTTGTTTTTCGTTCTACTTTTATAACACGGTTTTAGAATGTATTGGAAGTATGCTTCTGAGCAAGTTTAGTTGGCTCAAGTAAGGGGTTCTATTTTGTAACTGAAGTTAAGGGCTGCTGTGCTTGCTACAACTGTGAGTTAATTGCATGCAGTGAGGAGTAGATTTACCTTGGCAAAAATGTGAATGCTCTAAAGTACAGTAAAATTTGCACAAGTTGCCTCTTGGCTTAAGTCTGATAAAGTTCTGCTGTGGTTGTTCTAGTTTGTGCTTTCAGCCCTTCAGGTAAGTCAAATTTCACCTTACTTGTAAAAATCTCGGCCTAGAGGTATCCGGCTTATGCAAGTTTTAGGGTCAGTAGTTAAGTGAGATTCTTCTTTCAGATATTTGTAAGTGTGATTAATTGCTGCCAGTTTTGTGCTTCAGAATATTTACTTGCTTAGTTGTCCCAAGATATTGTAACCAAGAATCACATCAATTGTCTGTCTCCGTTCCAGCATCTCCGATGACATCCCAGTCCATTCCAATGCCATCAGGTGCAAGCCAGGCTCCCCCCACTAGCCAACCGGGCTCGTACAATTCTCTGACAGAGGCCCAGAAAAAACTGCACGAAGACGAACAGACGCAAACATTGGCAGCGCAGGAGAACATGAAAATCAGCGGTTCGAATGCTCGTCACATGGTCATGCAGAAACTAATGAGGAAGGCAGAGGTAATGCCAGCGTCACACATAAGAAATCAGTTTGGTCATGTGACATTAGACATTTAACTCGTCAAAAGGTTTCAGCTTTGTTGACTTTGTCATTTAAAAATCATAGAAGTATGAAGAGTATTGTTGGCAACGGTGGTGGTAATAATAAATTTTTGTCAAGTGCAGAAAAGTAAACATGTACAGACCAATCACAGTATACACAGTAGCTTACAGGAAGGGTTCTTAACTGCATGAAATTCTAAAGCAACACAGTTAACTGATACAGTCAAAAATGAAATCGTGCAAGAGGTTGTCTCATCAGTGTTATTACCTTGTTGAAATGTCTTGGTATGACAATTTTCTGGCAACCTTACTTTCGCCTTGAGATTCATAATCTTGATGTTTATGTAAGTTGACCTTTTTGCACATAGAATGAAGAGTTATTTAAAAGTTAAATCGTTACTTCTATATGACTGGCTGACTGGCTTTTTAGAGTGTTAAAAGTTAAAAGACTAATGTAGTGTAACATACGTAAAATCTTGTTACCTAATCTTATATTGGGAATCCTAACGAAGAACGAGGAGCCTAGTCTTGCTTTGTGGTTTGAGGAAAACTGGCATGACCATGTGTGGCTTTTGTCTATCCATGGTGTATGGCGACAGTCACATGATTTGGTTGATTGAAGTTAGTGCAAGCTTGCTTCTCTAAACCGATGTGCTCTCTGTTCCAGTGTCAAGTGATGGTCCTGAGAAACATGGTGGGTCCTGATGACCTGGACGACGAGCTGGAAACTGAGATCACTGAGGAATGCGCTCGCTTTGGTAACGTGAACCGAGTCATCATATACCAGGAACGGCAGGGAGAGGAGGAGGACGCGGAGATAGTCGTCAAAATATTTGTTGTCTTTGACAATGAACAAGGTGGGTCAGGAGTATTGTAGCTTTATAAAGCCACTGTAACTG
This sequence comes from Phoronis australis, assembly GCA_002633005.1. Classification (NCBI taxonomy): domain Eukaryota; kingdom Metazoa; phylum Phoronida; family Phoronidae; genus Phoronis; species Phoronis australis. The sequence goes on along the minus strand of NMRA01000019.1, from coordinate 163,405 downwards.
GTCGCAACCAACTGGTGTCTCGGTCGCGTTCCTTAATCCTGGTAACATGTAATACACGAGATGTCTTGGCTTATGGAAGGGAAGTAGAGTGACATATCTTTCACATCAGAATTGGCCAATTTGGTCGTGTTTGACATAAAGTTGAGAGCTGTCTCGCAAAATGTCCCATTTACTAGCCTGATTTTGCATTATCTCGCCAAAGGTGTAAGAAACTAGCTTTACGCAATGCACTAATGATCACAGGACTGGTGACTGGTTACACTCATGGTCACCTGGCTGATGACTTATTGCATCCCTGGTCACACGAGGCTAGAGATTGAGTGCACCCCTGGTTACTGGCGCTAGAGATTGAGTGCACCCCTGGTCACACAGAACTGGTGACTGGTCCCAGGGAGAATTCTCTTTCCCATGTTAGCAGTTCCTATTGCTTCACATAAGTTGTTGGTACGTCAGATCATCTTTTTGTGGTGGGCTTGATTAGTCAAAGTATCTCTAATCGGGTTAGTAACTTTCCAATAATTTTAGTGTTGTTTGATTTCCATTTAGGCGCTACCTGATCGTCAGAATGTGTTCTAAATTAACCCTGAATGACACTAGTGTAATCCTCTTTGCAGAGATTAATTTGGCATGCCAGTCACTGAATGGAAGGTTCTTTGGTGGCCGAAGAGTTGTTGCTGAGAAATACGACCAAGATATGTTCGATGGAAATGACCTGTCTGGGTAACAGCTGTTGAACAAATACTTAACTAAAAAATTGCATGAAAGATCTACCTGAAGAGGGAGCCACTGTGGTGTTGTGTCTGCTGTTGCGTGTATGTGGTTCATAAAGTTGTTGGAGACATAAATAGACGCTGAAGATGTTATCTGATACCTTGTCAGTGAGTTAAATAATAAGTGTTCTGTCGTTTCCATCATTATTTCTGTTTTATGGGCCATAGTCACATACAGGAGTCCCGGAGTTTTGGATCCAGTTTGATGCTTGTTACTCAGTGGAGTAAACTGGTTCTGCTGCACATTTTCAGGATTCTGCGCGGCGCATGGTAAAGTAGTGGCATAGGACCGAATTTCCCTAAGACGGATTTTAAAATTTTTACATCGTAAGTCCTTGTGCTTACTAATCTAGTAATTGAGCTCTTGTGTAAATATTGTAAAAACAAGGGTTAATTATCTCAGTTCGACCTTCCTAGTGCAGCAAGTACTGAACATTGTGGTTTTACGAAATACGACTGTCGTTAGCCACATTTACACGAGAGACAGCTGATCCAGCACAGCTAACAGGAAACAGCTCCAGTGTCAACTACACGTCTAAACACCACTGGGGCAGGGCCTAAATGGATCATCTTTTTAATGCGCTTGCGCAGTAGCCTGTACTCGAATGATCAACTGGAATTCCAGGTTTTTCGGACATTTGCCATTGTTTGTGCAAGCATGCGCAGACAGTATTCATGTAAGTGACTCATGCTGATCCAGTTTGCGATCTAATGTCGTGTAAATGTGACTAAAGTGGAGCAAGTCGCGACGTGACCACTGACACCGTTACAACTGTCTCTCGTGTAAAAGCGGTTATTGGGTACAATACGCATATTATCAATATAAATCAAATGTTTGGAATACCAGTTTTTCAGATTTTTAAAGAAAACACTTTACATAATGCAGGATGTTGATCAGTTTCGTCCAATTTTAAATAGATTTTGCGCACAGTACACTGGACCATCTTTTTTCCTGTGTTGGATACCATGTTACATTCATTGTTTAGCACAGATAATATATTCTGCTTCAGGTAATACAAGTATTGCTCTTTCTTGTCTTGTTATCAAATAACATGCCAGTTTCACTTCATGTCCTTTCAGTTTCTTTGAAAGGAATGTGTACTTCATATCACTTCCTTATTTACGGTTTCAGGGTCCCGTTCCAACAAAACTGACTTGGCTAAGACAAATCTCAAATTTTATTAGATTTTAAAATAAAAATTAAATTTGTCTCAAAACAAATCGAAGAAAGAGATCTTGAGTTTGACTTAAGTGTTTGACATAAGTTTTGTCTTAATTTTGACTTACTTACCGAATGTGGAAGTTTCAAAGTTTGGAAGTTAAGACAAATGTTAAACTTAAGTCAAGAAGGAACTTATTAGTCAGTTTCTTGGAACAGGCCCCAGGCCCTTAAATAGTACTGAAAATAGGCTAGCGTAGTGATAGGATGCATCAACAGTTTACTAAGAGGTGTGTAAAGGTATGAGTTATGAGGCAGTTTTGAATAAGGACAATATGATACAATGTTGGACATGATTGAGTGCATTGAGTACCATTATACCATGTGGAATATTTTATTAATAAAAAGACTTTTTTAATTTATACCTCGTTTCCTTACATCTCCTTTCGTTCTCAGGGGCAAGTAGTAGAGTATGTCAAATGTTTGCATGCTGGTTAATGTTTGGTAGGAACCTAAAAATGTTTTGGCCAACTTGGGAACATGGGATCTCAGAAATGGACGATAGGAGTCGCATGTAACTTTTAAGTACTATGCTTTATGCACTGTTCTCCAAAAGTGTGTTTAGGAATTGTTTTAAAATGTTTACTTCTGCATGAAGGACTATCAAAAGATAGGACTTCTGTGATTTTTGAGTTGGGGGGGAAGGGCAGAGTATTAGCCAGGATTTTGCCCGCCTGACATTCGCACCCCGAACTGCCAAATGGAATCTGGGAGAANCACCGTAGCCTGTCTCCTTCACAAGTGAAAGTAAGAAGAGTGTTTCAGATCCGTCGACTGTCTTCCTTGGCGTTGGTAGTGCTTTATAAGAGAGTGTCAGATGACCTGTTGTATTTTCACGATTAGCGGACTTGTTCAGCTGTGTATATGTCTGTGTTAGGGACTTGATACGTACGTTAGTAGTACATGTCTTCCTCATATTGTTGACTGAACTGAGTTTTGCCTCCTTCATAGACAGGGTTGTCTGTAAGTTCAGTTTCATTTTCTTCTGAAATTTGTTGCCGCTTTCGCCTAACGAAAAAACACAAGTTGAAACTTTGAATAGTAACTGGAGATCTCAGATACACCCCAGGTGATTAGCCATCCTAACCTGAAGTGGGAATTTCACTCAAACTGGTGGCTGGTTTTGCTACACATTGCCATGGCGAAAAAAGGTTTTTGTGCTATGGGGTTACCGACCTAAAAACGCAGAGAATCCATTTAGCCAATCGTTGCCTCGATTAAACACGTGCCTTGCCAAAATCGACGACATATGACGTAGCATTCTGCTTGCCTGGAAATTTTTACTACGGGGCACAAAGGTTCCAATATGAGATCAAAATGAACTGAGCTTCTGATGATGCTACTGTGTCGTGGGCGGGGCAGCTTGACCAGGCAGTAGGAAACTAGCAGGCACAATGTAGTGAAGTCATTTTTGTCAGTCCATGCTCAGTGAGCTTCTAGCTTGCCGCGTTCTAATTCTTTGTTACCAAAATGCCTGCTTCGGCGGCTAAAAAAGTGGGCACCGAGTGAATAACGACAGAGTCATGGCCCTCTCAATTGTTTTTAATTTAAACATAGTAATTAAAACGAGGGACGAGATGGGGGTGATTTTTAACGGCATGTGCCCACAATCAAAAAAGGTTTTTGGCAGAAGTTACGTCAGAGCCATGGTTGTAATTACCTGTAGATGACGCATGCGATTACAACAGAAAGAACTATGAGGACCCCAGCTGATGCACTGACACTTCCGGCGATGACGATGGCTGTAATGAAACATGTTACAGAAATTAACTTACAGTTAAGTTCTTGACGGTAGACCTATTGCGTGGTGTTGTTTTTCTGTGTTGTGAAAGAGTATAACTTGTACAGTTCACATTTAACTGCCTAAACTGTTAAATGAAGACGTTAAAGGGGCACATCGAAATCATAAAACAGGTATGCGTGTACTTTATTTCTTTTCCATGTTGAAAATTACTTGATAAAAAAGTCCTGACATGCGCCCACGGATACACCGGAAACCGTATGCTTCTAGGGATATTCATAAGTATCATGGAATATATCATAAACTAAAAAGGTGACTCGGGGGCGCAGCATAAGGCAAATCCGTCTGAAACAAGAAGAATGGTATCGTCTGCTTGACAGAAACTTGTTTGTCAAATTCCTTGCCATCAAGAAGTCGGTAGACATAAAGCCATTAGGGAAAACCAACAACTCTGTCAAAATTCATGGCATTTCTACTCGCAACGTGCCATTTCCTTTGCGCAATTTGGGAAATTAAGATCATTTTCTTCCTTGATAAGGAACAATTTAAGACTTACTTTGTGTGGTTGAGTAGACCGGTTCATAATTACCCTTTTCTGCAAAGATTCAATCGTGGCATTTTATTGGTGGTGAGGTTGCACAAATAATTTATTTTTATTAGTTCACCGTCATCCGATCGTCATTATTACTACCGTTACGTTCCCATACAAGTGCTTGTCCACAAGCACATTTGACCTACATGTAAGTTGCAGACTTTGAAATTACACTCAAACTAAATAAAATCTGAATATTATTGCTATTTTGAAAAACGTATTTTGACTGAATAACAAAGTAAGGGTGAAACAGGGCAGGTTTTATTTCTTTACATTTATTGAGAGTTATAAAAACATTATACAAATGCAATTTCTCGAAAAGTGAATCAATAGTTTTTGGTATAACAGTATGAGAAATGTAAATTAAAAGACTGAATTTCAATAGAATGAGCAAAACTGCGCATGTGCACGGAGCAATAATGGCGTTACCTCAAGGTCACCTTCACACTTACTTGTGTTATCTCCAACAGGGCTGAAAGCAAATAAGTTGTCACCTTAAACTTCGTGAATGTGATATATAATTTTCCTAACCAATAACTGGGCAAATTTCGATTTCATTCACACTGAACTTTGTTTATTGTCTCGCCAGAGTTTAAGTAATAAAACTAAATTGTTATCAACTATCGAATTTCTTCAATAACCACGGTACTACATGTATATGTTTTTAAAATCCTTGCTAATGACCACAGAATCATAATTTATGTGCATGAAACCATTGCCCAGATTTTTGTAATTGTATGATTGTAATTTTTGTCTGAAAATGTGATTTCTCATGCATATTCCCGATTTTTTTACAAATACGATTTTTTCGCACAACAAGAAACTTGCAAATTCAGTTTTTATTTCATTAGTTGCAAAGGACTGGTCTTTTAGCCCGAAAGCTCGGCTGTCAAAAATCAAGACTTTTATTTCAAGGAATGCTGACGTCTTCAAGTTTGAAAGCGGAGTTCTTGGACTTAAAGTCCTTAAACGAAACAGATATGGTTTTCTAGTTAACAGAATAAAGAACAGGAATGCGAAAAATTCAGTGTTTTGTGGAAATTACCACAATCACCGTGAAAAGATTTTTAGAAAAACGCACTCACGTGATTACGTATACCTGTGCACTATTTTAGTGTACAAAAAAGGTTCTGTGATTATCATTGATTTTAAAAATATGTACTTAACGAAATTATCCTATGCTTCATTACCTCTTGACCGCTTTTGAATTGTATAGCTGCTGAACTAGTTTGTTTTGGCGCAAATTCAACAGCGCTTTTCGAAGGCATGCTGTGTAAACAGCCACTTGAGTCCATGGACTTAACAACTTTGTAAATCAAATATACGTATCTTGACAATGGTATAAGGAGAATCAAATTGAACAATATCACTGTGGTCTGTGATATCAGATGTCTGAAAACGTCTAAAACTTATCATATTACTTTTATCCCTATGATAGCAATAGTTACGGAAGTTTTTCTTGTCATTCTTTACAATATGTAGGGTAACTGTATTGTATGTGGAGTTCTGATAGTGAAATTGAAACTGGGGCAATGAATTCGTGGACATGGCAGAAGCAAGTTTTCTCCGAGCTCTTTGCAGTTCTCAGTACAACTATAGGCCCTACTACGTTTTATAAACGGTGCATGTATACAACCTTGAGAAAATTGTGATAGAATGCAAAACTTGTCCTGCAAGACTACTCGAAAAATGAACATTTTAAACTGTAAAAAATGTTCACGATCTGCACGTAAGGGGACGACACACCACACAGAGATTAACTTTGTACAAATCTTGGATCACCAAGTTGTTTTTACAAAAGAAAATGTTTGCAGTGTTGTTATTTCTGCACTTTTGTAGTGTTGTCCGAGTTTTGTAGTATAGTCCAAGTTTTGTAGTATCAAAGTATCAATACAGAAGATTGCTATTTCGTAGCATTGGTACAACAGATTGATATTTTGATAAGACGCCTGACAAAGTACTTTCATGTTGTTAAGTGTTATGCCGTGCAGTTCCCAAAATTAGAAGGCTATTGCAAACCCTGGATGATTACCTGGTAGGGTTTACGGCTCCCTCTGTGGTTTTCTGTGCAGCACTGTAGTGACAGAAGACTTTTGTTTCACTTTTACCTACATAAGTAATGCAAAATGAGGACATTTATATGCGGTAACTGCAAAGCGATACTGTTGCTAGTTTATAGTGTAACAACACGTGTAGGTGAGATAAAAGGTCATATATATGATGACAAACTAAACTGCTACAGATATCGGTAATTACAAAAGTTATATGATATGTTGAACTGTAAAGGTGGGTGACAATCTGCAACAGATGCAGCAGAAGGATGCATCCGCCCTGCGTATAACTCAACAAGTTCCGGGAACTTTTTAAAGTGATATATTTTTATTGAAGAATGCACAGAACATACAAAGAAATAATGACAAAGCCAGAAATTGCGAAGCATTATATCTGAGTTGTAGACAATTTATAAATGAAACTAATATATGTATAGAGGTATATACATTTAAGTAGTATCTAATATAAGTATTCCAATGTTTAGATATGCTATTACAAACGTATAAAAACAAAAACATGTACAGATTCATGTATGGAAATCAGAAGCAACAATATTTATAAACGGCACATAAAAATTTGCTAACGTTGCTTAGGAGGAATTCACTTAGAACAAGGTCAAGGTTAGGACTACCATTCAATAATAATGTGACTTTAGTAGGAATTTTATTACAAGAATTGAGAGCTTTTACAATTGATTGGTTTTCATTGAGTGTACGAAAGAGTGAGTCTCTCAGGTATTTGATGAGGGGACTTTTGAATAAAACATGAGGATAAGAGTGATGGTCACCACATTTACAGTTTGGAGAGACATTACTAAAGTTGTGCCTAAACTTGTTGGAGTAGAGGAAAAGACCACATCTTGATCTGTACAATGCTGTTTCGTTATCGCAGGGAAGGGAGAATTGATTCAATGGTGTTGAGTTATCAAAATTATGAAAAAAGTTCTAAAATTATTTTTATACTCGTAAAAGAGTTGCTTTCCTTAACAGAGACTGGAAGAGAATTCCAGTTGTTGATGCACATCATAACTGTAGACCTTCTGAATGCCTGACTGAACGACAGAGGAATTGGGGTGGAGGATCTCAAATCACTACGAAGGGGTAAAAAAGCGCCGTGTCATCGGCATAAAGGTATGTGCTACATGACAGGTTATCAGGAAGGTCATTAATATAAACCAAGAAGAGAAGAGGACCCAATACGCTACCCTGCGGTACACCTGCGTTTACAAATACAGGAGGGGATAAAGTCGAAAATACGCTGTCGACACGAACACTGTATGTACGAAAGGAGAGATGTGAGGTGATCATGTTTAAAAGATTCCCAGTAATGCCATAGGATCGAAGTTTGTGAAGTAGAAGGTCGTGAGGGACAAAGTCGAAAGCAGGAGCTATATCTAGAAAAATGGACCTGACACTCTCGCCTTTCTCAAAATGTGAATGAATCTCATGTCCACGCAAAAACCCAAATTGACGATGATAGATCAAGTTGTTTTGTTTGAGAAATGAAAAATAATTTGAGCAATGATCTTCACGAAGATTTTGGATAGGATGTGACGTAAAGTTATTGGGCGATAATTTGAAATTTCAGTTTGGGAGTTTTTTATGTATAGGGACCATAATTCCATGTTTCCAAGAAGACGGATATATACCTAGCTGAAGAAGTTTTATTGTTAAACAGATTGGTTAAGGGCATGGTAATTTTGGTGGCAATCATTTTGATCATCTTGCTGGTGATTAAAGCTGTGCCATCATTCTTATTGGGGTCAGTTTCATTGAGATACTTCCGGACATCAGTTTGATTAGCCGGGATATCAGACAGTTGAAGTACTTGAAAAATCTGCCGAAAAAATTAAAGAAACTTAGGAATTCGAAGCGCACGGGATAAATACATTCGGTCTCGGTCGATACGCGGAATAATGTCTCGTGGGATATTACTTCATGTACTCCACTCTCGGTACGTTTTGTGTATGTATGCAGTCATTAGACAATAAAATATCAAACAATTGTAATCCGGCCGTATTGTCATGATCATTGTACCTTGTAGAGTTTCGGTCATTAAAATCACCATTTGTGATTCTAACGCTATTGCGGTTAAGGTCCGCTAACTGATCGGCTAGGGTTTTGAAGTAGTTTTCTTTCAGTTGATGACTGAGAAAGTGGTCGATAAAACAACTCATAGTAAAATTTTCTTTGACCGAAATAAATTTCGATCCAGCAGTTGCATAACTGAGGACAAGTTAAGCTAGGACATAATTTAAATGTGGGTGACGTGTTTTTAGTGAATAAGATGATGCCACGGCCACTGTTACTGTGATAGGCTACACTGTAACGAGGAATGATTAGTTCATTATCAAGGTCGTCTTTGGTAACATTACTAGTTTCACAAAGAGCGACAATAATATAATTGTTAAACAGAACAAAGCTTTTTTAAGTTTTTCATTTACAGGTTCATCGACTCCATATATAACTATATTATTACGTCGCGATTATTGCTCTAAGTTGTCTAGATTTGCTGACAAATTGTTGACTTGCTCATTCAGGAACTGAATTTCTTTGTCTTTCTGGTTAATGATAATGATTGACTCGTACTAAGCCTTTATATCATCCAGGACACGTTGGAACAGTCGATCACGGAGTGTTTTAATAACTTGGGGCGAAGTCAGTGCTTTTTCGAGCTTTGAAATGTCCTCATTTGAGTCCGATTCACATAGGGGCGGGTCAACCTGACGGAAGTCAAGGGTTGTTTGAGTCAGTTTTTTTTTGCTCTGTCGTTTAAGGATGCGCTATCTTTGCTTGCATTCCTTTCTTGGTTCGTCAGCACTCATCGCTGGTGAAGTATGAGACAACTCGAGACTTAAATAAAGAGAATTAACTGAGAAATCTTCAGCACAATTTCAAACGCACATCTGGCGGGAAACAGGTCACGTGATTCCGGGAACTAAAGTAGTATGAGTTTTCTTGAAAGCGCCCCGTCTATTTTAACGCACGGTTGTCAAAAGAGGAGTCATTGAATGGGATGCAATTGCAAGACCAAAACAAAAATGCAAGCCTTCAACGTAAACATCGCGTCCCAGCATCACATTTCTGTCTGCCAAGTATTGATGTAAAACGCAGAAAATCTAGACAACATTAACTATTTTACTAAGAGTATTGGGAGATTGAAATCGCATCGTTGTGGAATGCTTTACCCTAGGAGCAAATATGGTGCGCTCTTCAGAGTGAGGGGAGGGTTTGAATATGGAGAAGTCCCATACGAAAATATTCAATAGGATACTATAGGATCCTATAGGAATTTCTATAGGATTCTATAAGATTCCTATAGAGTCTTAATACATGTTTGTTAATTTCTTCATAGAATCCCATCGAACTTCCTATACAATCCTATTGAACTGTCTACTGGATATATTAAAGTCTTATACGAATTCCTACAGAGTTTCTTATAGAATATCCTCAGGATACCTATAGGATTTCCTATTGGATGCTTTAGGAAATCTTATAGGATCCTATTGAATTTCCTATAGGATCCAATAGGAATTCCCATAGGATATAATAGGAAATTCTATAGGATCCAATAGGAAATCCTATTGGAATTTTTCGTAAAGGATGTTATGGAAACTTACTTTCAAAGAGCAGGCCTACCGCCAGGATGAAGCTAGGTGGCGTTGTCGTTGCTAGTGGTAGACATGATACGTTGACATTAGCAGTGACACTTGTACTGTTTTGTATGGTTGCCTCAGGCATCTCTACTGTACTTCTCATGTTGTCTGGTTTCGACAAATCTATAAAACCTCCAGTCATCACAAAAACACTTTTATTCTTACACTCGCCCTCCTTATCATCACGACAAACACAAATTTGTCCGTCGCAGTTTTGCCCACCAAGATTTGCATAGTCAAGTACCCACAGTTTGATCACGCTATTTGAAGACAGCTTGCACATGAAGTCGATTTCTGTGTTGTCGTTGGGATGAAAATTGTTCGTCTGTAGAAAACCAGCGGTAACCTGTACAGTATTTTGTGGTTCATTGAAGTAGATAAAATCTGGAACAATACAATAAACGGACACAACATAAAGTTACAGAAGAACGTGTTTGTTGTTTCATTGGTGTATAATTTGACTTGAATTTCGCTCTGTTAAGATGACCAAAAACCGAAATCACATCCGGCCTTTTACTTTCATAAAATCGGCCTCGTAATAGTCGTGATAGGATTCTATTTCCGTTACCAACAAGAACATCGGAACCAACAGCGGCTCAAGAAAAAGCTTCGGACTTTGTTTGTCGTGGTGGCCAGTCCTAAAATTTCGAATTCGAAAATAACTTATGTACACCCACTCCCCGTGACCTGATGCAGGCGCATCCGGCAAAAATTCAAACTTGGATGAAAGCGTATTGTTTTTTTAAAACAAAACGCTTTGATTATGAATAACTCAAAATTGACAGCTAAGCAGCGGCTAAATAAATGAAGCTCTGAACTACTGCATTTGTTTTAGATTTCGGTTGTGAGGATTTGATACATACGATAACTCGATATTCTAATATTTGCCCATGTATTAAATTCAAGACAGGTAAAACATTTACTTGGCTAGGTATGAAATTGCGTTTTGTGAATATAACGAATAGGGAAAAAATGCATTAATAGAGCGCGTATTCGTTTTACAATTAAATGGCCAGTTTGCGATGGAGCAAACATTACTTAAAAGTCACGGGAATTGAAATTCCGTCCTATTTTTTCATCAACAGAAATCGTAGGGAAAGATAAAATCCTCATATAAGCCTACCTGGGACGCAAGTGAAAAAAAATTCTTGAAAATCTGAAGGCTTGGTTTTAGTCTGAGCCACATGGAGATCCACCCTTTCTATTGGTCCATATTTACAGAAGAATCGTCCATTGCACTTTGTTATCAAGGTCAGGTATCTATTGTAGGGAAGTGGCTCGCTTAGTTGGCACGTTTTGTTGATGCATGTGGCGACGTAGTTAGAGGACATCACAACAATACGGTGATCGTCCCCGCAGGAGATGTTAGAGAAATTTCCGTAAACACCCAGTTGTCGCGTCACTTGCAGTTCACCTGAAAATCCACAATTTGATTTCGTTAGTCAGTCTTGTTCATGAAATGGGGAAACAGACTATAGACGGGAAGGACAGAGTCGAACAAATTGGGAAGAACGGACCTTCAAATGGAAAAGAGTGACCAATAGGAAGGACGTCCAAAGCATAGAAATGGCAAGGTCACGTGATGGGAAGAACAGTGTGGCGAAAGTTGCGCTTCTGTTTGATTTGTTTGCACGCAATCCAACCCTGCATTGAATGAAGTTTCGAAGTGGACATCGTTTAAATAGGCTATCACAGCAACTCTGTCGGCATACACACGCGCGCACACACACACACACACACACACATGCACGCACACAAACACCCAGCAGCTGTGTCGAATGACGGTCAAAACATTGCTTTTCAGGATTTCAATTCTCTTCTTTCCGTCCCTTGTCTATCTTTCCTATTTTTTGTTCTTCCTTATCAGTGTGGCCTCCAGTTTTCGACCTCCTGTTCACCTTAAATGGAAGGCAACCATTTTTATGTTACCTTTATTAAAAATGCAGATCCTTGGTTACCTTTTAGTGGCATTGCCTCGTAGGATGGTAACACTATTGGGGGGCACAAACCAATTCGAAATTTTTGTCCCCATCCTATTGCCGCCACCTCCGCCCACTCCTCTGATCCCCACGCCCGCCATGGGTTGTGGTAAACCCTGTGGAGGCAGCCATCAGAGTTTATTTCAACCAAATTTCACGGAGAGTGAAAATGAGGTCTAAAGGCCAGCGCTGACGAATATCTGGGAGCTGAGTTGTCTGCCTCAAGTGATGTCTTTGACATCTCATCACGCCAACTGAAGGTGTGCAAATAACAATTGCACGAACAACATGTGGGCTAGGCACTGGGCAGCTCGGCTATGATTCGCTTGAGACAGGTAGATCAGTTTGTACCTGTACCTATCTGTCTGCGCTGGTCCTAAGGTCAAGAATCATTTCATCATGATAGACTGCATTTGAGGCTGTTTCAAAATTTCTTGTTAAAACGCGGGTAGCCCAGTATCTGTTGGCTGAGGAAAAATGATGCACAGGGTGACCTAAAAATGTACTTGCACTTCAGTACAAGCCGGTAGGCGTAGCTGAAATTCAGTTCCTGTGAACTGAGCTGTGAATCACATTCTGCTTCGGGGTCTACTGTATGGTTACTGTTTTGAAAGTGGGTGCGTGAGGCATAACGTGCTCTGTATGCGTGAGAATGTCAAACAAACTACTCGGTTTTTGTGAACAAAATCTATTGCGCAATATTATTGGAAAATAAAAACACGAAGGAATTTCAAAGACAATTTGTCTTCTCAAATTAATGAGCAATACGTTCAATTTGATATAAATGCTTTTAGAATTAAAATGCAAATTCACATTTGATCTCTTGTTTGTGAATTTTAACATAAGTTTTAAGAAACACGAATGTTGTCCCTAAGTCAATAAACAATGCATTTATTGTCATTTTAATTGTGAGTACATTTTTGGACACCCTGTAGAACTGACCGAATTTCGTCGATATCTTTGAGAGTTATTTCAGATAGGCAAAAATCGTCTCGTGTACTTGGCTATCTGGAGATCGGATGATAAAGATTTTCCCAACTTCAACCCGCAGCTAAGTTCACTAATTGTCAAAAATCATCTACATGTATGAATCAGTCGATATCGTAGATACTTAAACACGTAAATCAGAAACCAACGAATCTGTTGTTTATCGAAACAGAATATTATGCACTTCCCGAAGGCATGCTCGCAAATTCTTGACGGACAAATAGTAGGGGAACATGGGAGACGGGGTATCCCACGGGGTTTGGGGTCCCCCCCGAGGAATTTTTCGAATTTATTCCTGTTAACAAACGTGCAGAGGTAGCTATCACAGTTTATGAATTCGTTGTTTATGATTGCCAGTATATGCGCAGTACCTTGAGTACCTTAATGCGTTACACATGTGCTTTATACACGGTCATCAAAAATCTTACCCCAAAATCTGTTCGTCATGTGCGAGTTCAAAAAACTCCTAGTAACGATCTTCAAAAGAAATTCCATGCTTAAGATACTAAGGGAAAAGGTGTTGACATTTTATCGTTATAAAACCGTTTTTTGTAATTCACAAATAGTAATCTTCACTTTATTCAAACTTCCATTCTTTCGATTGCGTTCTGTCCAATTAGATTTTTCAACAAAATCAGTTTTGGTTGTTTGGGCCGAATGTTTTGATATTCGCTGTGCTTTTTTACGAATTTGTGTTTGTGTTTTTTCGATGAATTTGGATTCTTGTGTTCTTCGCCTCAGAAAGAGGAGCCCCTATGAAAGGGGCACCTTAATTTGAAGGGCTAAGCGTCATTAATATGAAAGAGTGACACTTCATTCCGTACCATCGTGTGACCCTCCAAGAAGTGACCTGTCTTATCATAAAATTAGTGACTTCACAGGGCAGGAAAAATAGAGTTGCAATCGATTCCATCATTGGACCATTTCTTTTTAAGCGGCAATAGTTATCAATAAAATAATCACCAAAATGGTGGTCGCATGGATACCATCAACGGGCCTCATTAAAGACAGCCCCTAAATATGAAGGCATCTGTAATTTTCAAATACAGGCAGCAATTGATGCGGTCTGTCAGATTCTCAATTCTATCACGTGACATACAATTTCGAGAAAAAATAAACGAAAAAGAGATCGACAGATTACTCCATTGTCTCTTGTCAGCGAGGGATCAGTGCTAGGTCATAACAAGGCAGTTGCATCAACTGCGAAGTATGGTCCGACACACAACGCTAAACTAGTACTAATAGGGGCTATGTATTGCGTAGGTCAGACCTAGGTATTCGCCAGATTTAAAAACTTATATTTAGTTTCAAGAACAAATCACTGCAGTAAATGATGCAGGCAAAAACTGACAACTCAGATGACAATTCATCGTCCTCCTTGGAGAGAAAAGTGATGCGTGGTCAAGAGGAAACGTATTTCCCAGGGAAACTTATTTCAAGTGAAGCCGGCACTGCGTGACTGACACGAACTGATTCCGCCGCGCTTCCACGGCTAGGTGTTAACTTAGATAAAACAGAAAACATTCTCGAAATACATTTTTGAACGAACATACGATTTTGTTCGTGAAAATGTTGTTGATATGAGGCACTGAGTAATAACGAAGGTGTTCAGGTTAAGACGATGTTATCGCGCCAAACTTTGTAATTACTGTACAATACCTTGGACTGCACAATACGTTGCAAGACCTAGGATAGTGATTCCAACAAATCTGTTCATTACGAACATTGTTGCCCGGACACCACTGTCACGATGATATCTGCTGGTGTCATCTAACAGAACTGGAACCAGTCGACTAACCTTTTCGTGTCCTATCAGTGACATAGGCCATAGTCCATTCGTCTCTAGGAAGCCTAGAAAATAACTTCAGTGGGGGCGAGATAATTTTGGTGTTTTTAAGGTCATTAAGTACTATACTTTAAGAATCTGAAAAGTTTTCAAGGTTTGACTTGCACGTTTTCGAGAAATTTGACCTCAAAAATCTGACTTTTTGTAAAATTTGGCACAGAAAACCAATCTTCAAAAACCAACAACACTAGACCCAAACTGAATGGTAATTTGATTGGGTTTTGTTCATCTGAAGTTACTGGACAAAAATGTGATAAATATTATGACATTAGGTGGACAATTGCTCAAAAAAGACAAATAGAAAAGTTTTAGCAACGCCGATCCTGTTGGCCAGAAAACATACTATTATATTCTGAACTACCGGAAGAACAATACTAGTGTTAACCATTTGGAACTTGATAAATATAGATTATTACATGGCGAAGTCGTTATCCCACGTTATCTAGAGCCCGAGTGGATTTTGGTGAATTATCGCCCGAGGGGCGTTAGCCCCGAGGGTGATAATTCTCCAAAATCCACGAGGGCTCTAGATAAGGGGGATAACGGCTGAGAACATGTAATAATCTATTTATACCACATACTAAACGAGAAACATTGCAATGAATCGATTTACCTTTTCTGACTCTCCACGGCTTTGTAACTACTTTCTATGTCAGAGGCCCGGGGTCGGAGGTCGTGACCTTTTAAGAAAAGCCCGGCTATTTTTGTCAAATAATGCTTGTACTCAACACCAATTGAAAACTTAAATATTATAGAAATAAATTGAATTTATAAATTAAGGTTTACCAACTATTATAGCTTAAAACACGTTTTTTTTCACGCTAAGCTTCGACCGGGAAATTATCGTCTGCTAAAGTAGGTTACCACTGGTAACTGATTATAATTCTCAAGTCAAAGATCCTGACGACACGATACTCGCATTTAAAGTAGAGATCGGTGATTTACAAGTAAGAGGACATGAGAGAAAAATTTCACCGAATTAAGATATCATTTTTATGGAAATTATGTGTCTTATTTTTCGTAGCGTATAAGTACAGTACAATGCGGTTTGTTGAACGTGCGATTATTGCGCGTGCTCATTTAAGTATTCTATTTTCACTCTTGATGACGTCAGTCGCTGCGTGGTGTAGTGGTAAAGTCGGCGACCAGCAATATAAGGGTCCCGGGTTCGACCCCGACCTCGGTTTCCCGCCAAATTGTTATCTCACTAGTGAGATAACTTTATGGGTTATTACACGGGTGTATCTGCCATTTGAGGCTAATATTGTGGTATAAAATGTAAATATTTTCTATTAGGCTACAAATTTAAAGTTTTCACATGCTTTTTATGTTTGTTCATCCAATCCATTGTTTGCATTCATCATTATTGTCATCAAAAGTTGTTTCTTGAGACACCGTGTTCACAATCTTGACAGTCACACAACTTTGAACATGGCACGCCCGACTTCAAACAAGAGCACACTTTTGTACTGCAACCACTCTTTTTACATTTGCAATTAACATTTTTCTTGATATTTTGTGGGGTTGAAGGCAGAGTCATCCAGTGGAAATTCAGATTACCCTACTCCAAAAGTCACCGGCTACCAACTGGAGATGGTGCACTGGCATGCTGTTGCAAGGCTCGTTTGTGAATGGCACACTGGGCATGTAAAAGCAAACAATCATGACTAGGAGGCAGAAGTGATTCCATCACAGATCTCAACCTGAATATGTTGTAGCATGCTTTGTTAACTGTTGATGACGAGTCGCCGTACAGCTTGCATACAAACTATTCAATGTCTTCCATGAGTTGACCTGGAAACGCAAAATAATGTTGATCCCAACTTTAATAACTAAGTTTAAAAATATCTCTGCAAGCCTACACCCTACCTGGAATACTTTTTTGTCAGCCTCAATAGCGTTTGACCTAAACACTTCAGCCTTGTTACAGTAATCCTTTTTACTGAAACAGATAACCAAAATGGTGTTCACTTTGGTACAGTATAGTCAACGATTGGAATTTTATTTTGAATTGTCAAGTGCTCAGCAAAAGTAAACATTAAGAAAAATGAGCAACATTACTGGCATTGATTGCACGGGATAGTTGCCAATTTAAGACATAGAAAATTTTATATCATCCTTTATACCGTAGTTCAGCCTTTGAAAATAGAGAAATGGACATTTTGGCAATAGTTTTTGTGTGAAAATGAAAAGCGTCTTATTTACCGTAGAGCTGAAATTTCTTTTGACGCTTTTTGTTTTAGATAGCAAAATTTTCCTACACTAAAACTTCTCCAATTCAAGAATCTCCAAAATGTGAGACACTGAAATCTGAGGGACATTTGAATTTTCAAGATAATGAATTACAGAACATGGACGATATTTGCATTTTTATATTTCTCAACAGCTCATGTTTTTACATAAAAGGGTCAGAAAATAGGCTTAGAAGTTCATAAAAAGCAGTGCTGATCACTCACATGTAGGTAAAAGTACTACTGCCAGTGCCTTTGAGATTGGGACAGCTATAATTACTACAAATTTATCAAGCAGAATATTTTTTTTACCTAAACTAAAGATTATTTACCATAAATGACACTTTTTCGAATTAAGAATAGGTAGACCTATTTACAATTGAATGTTTGGAACTGGGATAGGTTTTCAACTTTTCTTTTATTTGTGAAGTTCCCCTGTGATGGAATTTGATTTGTTTCAAATGGTTCACGTTGGTGGCAAGACATACGGTATATTTCTTTGAGCACTGTTAAATATAACTGACAGTGGCAATCTCCTTAATTTTGTAGTGGGCCCTACATTATTTCCATCATCAGCTTGGTCTTTTTCTTTTTTAAGAGCTCTTTCAATTTTGTTACATCAGTAAAGTGTCTGTAACATTGCTTGTGTTAGAAGCATGCGCCTACCAAGCCTAAAAATGGGGGGCTCGAGCTTTTGAAAATGTGAACATTTATTAAGATTCACGGGGTACTTCAGAGCTACGAATTGTATGTTTGCCGAATTTTGGTAGTTCCTGGGTACCTAAACTTTTGTATGTTTAGGTTTGATGAACTGAGAAGAATTCACGTTCACACAATAAAGAGCTTTGTACCGCTGTTTTGCGGAAGCAGTGAATATTTCCAACTTGACACAGTGAGTAGGGAGTTAGATGACCATGTGTAGAATGTATTTGTGGTCTCTCGTATGTTGGAGTATCTCAGTAACTAAAAACAATTTTGTGGTCGCAGTGTCAACATTACCGTTTTCGTCTACTCGTATCACGTTTGAAACGAAACCTTTTAAGACTGCATTACCGCAGTATAAATAGCTTCCAAAAACGAAAAACGAATTCACGTAAGTTCATGAAATCTGTCTTTCCTTATTGTGAAAGGACTCGATTTGCGTTAGCAACAACAACATACAAACCATAATCGACTAAAGAAAACGTTTCTTATTTTATGGGACACATGTGCGCATTACCTATGACTTGAGGTGTTGACTTGTTCGGCAAAAATTCAGGATCATATAAGCGTGGTATTGTTTTTAAATCTTAAACTTAAGCGTTTCAGTCAACATTGATAGCGAAATGCCCCTTCCACATGGGCGGAACACCATAGGAGGCTCGGGGGCTATAGCCCCCCATTTTTTCAGTGCCCCGGCGCCCATGGTCTAGGGGTGGTACACCACAGGGGGTTGGGGGGCTATAGCCCCCCACTTTTTCAGTGCTGCGCCGACCATGTTAATAAAGCGGCATTGAACCCGTGCTTTCTATCTTAAAAAGTTTTGTGTCCACTTACCCGGAAATTGGTCTCAAATTGTTTCTTAAAATATATGCGATTTCTTGGTTTGGAAAGAACCGACAGGTCGTCATTTCAAGTTCATGAATTTTACCATCACGTCCTGACCTTAACTTTTGTAAGCTTGTTCTGATGAAATAACGTTCTTCTCGAGCCATGCCATTACTTCTAAACTGAGTATGGAGCCAGATAATAGAAGCGGCGTAAATCAAAACCTGATTTTTGACAGAAATCACGGGTTTAAGGAAGCTTTAGGTAAACATGCTTCACTGCAGTGTTAAGGAACCGTGATGCGTAGAACTATAGACAGTGATAACCTTCACTCTGAGCTGGCCCAGTAGAGACGGTGAAGCTCCTATAGGAGCTTCATACGCCGGAAGCTTTTCGGCGAATTATGCCTCACACTGACTCAAACATGAAAGTCACTTTGTTATAAATACATTTTGCGCATAGAGGGATACCTTAGGAGGCCGTCGATGTAATTAATTCCTTCCAACTCGAAGAAATACTCCAACTGTTTCTTCGAGCAGTCTCTCGTTCAGTTCCCAAAATCGGTGAGGCATAATTCACAGAAAAGCTTCCCGTGTATGAAGCTCCTACATGTAGCTAGAGGAGCTCCACTGTATCTCCTGAGCCAGCTAGAGACGGTGATCACTGTCTAGGAGAACTGCGGTTCTTTGTGCCCAATGACTATCTGCGAGTCGGTTGAATGTACCAATTGTCCTGTATATTGTACGCCTATCAACACATTTTAAAGCAAATGTATATAACGCCAAGATAAAAACCCCAAAACCAGTTTTCAGTTCCGTTTAGCATACTTTAGAGATTATGAGGCTCCTACAACTATACGCGAATTATCAACTGGGATAAAAATACGGCATTGCGTTTTCATCTGACATGGGGATTGTCAGATTCCAAAACAAAGTAATCATTCTCGTCCGGTTTCGGACTGGAAATCGCAGCTTGATTTTGTTCAAGTTCGAAGTATGTTGGGTCAGAGCTGACGTCTCGGTTGTCTTCCTTGTCCGAAACAAAGTAATGATTGCCGGTCTCCTTTTCCGTACCCTCTTTTTCCATTTCGAAGTATACTGGCTCTGTCTCTGTTTCGTTCAAGCCACCAATTTGATCCGAGTGTGTTTCTAAAACAAAGTAATCATTTTCCGTTGTCACATCGCGGTTAGCAGAATAAAAGATTTTGATTTTTCTTTCTTTGTCAGACTCAAGATCGGAGTACATCGAGTTGGATTGCTCGTTTATGGACCCCGAGTTGTCTTCGTGGGCAAAGTTAAGCTGCGTGTATTCAGAGCTGTCAACAGATTTCTTTGGCGTTTGATAATCTTCGTTACAGCCATCGGTCAGTTGGAATGCCTCATAAGTGGGTGGTAGATGATTGGAGTTTTTATCACCATTCACTCCTTCTGGCCCTTTGCAATTTGCCTTAGTGTCAACAGTATTCCTGTCCAGTTGTGTGTAAATGTCTTTGTTCAGAACTTGATATGTTGACTGGTATGTTAATTGGTCATTACAATTCGCCTTAATATCAACAGTATTCCTGTCCAATTGTGTGTATATGTCTTTGTTCAGAACTTGGTATGTTGACTGGTTTGTTATTTGTTCATCCAGCGAACTATGTTCACGCGGCCCTCCTTCGTAGATCGGGTTGTCAGCAAGTTCTGTTTCCTTTTCAGCTGAAGTGCTTCGTCGTCTGCGTCTAGCAAAACAAAAAATAAACTGATTTTTACTCTCAAGAAAACAGAAACATTTTTAAAGGTGCAAAAATCTGCGCCCCTTGTCGAGCATCAATATTCGGTTCAGGCCACTTACTGTTACAGAATCTGTCCCATCTTGTTTTTCTCTCACCTTAGAAATGATTTCAAGGCTTCAGAAGAACTGGCAGTTCATTTATTGCCTCAAGTCAGGGTTATTAGCCTATCACGGCGGGCTCAGTAGTTTCAGTTGATGATGCATTATGGTTGTCACGGTCCAGCTGTTTCCTGAACAAGAGGCTTTATGGAAAGGTCATACGAAATCTGGACCGCCCAACAAGTGTGCAGGTCGGTACCTTCGCCGCTACGATTTTTCATTCATAATTTCATGTCAACGGCAACACCTTCATAGCCTCATTCTCCGCTGTGTATGCTGTACTGGTATTAATCGAAGGAATTGTATTACCTTGCACATTGCACACTTATTATACTCCTTATAGGAGACTTAGAATAATTCCCAGTGTACAGAATTTTAACTAAAAAACAAATCAACGGTGTTTCTGTAATCTCTACAGCTTTTTTACTTGCGAACCTAAGAATGCCTACCAGGCAAGTAAGCTCACGTGACTTTCCAAATCAGGAAGTTAATACTGTCAGGAACTTGCGCCAAGCAGACTGCGCGCTGGAGGTCGAAACGAGGTTGGTTCGAATCCGCACCTAGGGTCATGACACAAAATAACTTTCCTCCCCGCTAATGTCCCTTTAAAGAACTGCGTGCATTTACGACCGTTAAAAGACTGGACTTACGACCTTTGAAGAAACGGGTCCCGGTACCCAAAACGTTAACAACATCGCGATGTTAATTACCTGTAGACGAGGCACGTGATTAAAACAGACAGTACTGTGGTGACGCCAACAGCAGCCCCGACACTTCCGGCTATGAGTGGTGCTGCAACACGATAAACGTCTCACTATTTAGTTGATAAAGTTTTATGACGATCTTTAGTAATCGTTTTTCCACGTCAACACATACTGCGCCAGGAGCTCACGCTTTCTTTGGCCCATTAGCTCAATACAAGATGCCTAGAAAACGTGGACAAACACAGATATGTTTTTGAAGCTTCAAAGTATATAAATCATAAATGCAAACGATCAGACTGATACATTATTACATACGACAACCGTCTGATGAAACGGTATACAACGGTTAGCATTAATACCCATATCAGGAATGCCTTGCTAATCATATCAAGAGTAGATAAAACCTTTTACCTTCCACCGGAGACATAGTTTGACCCGAATTGTTGAAAAGAGGAGCGATACTGAAAAATACAATTTATTGTTCTGACCTTAACATTTCTCTCACATTATGCAATCACATAGCTGTCAATCATTCTTTAGTTCAACGTAGTTGTTGATGACTAGTGAGAGCTGCGCGTTGCCTACCAATAGTTTGGACGTCTAGAGGGGGAAATATAACCAAGAGACAGGAAAACAAAAAGACATGACATGAATGTGTGTTTAAAATGACACCCACGTCTATGTGGAATACAATATTTTGTAGTGGGACTCTGAAGAGTTCCCTGCCGCTAACTATCAAGACCAACAAAGTCAATAATGAAAAGGCATCTTTGTTTAAGACTGCTAAAATATCCGTAGCCTACAGACCATTATAATATAATGCTCAATATTATGTTGATTTAGAATGTGCATTCGGCATTACGTAGCCTGAATTTTTAATCAAAACAAAATAAAAATTCACAGTAACGGCGAAGCAAACCAAAAAGCCTTACGTTGAGGTAGAAATAACATTGGTTGGTGAGGAAACGAAGCTGTAATTATTGGTCGGTGTTGTCGACAAGTGTTTTCCATTTGACGTCAACGACTTGGTGAGAGTATTCTTCCCAGTTCTGAAGTTATGACAATAAATTTCTTGTTTTGACTGCATACCTATAAGAGCAATATGTCTTCGAAATTTCTATAGCACAAGAATAAGAAAAAAGCACCAGCTCAAACATGCTCTTCAAAAACTTCCTTGTTTTACAATACGTTAACTCCATGTACGCAGTTTGTTGGTAACGAATCCATATAAGGCGAACCGAGACATAGCGAAACAACCAGTACTTCAAAAAAGAGAAAGTTACCCAGAGGCTGACTCAGTTTGTGTCAGTGTTAAAACACTGCTGTAACTGGAGGTGGGCGTGGCTGTGGACTCTAGTCTTTTAACTGATGTCGTTGAATTTGTTGACAGTTTGGTTATGAAATATTGTCGGAAACAAATTATGCTATGAGCCGTAGTTACAAGCACCAACAAAGTGCATGGTGAGTGTGTTTTTATTCAATGTTTCCTTTGGTTGTGACACTATTTGACTAAAACACATACCACTACATGTACAAGGAATGGAATAAATGAAACAAAATGGTATTTTTGTTTTATGTCTTTTCATTGACATCAATTCGTGTTGAATAAGAAAGAAGATGTTTTAGAACTTTACTTGGAGAAGCAAAAAATCGTGCTCAGTGATTTCTTTTTTTACATTATATATTTATTCTTCAACAATATACACTTATAATTTTTAAAGGGTGAACAAGGAAAAGGGGTGAGGACTTTCACTCTCATAGACACACACACACTCATTCACACACTTCATCATTTAATAGAAATACCACGAAACAATACATGAATTTAGTATATAACAGATTCATTGCATGACAGTGCTGAGTCTCTCCCACATTCTTATTTTAATGTTGTCCGGTTCTTTTTGTTTTTGAAATTCAAATATCGTAATTTTAAGATATTTGGACATGAATAACTTAAAGGCAGACCGATGTGGATGCAACTGCTGTTTGTTAAGTAAGTAAATAAAACAATGGGCGACAGTGATAGCATAATTAATCAACAGGGAGAATTCAGGAGAACTCAAATGGCAAAACATGAATTCATTCTTGGTTATTCTTCTTTAAGGGAAGATGTCAAAATATCCTGAACATTAATCAACAATCTTTGCACTACATCACAATAGAAAAACATGTGTTCAGTATTCTGCACTAGATTACAATAGGGACATTTATCTGAATTACCAATCTTCATCTTATATAACAAAGAGTTAGTATACACTCTGTTATGTAACAACATATACTTAAAAGATTTAATGCACGGATCTAGGGGAAGTGTAAAAGGCAAGGAATAATGTTTTAATATCATGTTTGAAATAATGCTGCAACAAATTTCATAGTTGTCTGTTTCTTTGCAATACTTCTGCAACAAAATATCTGTGATTTTTTCTTTTTAAATTTTATTATAATCCAAGCAAATTTTATTGTTGCAGCCAACCAATCTCTGATGAGTTTAAGCAATATTTCTAGATGAAATAATAGATATTGAATTAAAACTCAGAATTTGAAAATCTTTTAATTTCTATTTTGCACTGTGCACCTCTAACGATAAAAGCTTATTTTCAGCATCAAAAAAGTCATTGATGAGACATAGTCCATTCTTAGCAAAATCTTTATAATATAGTGACTTACTATTAAGTGTTATATCTCTATTATGCCACATAACCTGATCACAAACAGGCACATTTTTAAAAGCATTATGATTCAACTGCTCACTCACCGACAAAACCTCTCTATAAAAACCACCATTTACCGCTCAGCAAATTGATAACTCCATGTAAATGTACCTGATTCTTTGCGTTGTAGACACAGTGCTACGTGTACCAGTAATGGGTGGCGGCTGTCTGCAGGTTATGTTGACAGACTTCGGCTTTGTAGCTACGTTCAGAAACGGCACGTTACTTAGTATTCAACATTCATAGAAAGTAAATTTGCAATTCTACCGTTAACTATCGTGGGTGTTTTAATGAAAGAGTCGTTCGTAATTACGACCTAGACTTCGCTCATGTTTTACGACCGTATTCATTATATCCAATGAGAAATTGGTCTGGAGGTCACGTGAGCTCTGAAGCAGTTGTAATCTCGTACATGAAACTTTACACTCAATTTCTACGACAGATTTATATTGTAGGACCGTCGTATGATGTCGTGCGACTATTGCACAACAAACGCACACATGTCATAGGAAGTTCGAGTAATTTAAGATCCTCAAATTTAATAGGGATCGTTTTACGATCGGCTTACGTTAGACGTATCAAAGATATGCGAATGTTCGACAAAGTGTCGCCGTCCTGCGACTGTCGTACGTTATGACTAAAATTCAACATGCGGAGTTCGCATTATTGTTGGGAATATTTGCTTTGCTGCCTCTCCCGTGTAAGCGCACGGTTATTTGATAAAACATTTTGGCAGAAGTACGATAGTCGTGGAGAAGTCCCACCGTTGTCGTATGGCAATTGAGTCGCACCACAAATGTGACTTTGAATGCAAAACTTTCAACGAACGTTTCTTCACTTGCACATCGTATGCGACAGGGGCTTGCCTAGCTTATATGTTTTCTTGAAAATGAAGAAAAAAATCTCTTATTGAGAACTACGTATGAATTCGAGCTGACAAGAAGCCAAGAAAAATGTGTGGTTTTGTTATAAAACTGGATAATTTCCAAGTAAAGTCGCCCACACCAACATAAAAATTCATCGCGAATTGTCATCTGCAGCGTTTCCATCGACATGATATTACATGAAAATTGATGAAATAAGTTGACTTACCTTTAAATAGAATCGCAACTTTCCCCTTGATTGAACAACCATCTATGACATTAAGTTCCAGGAAGATTTCCGTACTTGTAATATGTGGTTCTGGCAAACTGGTTCGAGAAATTATCATAGACCTGTTCTTGGCGCACACGCTGAGTCCCTCCCTCGATCTTACACATAAAGATTTGAAATCCTGCTTGTCCTCGACACTCACATGAACAATCCACAAACTGACTTTTTCGTCGGACGAGATTACACAGGACAGGCGCGTCATGTAATCAATCGAGGGGTAGTGAGGGGATTTTAGCAAGCCTTTTGTTGCCGAGCGGACATTGTTGTCTGTGTGGCTTAGGTTGAACATTTGGTTATCTGAAATGCATTAGCATGTATTTAGGGAGATTGTAGAGAAGAGGTAAAACATCTATTGTTCTCTTACAAATATTGTGATCAGAAAACATTGCCTTAAAATGGCATCGTCTTTTAATTTCTCGTGCCAATTATACATGCAGGGTTATAATGATTTGTCTTCAATGCAGCGCCCACCTGTTCAATAGACTACTTTACCGACAGACATTTTTCCAATTCGACATTTTATCTTTGCTGTTGCATATATACTTGTTCAGTAATGGATACCATGGAGCCGTGATTTTCGGTAGGCAATCGTAAATTAATTGTCCATTTGTGTTATCCTTTTTGGAGATTTCATGACCAGTTATTTTACAATTGTTTATTAAAATGCTAAACACGCAACGGAATAAACATATAGCACTAATTACTCTCTTTGTTGTATTGGAAGAGAATCAGTAAAAGTCCCTTTTTAATTTAAAAGACTTGTGTCGGATAAACGTCAAGATAAGCGGTGTGTAAGATGAAAGGTCGTTGGAAGTTAATCTCTAAATCATTATTTTACCTTCGACACAGGTATAAAACACTTCCAACAAATTGAAATTTAGCTGCTTCAATTCAATAGGTCCAACACTGCACACGTCTTTACAGGAACACATATATGCGTGGATGACGGTAGTTATCCTTGCGCTTACTGGATTGAAATGTGGTTGACATGTATCATTATTTGTCTCTCTGTAGTTAAACGAAAGTATAACAATCCAGCCAGACCAACACTGCATACACGCGTATCCTCCATGGCAATTTCTTGCAACTTTTATCTGGAACTGGTGACGTGTTTCTAAAAAGATGAAAGGGGAAAGCAATTGAAAACGCTTTCAGTTGAATTTGAGGACCCTGTCACACCATGGTAGTTCTCAGTACGATCTTGAAAATGGGATAAAAAAGAGTGTAGACACAGATTAAGACCACAAAAGCTCACCGGCCTAAAAAATATCCACCCGCATCAATTTCAGAATCCAGTCCTTTTTTTGAAAAGCTGCATGCACAAAAGCAAGAGTAAGCAAGCTATGAAATGTCATGATGATTGCAAACATACATGTAAGTTTGTAAAAGTGCCAAATTGCCCCCGTGGTTACCTGAATCGGAGAAAAAATCAAGACCTGCCTTTTTTGAAAATGGGATGTGACTGTGTACTTCTATTCCTATTTGCGGTCCAAACGCGTCATAATAGTGGCATGTACGTCATCACTAAACATCCGAATAACCACAAAACGCACACAAGGTTACATGAAGTGATGCAGCAACGTGAACATGGAGAGGGTGATAGCTGAAGTACTCATGTACTTGCCGCCACTTTTAAAAAATGCTGACTAGACTGAACAAGAAACTAGTGAAGAGAATAGTTATCATGAACAAAAATTCTTCCTCTGTGTCACCATCACTTAAGAAACAAATCTCTGTATACAACATTGGAAAACAGAGAACTGAAAGAACATGAAAGAAAAAAGAAAATAACAAAAAAGGAAAATACTTCATGCGAGAACTCCAATACTTATACAACTGTAAGTAGCATTCAAGTGTAATGACATGCTGTTTGCTACGATTACTCAGACTAGGTCTTAATTATTACTAGTATTAAAAGAAAAATTAAAATAGTATACAGGCCTTTATTACAGTACAACACCAAATATAAGTAAGGTAGCACGAGAATAAGCCTATGTGGAAACTGAACGCTGTTCACGTCTTCTTTTAAATGCATAACAAATAAATTTACAGATATGCCGCAGTTTGATTTTGCATTGGCTTCGTGATTCAACTTGTCTACGCTTGGTGTCGCATATATTTCGGTTAGGTATTCATCTCTTAGGTCAGTGTAACAGGGACATTCTAAGCAAAAGTGAAACTAATGTTGGCTGAACACAAATAGGATACAGTATATAGATAGCCTCTCATACCAAGGGTGACCTGAATTTCGTCCTACACATACACGTACTTCAATCACCAGTGAATGCACAGAGCATCGAACTTGAGCTCTAATATACTTCTGCTGATCAATATCCCTGCACCTAAAAAGTGAAAGATATCTAGACTCGACCCCAGCATCCTGATTGTACCATAATGCACTAACGCGGAAGTAAAATAGTACTTTTTAACATCGTTACCCAGCCCGTCTTGTCGTTGATTTCAACCATATTCAAATGTCATTTATAATAATGGTTATTCTTGACAAGTCTATTATATTATATTGGCAGTAGGGAATACATTCCGAATTTACTTCTTTTGACATTAACAATTGATGACTTTGACATATTTAAAATCTCTTTACAGTATTGTGAATGTACTTTCTCAACATCAAAACCTTGGTTAAATCACAAGATTTCACAACCATAATGTAACAGTGCGGGTTAGATTTTACAATCAAACAACTTTAAGCTCACTTAGATGCTCAACGAAACATTTCTCAATCGACCAGTTGTTTTCCCTGTTTGGCAGCGCTAGGGCCAACTCCCAAGATCCCTTAGAAATAAAGGTAATGACAATTAGATATTTGTGCGCCTCCATTATGCTAATGGGAACTGTGCCGCCAAACCACCTTTCATTTTTTCAGCAATGCCACCTCTTTAAAAAAAATGTTTGTCTTAACTAAGATAACTGCAAGTGTCCACCTTTAGCAATATTGATACAACCCATTCAGGTTTCTTTGTAGGTTGACTATACAAACCGAAAATAGGATCAAATCATGAGCAAACAATACTAAAATTAAAAACTCCACCACACCAAGAGATATCCCATTCTATATTTGAAACTTTCAGTCCTTGCTCCCTTACTCCTTAACAACAAGAATGAATAGAAATGATGATAATTGTGACCCTGTATGAGTTTGTTGGTACAGTCAAATACGTCCGTATGCGTGGTATAACTAAGCCTAACACACCTGGTTGTACATTGTACGTGAATCGCACGGTCCCATCTGGTACATTTTATCCTCAATTTTGTGATATCTGTCTAAGCTTTAAAAGTAATACATTCCTTTATACACAATCAAACGAAGACTTAAGATCCGCAAATGCATAAAAAATCTGCCTTCCTCCTTCGTTAGGTATTCAGTAATCAAAATATCAATCAACAAACCATGATCTATCGTGCTATAAACCCTCCTCGATATTCAATTTGAGACATACTTATGATTTCATTTCGTTCTGTTTTTTTTGCAATCTAACACAAACTATCTTTTCAAAACGTTTTGCTACTACTTGAATCAAGGGTATGCTCCTGACATGTGTGAGTACCTCCTTTGAAAATTGGTACAACTAATGATTTTTTCCACTCACTTGGATAATACAAATACCACGTGTAACATTCTTGAATTAGTACAGTAATACACAAAAGTCTTATGTTTTCAAGTCCAGGCGATTTGCCGCCTTTCATACAGTTGATGTAATAATCTCGTCCAATACTACTTCTCTGTCAAGCTCATTGTCAATAGTTTAGTCATTACAAAGCTATCTGTAATCATAGAGTGACTCGAAATGATTTGCCCATTCGCCTAGTTTAATGCCTGACGTCATGCGGGGTTTTCTCAGTTTAATCATGTCCTAAACACTGTCTTTTCTCTTTCCGCCAAAATCTTTATTCCATTTGTAAATAATATTCGAGTGACATTAATTCATGACTGTTAAATGAACTCCATTCCATTGGAAAATGAGCGCTACTTTCAAAGCTGTCACCAATTTCTATAGTTAGGTTTACTGGTACCGATAAGAACATAGAAACCAATAGTGTCTCGAAAAAACGCTCCCTGGGTTGTCTAATCCCAAAATAACGAATTCAAAAATGACGCATGTACATGCATTGCCTGTGGTTTGAGCCGGTAACGGAAAGAAAACCCTGTCAAGGCAAGGATTATAGAGACTGATTTTGTTAGAGTATAAGACCTAATAAATACGATTTTCGTTTTTGATAAGCCAGCTAAACATGAGGAAATGCAGCTTTAGCCTTATTTTATAAGTTACGAGTTCTATCTGGCATAATGTATTGTTGTAGAATGATAAAATTTCCTTGTCAGTGATTTTTCCTGGAGCCTGATGGCATTGAATGCAAAGCCAGTTTACATGGCGGTGCTGGTTAATATTCCGAGACGACAGTCTTCGATTGCCAAAACAACGAATAGCGACTTCTGTTGTTCGTTCTAAGCCCATGAAAGCGTGAAAACGTACATGAAACTATAAACGCCATAGGCAATCGTGATGCAGGTAGCAAGACTTTACAAATGACCTCTACTATTGATCAGTGTAGACTTTTCTGTCTTAACAATTTAAGTTTGAGGCCATCTAGTAGAACTTATATAGGTCACCTAACACACAATGTCTGTTTATTTCAGAACCACTCCGTGCGTTTTATCGGCTTCAAACGCATAATGGGATTTTGTCATTGTACGTTTAGGACACCTGTTGAAGTTCCTACTGCCTCTAGAGATGACACTGAGAAGCCGTGTAACACCGTGTCATCCCAGACCTACCTGATCTGGAGTGCCATCCTCTGCGGGGCTTTGGACACTCAGGGGAACTTCTCACGGTCATGATACACAAAACTAAGCAAAAGAAGCTGAAAATGGGTTCCAGGACACCCATTTTGAACTGATACCTTCCGAATGATCCGATCATATGTTAGCTCAGCGCTGGTTATTTCCTCATGACGTCACTCTCTTATCACACCCGGCCTTGTAGCTGGCTCCGACAATACCCCAACTATACGACTCACGTAGGGGAAAGTTACTGGTTTCGTACCACTTAAGGATGCACCCCTCTGTACGCCACGTTGAACTAGCCACGGAATCGGGAGCTATCTCACACGTATAACCGCACATGTGATTTAGAAGAATAATGATTATGTTTTAGCTGCAAAACACGGTTGTAGAAAAGTCAATAAAAGTACGATTCACATGACCGGTTTTGTAATTCGTACCTGTCAGACATCAGAATCGTACCAGTGGTACTATATTAATAACTACGTGTATTTCACCAAGCATAGATAAACAAAGAGACAGTGCAAACAGTCAAACCTTTTATTGGCCACATAGAAACATACTAGAGACAGCGTTTCCCTATGACTCTAATGCTAACAGACGTCTTTATAAATATGTGCGAACAAACCAACACTTAAAGATAACAAAATGGATCAGTCAACTATACTTATGTAACAAACTCAAATTGCCGGGTTTATGGAGGTTAATCAGAGTCTCCATCGGAATCACAATTATGACTTAAAAAAGCTAACAACTAAGGGTTGGAGCCTGTGCGTTGTGTGACTGGGGAAGGAGAAAATGAAAACACCATTTTCCCGCGCTAGCTTAATGGCGTCAAGGTTTTTTGTGTGGGATGCATGTCCGTGGAGTAGAAGGACTTTATTTTCAACTGACGCATTCACTGATCGGATAAAATGACGAAGCCATTCAATGAAAACTAGAGAGTCAATCCATCCTGAATTAGTGCAGGCAAAAATTGTACCAGTGGGTGCATCAACTTTCAAGGAATCACAGTCTATTCCTCTTGAAGATGAGCATCGGCCGGGGGGGATGTATTGGCCAGTGGCAGAATGACAGTGGACACCAGTAGGATTTGTTCCTCCTTCAGTGGTTGTTGCTGCTCCAACTTGGCGTTTCCCTTTCGTTGAGATCACTTTCGATGGCCTTTGCACGGTAGAATGTCCAGTTTCATCCATATTAAACACTCTGTCAGCAGTAAATCCGTGAATTCAATTAGCTCGTAATATTTATCGAAGAAATCTGAAACAGCTCGGCGGTTGAAACCTTTCATGCGACCAGTAGATGTAGCTTCTGGGGTGCGCCGACTGAGTTCTGGATGTCGTCTCATAAAGCTGTAGTTCCAGGTTTTATTGGCAGACTGTTCAGTTTCGCTAAATTTATGCATTCCATGGGATTTTGCCAATTGATATGCAAGTTTCATAAGTTCTTTTGGTGTGATACCAAAAAAAAGATCGTCAAGACCTTTTATGTGTTCTACCAAATCAGCTTCTATTTCTGTTGGCAAAACTTTTGGACCTCCGCGTAACTTGTTTTGCGTACTTATTCAGACCCATGCGGTGACGGCAAATAGTTAGCTTTGGGATACTAAATAGCTTAGAAGCAGTGTTAAATCCCAATCCTTCATCCATAGCTTTGAGACAGTTCTGCATGTCCTCCGATGTCCATGACGACGGCGATGGCACTTTTCTGAACGTAAAAAAATAGTACTAAAAAGCAAAGAAAAACAACGCATTACCTACTCGTATCACGTTTTGTGTATCGTACCTCTTGGTTACATGTATCGTACCCCGGGTACCATACCCGTGACCTGTAGTGGTACGACACTCGTGACACTGACCAATTTTCAAACACGTGGGCTGAAAATATTTGGCACGCGATTTGGCAACCAGAAATTACACCATACAAAGAGATGAGAATGAGCTATCGGATGGCACATCGGTTCACTCATTTGCTATACTTTTAGTGTTGTTGTCTTATCACACTAGGTAATTGTTTACAATATGACGACATTGACTTACACATATGATTTTTGTATCGTTTGATTCCTTGCAAAGTTATCTTTCCAAAAGTACACAGAAATTATTCCTACCCCGTTCTTTTAATATTTTATCGTGAAATTTCTGCTCGCACTATTTCCCGGTACGCGGTAGTAATACCGCCATGTTGAATGGAAGGAGTCATCTGGCGGTCAAAAACTTAACTAATCTACCGACTTCTATAGATCGTCGCTTTTCATAAGGTCAACTTAATGAATTGACCGAGACTCGTCTATCCTCTGCCTGAGCTGCCTCCCGTTCAGTAACGCTAGGACCTAGCTTAAAAGCAAGACTTTGCGCGGAGATTACGCGTGATATTGCCGTGTATTTTAAATAAGAGCACGTGACCTTGACTAGCTTTTGGCTAGGTCCTAGCGTAGGTCCTAGCGTCTACTGAACGCACGCCTGGTTCCTAGGCCTGAGTTAAGGTGCCAAGGATTCGAATTCGATCCTATAGTGACCCTGTTAGCACGAAACCGCGAAAACTGAAAAGCAGAAGTTGTTTATCAGGTCCATATTGGTGAAAATGGTATCACTTCAGGCAATTTCGTGGAAAAATGGTCAAATGGTCACAAGTATAAAAAATTGGAACAGGTGAAATGCTGCTACTTGTTCCTCCATATTATGTCAGGAAAACTTTAGTGGGAATCTCGCGCAAGCAAACACCATTCAGAATCAATTATGCCGTTTCATTCATTAACAACAGGTGTCGCTGCAATCTTGAGTTGAGCTAACATGGCGGTGTCAACCGCGAAATAGTGCGAACCGAAATTAGACGATAAAATACGGAGGAAACGCGGTAGGGGATAAATTCATGTAGATTTGGAAAGACTACGTTGCGAGGAATCGAACAATACCAAAATCATGTGTGTAGGTCAATGTCGTCATATTGTAAACAATTACTAGTACCCCACGCTATTCATGGAGCTAAAATTTACATCAACGTGTCAAAAAAGTGGAAAATGCTCACCGTTTTTCACCGGGTTGTCTGCTCGACATTTTGCTTGGCTTTCTGTTGTCGCCGTCTGAGGTCGCTAAAAGTTATTACTCTTTTGGGTGGCAAGCATACGTATAGTTTGGCGGGAAAATACGTGGTACGATAATGATAACTGGTACGGAACCGGTAACTTTCCCCTCGCTTATCACATTGAACTCCCGAACTCACGTGCCCCTGCTGTGCACACACTCCAAAACACGACATTGTCACTTACCCACCCAAAAACACGGAACACGGACACACACCCACAAACACGATTCACAGACCGCAAACAATCCGACTCTCTCTCAGGATACGAACCTGCTATCAAAACGAGACTATCTCTTTGTTGCTCAGTTATACCCGTGTTTGTTGTTGTAAGCCGTGCTTTTTTGAGAGCGTAAGTCGTGTTTTTTTTTGAGTTCGGAGACCAGTTTTTCAGTGCACGAACGAAATACAGCTTCGTGAGCCATTATGTTTATAAGTGTGTGGGCCGCGCTGTTCAAGACATTTGGCTGGTTGACGGATAGAAAATATTTATCAACTGAGTTTGGCTGTGTTACAACATTTCATATATTTTGGTGTAAAAGTCGTTGATAATGTCAGGGTCATCCGTTATGTGAAAGAAGTTGTTTTCATACGCACCATTTAAAGTCGAGCGCTGCGTTCAATTTAGATGTTTACTTCAATGGCTAATACTGAAACTTGTTGCAATGCGTAGTCTTCAGTTGGCCTTACGAGCAGGCATTTCTTGACGTTAAAGTAGCGCATTCACTAGTATTTATCATCCTTGCTGTTAGTGAGTATGTTTATGTCACAATCGGTTTTGTGTGCTTTCTGTGTTGTATTGAATGCGTATGATGATCATTTTACTACTCAATGTAGGGTCAACCGATTTATAACAATCAACATAAATATTTCCATCACTCTGACTCTCCTATTTATTTACGACCAAACAATTGTACTTGTTTTGAATTTGCGGACATACCGGCTCGATAAGTGTTTGGCAAAACGGCTGCCAGTGCTCTTGAACAAAACACAGTGTATTGCTTCCTCCTCTCGAAGTTCTGCCGGTACATACTCTTGTCGGTATAGGTATACAGTGCAACAGCCTTGAGCTGCTCATTATTTATTGATAAGACAAGAAGATAAATATATGAATACACAATTTATTTTTGAATGATCGATTGGACCACCCATCATCGTCAGCCTCGGGAAAAAATTTAAAACAACTGGAACAAAAAGGCATGGAAACATGCAGAAACCCCTATCGAATAATTCCGAGTACGGACAAAGAGATTAATAAATATTGTACAATTTGAGAAGGCGTTCTTGCCCCGTTTCTTGGCGGTGCCGACTTAGGCTCTCTCAGTTTTAACGACCAGGGCTTCTCACAGCTTATGACACAGAACATCACTTTCAGCATATCTAAATAGTGATCAACAACCTCGCAGCGTGTGCCACTGCAAGAGCGAGTGAAATTTCCAAGTTACGACTAAGATACTGTATCCCAAGAAGGCCGTCCCAGTGTAATAGCCAAGTCACACATTTGGAACAGCGCCACCTATTGGCGGGTAACTATAAAATCTTTGTGCTCATGGGCTTACATGTATCTCGGGAAAACCCCGGTAGTATTGCTGTGTGCTTTTTCTCTAAGATACAACAACAACGTTTTTACAAGATGTCAGAGGCAAATACACAGTCGTTAAGCGACGTTCCTGGTGGAATTGATGAGCGTTTTTTGCACTTTCCGAAAACGCTTCGACAAAGACAACAGGCGGTACTTTTCAGCAGAGAATCTTACGTTCATGACTTGGGAATTTGTAAAGCTGCGACGATGAAAAAAATAAGTGTTCAAGGAAAACTATTTCGGATCCTGCTAAAATCCGAAGAACACCACCTGGGTTCACCTTCACTTGAAAACTGACTCGACAAGGCCACTGATCCGAAATGTTTATGTAAAGCTGGTTATTTACCTTAAAGTCGAAGTATCTGTGAGATGCCATAGATTTCAGGATATTTCTTCCAAAATTAGTGAAGATTCGCCGATATTCTAATTCTGCCGTCTGCTAAATTCAGCCAAATGAAAAGTAGGTCACAACTGATTGTATTCTCCAAGTAAAGTAGGTCGAATCGATGGCACTGTTTACACTTTTCTGATCTTCGAGCGAAATATTTTGATTAAAAAATCAGGTTTGTAGCTCAGGCACATAATCATCTTGCCCTAGGCAAGCAGTTAGCTCCGGTAGATCTAGGGCTGTGTCCAAAAGTCAAATCACGCATTGAATTGGCCGTAATTCAGTGCAGCATGAAGAAAAAAACCTTCTGATGAACTTCATATTTTTTGTAGTTTCATTGCATAAAGGTAGTTTGAATTAAATTTTAAACGTAGCATGATCACTAAGCTGCAGTATGGTAACAAAAAATGACAGGTCTGGTGTAGTGGTAAAAAGTGGTCATTTGCAAAAATAATTAAAATTGTTTTTTAAAGCTTCATAAATCCAAGTACTGTGTTTGAACCACTACAAAATGAGCCCTTCTTAACTCTACAGGCGTAGTGTATACTAGAGGCTCTCATCAAAAAGTAATTCAACTGTTAATTTTTTCGGGACATGACACAGTTCGAACGAGACTTTGAGTTCACTAATAATCTAGTGCCCTGCCAGCATGTGCCGATCGAATCTATCAATTTTGGTGAGACGGTCAGTTGAACGTCAGCCTACGAGTGTATGAATAACAAAAAATGTGCCTGTGCTACGAAACAACGATGTCCATAATAGGTCGAAATAAATGAAAAATAATAAAAAAATATCCTTAAAAACAACTTTCCGGGGACTACCGCTAGACTAGTGCTGGGATCCAGCAGATACCGAGACAAAGGCCCCCACACGAGTGAATCTGCGGAGTCAAAATCAGATAAACCTACAGTATAGCCACCAAACTGAAAAGTATGTATCTTGGAACAAATATATTAATTTCGTGTTTAACCTTCGAGTAATCCTGCAACATTGTTAAGTTTAGCTGCTCGTGTGGCCGTCCGCACAGTTTGATCCCGGCATCATTTACAAAGTCGAAAAAACTTTTCAGCTTAGTGAATGCCCAAAAAATGACAGGATATTCTTCTCGAGCTGTATTCAGTAACTGCTGCCAGAACTTCACACTTCTTATCAACACCGTTTCACTATTCTTATCGCACAATTGTTTGATCCTATAGTCTAAAATAAACTTTACCGACAACGACATTGTTTTTCGGGTAAAATGGCGGCAGGAGCAGGATGGATGTTGAAAGAAACTAGAAGAAGTAATTGTTTGGGGCAGGATGAAGTCAAGAAGTATGGTGTTGGTGAAAGGGAGAATGAGCCAGCACAAAGCCTTCAGGAAGAACGGCGAGGAGATTCCATCCCTGAGTGAGAAGTCAGTGAAATATCTGGGCAATGTGTACAACAGCTTAAGCGACTTCACAAATGCAATGGACACGTGACCCTGTTCCGGGAGAATCTGAAAAAGATCAACAGATACACTTTGCCGGGGAAGTCCAAGCTGTGGTGTTTTCAATTCGCGTTACTACCCAAGGTCTTATGGCCGCTTTCGGTTTAAAGCATTCCGATCTCAACAGTGGAATGTAGCAACAGGAGGCAAACCAGCTTATCAAGAAATGGTTGGGGGTACCAGTGAGTTTTACGTAAGCTGGATTATATAGTAGGACGGCAGCAGTATTCCTTCCGCCACGATTTCTGGTTTAAGACTTCAAGGTGTCAAAAGCAAGAGAAGTTCCCGCAATCCGAGATTCCAGAGAAAGATGTGTTAGGTTATCAGAGGTTCAGCTATCAGCAGGCAGAAAATGGAATCTTCAAATGGCTGTTAACAGGGCAGAGAGCCGCCTCCGGCATAAGGGCATAGTTGGTACAGTCTGTTGTGGTTGGCCAAGGTCTGGGTTTTGTACCATCCACTGGATGGAAGGCGACAAATTTAAACGATTTTTCATTTAACTGCTTCACTAGTCTTAAGACATAGATCTTCGTTATAGTCAGGTTCACTATGTCCAAAGTTCGGCATTCGTTGGATTTTTTCAGGGGAAAGTGGAAACAATTTTGGAAAACTCATGAAACGACGAATCAGAAAGTAATGGAATTCAATTTTGGCCGCCATTTTGCTCAATTTCTCTGCACTTGGGTCGCTGGATACACCAGCATTTCTTGGGGCAAGGAATTGAAAATAGTACTTTTTAGCACCTGTCTTGGATTTTCAAAAATATCACCCGTAAAATACATTTTGCTAATTATTTCTGCTCTTGGTTTTTTAATGTTTACTATGAAATCTTCAGTACAATACATGTACATGCCCAGAAAGCGCCAAGAGGCATTGTACATGGGTTTAATAAATACAAAGAAATCCATGTACAATTATTATACTCAAATACATAAATTAAAAAACTGATGTTAAGATTACAATGACATATAAACATGAATGTAAATAAATCACTTTTATACACAATAAGTTATTTTACATGTACACAATTTTATCGGGTCTCTCACAATGTTCGTTTTAATGGCTCCATACCCATTTGTGGGGCAAGGTATTGAAACAACAATCCACCTTTAACCATCAGAGAAGCAGAGAACCTCACTGTCACACCATTCCACGTACTTAAGGTCCGTAGCAACAATCCAAAACCACAACCAAGCAAAAGAACACGTGATTTTGTGGCCAAGAAAGGGGGAATCTCTGGTACATATCAGCCGAAACACCTTGCATGGGTAATAACTTTGGCTGTAACCAGGCTAAGGAATGAAGAGAACAACAGAAAGATCACATACTGGGCAGGCTTCAACTCACTTATCTCCAAAAGCCAGTCTCTCACTGAGTTTGGTGCGGTACCGCTACTTCCAAAGGTGGCCCATGACTGGTCGACCCTGCTATAAGTCGTTATGCAGACGAGACAGTTGAAGAGCTG
This sequence comes from Phoronis australis, assembly GCA_002633005.1. Classification (NCBI taxonomy): domain Eukaryota; kingdom Metazoa; phylum Phoronida; family Phoronidae; genus Phoronis; species Phoronis australis. Next base: position 125,579 of record NMRA01000019.1, on the reverse strand, counting down.
GTTGTTGGCGAAGCTCATCCAACTGTCATTTCATGTGACATGGGTCTATACCACTAAGAGTTGTGCAGGTCCTGGATACCAGACCTGAACTGAAACAAACACTGATCCCAAGACTTGGGGAATTGCATGCTATGATGGCAGCTCACATAGCTCTTGGGAAGTTCGTAGAGCATTCCGGCATAGATGATGCCTGGGTAGAAGCTAACGTCTTTGGCACAGCAACAACTAGACAGACTCTAAAGTACACTCCCTACTAGCGCACTTTCCGAGTCCTAATTTACAGGTAATCATATGCACCACTGTTTGAGATAGTCCTAGAGGAATTCTTTAAAGAAAACACACAGTTAGAGGCCTTTTGCTGTGAGGCTCTAAAGTCAGCACCAACAGCCTGTTCAGAGAAGAACAAAACCAGAAAGGCCGAGAGCACAAAGCAAACTAACCTCAATTTGCTGGAATTGTTGACAATTGCCGAAACACTTGAAACATTCAGAGAACGGGACAGCCAAGTGATCAGCCAATGCCATGTTTAAATCCATTGTGAAATATCTGCATCGAGTCCAATTCACCCTGGTGTTTGTGGCAGCATGACTCCGGCCTACATATACTGATGATACGCAAGACTTAAGAACCAACCACCACAGCATCTGGACTGAATTTGGTACAGACATCTCGGTCATAAAAACCGAAATCTCATTTGTGTCCTTTTTTGCAGACTAAGCTTGTAAACACCTCAAGAGGTTGGTGAAGGCCCATTTTGTAGTGACCGGTATTTCCAACAATGCCAATGAGATTCTTCATATCTGTCAGCAGACTCTGCCAATTAGTCAGGATGTACAAAGGGCAACAGAAGTCATCTACGCTTTGACAAAAACAATAACGAAGAAGCAGATACGTTGGTAATACATCGTCCAGTCCTGGCATTACATCAAACCCTCCCTGATTCTCAGCTGATACTTTTTTCACCTGACACAGATGTTCTGGTACTCGTCATTGCCTACTATGACCGGCTTCTCAGAAATACTTCAGTCTCAATGGAATCTGGGATAAGGACATAAAACCAATAAGGACAGCCCTAGGTGCTGCCTAGGCAAACCCTCTTCGGGCTTTCAATGGTTTTACAGGGCAGACAACACTGGTCGATTCTCCAGGATAGGCAAAACAACATGGTTGAATTTATATTTGGAAACAGACAGTGAAGTTGTCAGTGCACTGCATACTCTTTGTACTGCTTGTGAAGTAACAGGTGAACTTCGTGTTCACACTAGCCCGAAGGTCAGAAGGTGTGGTCCTACCGGCGAACTTTGAAAGCTGAAGTACCCGCCCACTGCGTGCTGCCGTACATTTGCCGTGTTGTTAAAACGTGGGCGGCGCACCATAGGGAGCTGGAGGGGAGGGGGGGCTGGGGGCTATAGCCCTCACTTTTTTAGTGGTGCGCCGCCCATAAAAGAACAATTAATTTTGCCGAAGACTAGACAAATCCGCCAATGTGTACAGTTTTTTGAGGCATGAAACAGGGATGCTAATACGTAGCTGATTTTCTGAATTGGAAACACTATCAAGTGACTGTCATGACTAAATCAGATTTCCCACAGACGTAGTAACGCTTGTCAGCCAGTTTGGTCTCGTATCTTATGTATACCGATGCCTCGCTAATACTCGTGTGATCTAAGTAGCTTTCATGAATTTTATGTCTACCGGAAGCATGGTTTGAATAGTATCATGGATTACCATATGTATTCGTCAGTGAGTGTTGTGGAAAATGAAAAAGGACAAAAGGGGCACGGATTTTGCGTTAATCCTGTATCTGTTAGTGGTTCTGCGTTTGTTTTCTAAAAGAGTGAGGATTTAATATGCGACTGAGTCTTCACAGGCAATTTACTACTAAATCGCGGGTACGCGATCATCGTCTGCTCAGTCGGAAGCGAATTTTTAACAATTGGAGGGTTTGGCTGTTTTCAGTGCGAGGCAAAAATAGATGTCAAAGTTTACGACATTGGCTTTGTCTCGCCACAATTTTGAAATAACTGTTGACACGGGAATGGTTTATTTTTCACAACTAAGATTTCCTTATTGAGCGATCTATCTCAAGAAGTGATCTTTTTGTCTTGAAAGAGTGCGCGAAGTTTTCAATGAAGCTTGTCATGTATGCGAAAAACATTCTTTTGGTATTTCTACAGAACAAATTGAAAACAATATCACACTGGAGAATTTCTGTTTACTCACCACGTTGCTGTGTCCGCGCATGAACAGCTGTAGGCTGGTCCATTTCGACAAAAACTTAAGTGATCGACGATTTACCCCCATTGTACAGAAGGCAGCATAAGGAGAACAGGGGTCGGGTAGCACCAGTGGCCAAGATTCAAGTTTTCTAGATGACGTAGTCCTAATTATTTGTAGTAATGGGGGGCGGCAATTTCGAGCTGTAAACACAACTGTTCCCAAGTGAAGTTGGTCATTGATTCAGGTGCAAGGTCTTTGTTTGCAAGGGTTGCTTCTTTTCGCAAGGTCTTTACTTCTTGCTTGATCTCATGCATTATGATTTGGAGCATTGTATCCTTGCCACTCTATGTTCAAGAAAGCGCCCTTACGGCAACTGGTATATTGCGATTTTCTAAATTTGTCCTTGCAATTTTCGCATGCCCTCGCTTTATTTCCATGGGTGTTGGTATTTGAAATTACAAAATACATTTAGAAAAGTCAAGTGGCACTGCGCACAAGACATTGAAAGATAAGTTACGAATTTGGACAGGGCAGTTGAATTTTTTAGCTCAATGTTGATGCGCGAATCTACCCTTTAAAATGGAGGCCTCGACTTTTTGACGATGTGGACCTTTAACTAACAAAAAGCGGGAGGACTAAATAAACGGGGAACCACGTTCAGAGCTCTGAATTGTGTGTTTGTGCCTATTTAGGGGACGTTTGTCACGTTTTTCATGGACTTCTTGTTTCTCTGAGGCGGACGTTTTTGCCCACTTCGCCAAATGGGGGGGTCTCCTTCGAGCCCCCCCCCCGAGCCCCCCCTGGGTGCGTGCGTGATGTTTACCTTATATATTTGTGTCGCGAACGCCATTCACAAATGGCGAAACAGCTTGGTTGTCATTTTGCCATTCACAGGCATTTGGGGGCCATTTCAATAAAGATATAGCGCATTGCGTTTATTCACCTAAACACGGTCTCGCGGTCTCATTCTCATTTGAGGCAGGCCAAATACCACAACAGGAACTCATGCAGTGGCCTGTAACTTAACACGAAACTTGTAATGAAGCTTACGTGAAACAGCAACTTTGCCTATAAGTACCTTAGTTTTTTTTCTTGCCGGCAGATCATCGCCCCGATTGCTGTTTTCTTTTTCTTTCTTCCTTTCCTCTGTCTTTTCAAAGAAATACGTTTTGTTCCGACGTCTGGATGTGAAAATCTCTTTCTGCTCTTTAAGCTTTTTTTTGAGCTTTAACAATTCCCCGAGACAAGAAAAACTAGTATATAACAGCGGTTTCTCACAAACCGACCTTTTGTCTTTAGCGGGAGAAGCAACCTAAGTTTCGCGCAACGCCGTCTGCGCGGTTACGCATCCGTATTTCAATGTCCGTAGGAGGCCTTTTGGCTTTTTAAAAGGTTCGTTGCAATTCATGCAACGTCTCTCACCGTTCATGATAATACTGAACTGAATTGTTTTAACGTGTATATATATCTTAATTTGTAAGTCAGTATCACCGTGTTATCGTTGGTCAGCAAAAACCGTGACGAGGCTTTGTATATACAGACCACTCAGAAATGGTTCAGTTGATTTCGTACGAGGTCATACTTAAATTTATCAACTGACAGATAGATCATGTTTTGAGCGAAACTGACACTGAACAGACTAGTTTAGTATTACATTAGAATAAAGTGGATAAACCTAGAAACTTGTCCGTTACCTGTTGCAAATGAACTTCGGAAAACGAATTATCCGAACCCTAACTTAAAAACCTTTTTTAATGTTTAAAAACATTAAAATGTCAAATATGTGTATAAAGACTATTAAGTGTCATATCAACAGCATTCAATTCATTAAATACAATCAGTTTCAAGAAACGCCAATTAATTAAAGACAAGTAGTGGCGGCCTAAGACATTGCCGTGGCATTTCGGAAACAAACATTTGACTGACAAGACCGCAATTTCTCACCTTTGGCCTACTTAAAAGATTGAGGTCATGACGTCTATCACTGACCTAGCGAGCGCGGTAAAAATTGGAGCGTGCGCAGTGTAGAAATGGCGAGTTCACTACTTTGGGAACTGAACAAGGGACTGCTCGGAGAAAAAGTTTGATAACGGGAGTATTTGTTCGAGTTGGAAGGAATTAAACACATCGGCAAACTCCTAAGGTGTCCCTCTATGCGCAAAAGGTATTTATAACAACGTGACATTGCTGTTTTAGTCAATGCGAGGCATAATATAATTCGCGGAAAAGCTTCCAGCGTATAGAGCCCTATAGGAGCTTCATCGCCTCAAGTGGCTGGGCCAGCAGAGGTGATGGTCATTGCCTAGGATACCAGTAGAACACTCCGATTGGAAATCAACAACATTGACGCTCCTCAACCTGATCAACCATTGGCGATGATGCATGTTCCTTTGATTAATATGTAGAAAAACTTTCTGAACAATTACTATCTGTGTTCAGGACATTTGACGTCACCACGTCTGAAACAAAATCGTGAACTCTACGGACAAACAACCTAAGGAAAAGATAGCTGGAGTGGTCTATGGAACACAGTGAGGAGAGTGCCCTGAAACCTACACATAGTGTACCTAATTATCGGACGGACCCTAAATATCGGACATTTCATAAAATCTTACTTGAAACATAATCTGAGAATTAAATGACACCAATTTTTGTTCCGCTGTAATGCATTCAATGTCCGCCACCGTCTCGTTTTTTACAGCGTTGCCTCGTTTTGATTTCACCGAGAGAGGGTGCAATTTAGACCCCCAAGTCGGCCTAAAATGGACGATCGCAATAATCGTTTATAAAAGTTGAAAACAAAATATTTTTCCACAATGAAATCATCCCATTGAACTGACAATATGTCACTGTTTCATTTTCCATTTGTTTCAAACTAAACCTCGGCCGCGCACGTGCGGGTGTCATATGAGAATGAAGGCAATGAGATACTAAAAACTGCAGTGAGTTTGCACGTGCTTTCGTCGTCTGCACTGATTCATTGAAACGACTTGTCATCAGATTTCATTTTATGGAAAATTTTGTTGCGAATAGAGCTGTTCTAGCAGCATATAACTCAAAACACTCGAGCTGAAACTAGGCTACAAGGTGCCCGTGGCCATTATTTGATTAGTCAGTTTTCCGCGGTGTGGCATATGGGGAAACATGGTGTCCGATATTTAGGTTCTCCGAAGGTTTGCTAGTGTCTTTTGTAAAGATCAGTCAGAACATAAATGTGGCTTTCGGTGACAAGATATAGTAACAGAAGAATTCCTTAAAGGCAAGTCTTTATTTCAGAAAAGAATTTACAACAATCCGTAGTATTTTCAATTAAATATAATACAAAATGTGCGAAAAGTCCGATAATTAGGTCACGTGACTGTATGTAGGTAAAACTAAGCAGTCCTAAAAAATACGGTTGTACCAACATCGTCGGCCTAATGCGGTAACACCTGTGACTCATATGCAGTATGTACCCTCTGTCAGGGATCCAGTCACAGCTTTGACCTTGACAATGTACTAATCATTGACAAGGAGAAATATTGGTCTGAACAGGGAGTCAATGAGTGTATACACGAAAGAATTAAAAATAGGTGGACCAGGAAGCTTGAGATTCAACTTATCAAACACCTGAGACAGAACTCTGACCGGAATCCATCAGAGGTTGCACAGGCTTGAAAAATCCAGCAGTGGCTGAAGAAAGTTGCCTTTTCATCTAAGAAAGACCAATGTTGCTTGCTAACAGTCCTTCTGATGTGGATGCTATTGATGCGGTTTAGCGATGTTCCACAGATTTCACAAGAGTAGCTGGGACTTCTGTAGGTCCAGACCCGGATGCAACAGGAAGCAAGAAGATGCTGCCCTCGGAATCACTGCTAGTCAAGCTCGTTGATTTAACGTAAATCGTCGATGTTTTCTGGTCACTGAGTCCAGGTGAGGAAGTAGTAGATCTCTCGCTGGGACATGACTGGGCTTCCTCAGGAGATGAGTGATTGGTGTTGAATACCCATGCGCGTGGATTGAATTGCGTGTCACTGAGTACGTTGTCGATCCAAGTCGGACATGTTGTGGTGTCTGAGCGATTCGCTCAGTTCAGCTTCTGGCCCTTTCCTGAACTCGGTCTCAGATTTCGACAATTTTGGTTCAGGGGAATTGCTGCTTGGCGGCTTGTCGTCGGGTGGCTTCTCGGACTCAGCATTTAACTGGCTAGTGCAAGGGGCGTACAGGACTGTTGAACTCGAAGCGACGCTGTCAGGAAAGCACAGCTTAGATAGTAGGACTGGGTCAATTCTGACGCTGTCAGTCTGCGTGCTCTGAACGCGTGTTGGTGATATCCCACTGAAACGAAAAATATTTGTTTCGAGATTATGGCACTGACCAAAGTTGTTCCTCACAATATTTTGTTTTCCCTCATATTATACATGTATAATATAGATATGTTACTTCTATCCAATTTAGTAGTGACAAGACTTAGTTACCGTCCCAGCAAGGAGTCAGTTGAGGTTATGTGCATGACGGTGTCGATGGCAGCGTCCGCCTCCTGAATGGTGTTGTCGAATTGTTGGTCAGCTTTTTTATGGAGCTGCAAATATATAAATAGGAAGTGTTATGAAAAACAACACTTGCTTGTGTCTACAGACAGGAGACATTCTGTTGCATGTATGAGGGTAATCGAAATTTATGTAAAGGCGTTCATCCAGAGTGGAATGTTTGCAATTTAAACGATGCTCTTGAATCGTGTTGCTGTATTAATTAGAAACAGAAAGCACACATACTAATCGATGTCATATTAACTAACGGGGAAAACGTAGAGCATGCAATCCAATGTACCCGAGCTTTTAACAATTCACCCAAGATATCCCTAGAACAAGCTCTTCGCATTTGATTTTACGTAGCGCTCACCTCGGCACATTCCGTGATCAGATTTTGGTTGGCGTTTTCATACATAGCTTTCGTCACTTGGTTATTTTCGACGTCGTTCTTTGAAGCCACCCACGTTTGACGGGGAACTTGAGCCGTTGTCCTGTACCTCGTGTCCATTTTCCTGTGATTTTCCACCAGCCGAGGCTCTTCCTTCAATAAAGAACAAGACAAAATTGTGCAAGGATGCATATCCCACGCGCGCACATCGGGCGAAAAGCCACAGTGAGATGTTGGCCAGGCCAGAATGTACCGATCACATGTGGTGGATAGAACTGTCAGAAAAGGTTGGCTAGAACAAACCGAGCACTTCCGCGGTAAGGCATTCCTAGCACATTCATTCAAGCTTAATGAAGACTATTAGACAGAGCATAATAAAGTTAGGCGCCTCTGGTGTTTTCAGTATCCAAGCAGTAAAGACACGAGAGGGCACAATAGGTGAGAGATCTACTGCGTACTGGCGCCATCTTAAACTTTCTTGCGAAAAATCTAGAACTTTGATACCGGGTGTCTTCCACGACACATTTTGTTCCGCTGTAAATTACTTTCATTGATACTCTTGTTGAACAAAAATACACAGAAACAGTATTAGTTGTACTAACAGCGGTCGACAGAGGAGGTTCGATGAGGTAAAACTTGAGAATACAAAGGAAAGTCAAAAGCAGCGGTAGCAATCACAAGAAAATCACCGACTTTTCTATTTTTGTCACGCTTCACATGTGTTTGTCATTACTTACGTCGGTGAACTTATCGACTTTCTTCTGACATTTCTCCTGTACGATGTTTCTTTTCACAACTTGTTTTGCAGTTTTTTTTCCCAGTATCCATGCTCTCTACGCTTCTGAAGAACATACAAATAATACCCTACTTTAGGTAATGTCCAGCAATAACATTTGGTTTAGCCCCAGAACGTCGTATCCAACTCTCTAACCAGCCTATGGCGATGCAGGTGCTGGTGAAAAATTTAAATCTGTTCAAATTATTCTCACAGCAGTACAGCGTACAAGCGCAGGTAGCACGGACTGGCGGGTTACAAAAGTTCCAAACACTTAAAGCTAATGAAACTTTGCCTCCAAATGTAGTTCGGCAATGTGACTGCAGAAAGTCTCGTAATGAGCAAAAAGGCACGCAGTTTGGACCAATTTCAATGGATCACATTCATATAGAAATTTATTTAACATTTCAAACCCGTAATCAATTAATCTTTGTTATTGTGTTAGCCTCTGAAATGGGTCGTAAGCAGTCCTCTTGACATTCGACTTTTTGAAGCCGTGAGGGTGGACCATGTTAATCGATCATGTTGTAGCACCTTGTTTTTTTATTACCATTATTCTTATAAAAGAGCAATCTTTCTCCGTAAAATAAACCAAATCGCACAGCATTTTGAATCCAGCACTTTTAAGTAATTACATGCATTATGTAATTTGTTCAGTTCTGAGAAATTAAGGGCTAAACCAGAATGTATACATATTTTGAGCTAATTTAAAGAAGTAGGACACTTTTTGATGGTGATTTGGCGAGAATTGCAACTTCGCTGAGGTACTTCCTTCAGAAATAATGGCGTTTCAAGGGAAATTTGTGTTACTAGGCCTACAATTGAGGCGTCGAAAGTCTGTTTCACTACCAGAATCAGATAGCAGCTGAACACTGCCATCACTATAACCAAACTTACGACTTGAATACAGCCATCGACCTCTCTGCGTCATAGGTCATAAGATCAAATCTTCTTTGGAGGTCATTTTTCCGTGAGTCCATGAACTTCCAGAATTCTTCGATCTTTTTAGTATATTGACCTACGAGAGATTGTGAGCAGACATTTTGAAAACATTAAATATTTAAGCCTAATGACATGAATGGTCTTTTCACTGAGTACGACGGTCTACCAGGACTATATGAAGCTCGGGTATAGCGGACATGAGCCCTCTGTAATCAGTGCTGTAGTCGTAAAATTAGAGGTGCCAAAAGCCCACCGTGTAATTTTGAGCACTGAACGTGACTTACGGCGCGCAGGCGCTACGTTCAAATGTCAAAAGGAGATTGGCTGCGCCTACGTGCGCCTACGCCCCATCACAGCACTTTATGTAATACTTCTGCTGCCTGTTTTTACCGATATTTAGTAGGGCATTTCAAGCTGTACTAATCCTTGTTGCTAAGCGGAATATGTCCTTGCCCTTCAGTAATTTTCGCATGTACCTTCCAACGACACTGGTTCGTTAGCAACTGTTTTATTTGTAAGTTAGTTCCACATACATGTAGACGTCTAGGAGCAGGTCGAAACAATAACTAAAACCGAATAATTTCATTAAAGGACATAACACTACTGAAGCTACATGAGTGATAAAAGGGATCCAAGACTTCTGTTTGTTGAAAACAGTTATACGATTCATGATGTTTCTTTGCTTAATCAATCCACTATGTCTGGCTACCCACGTGGCACTGCGATAAGGGCGGTGGCGAAATTGGTCGCTAGTAAAAAGGGGACGAGGCGAAGAAATGACGAAAGTGATACCGTTATCGTCCCGACGCCCCAGGTGCCGGAATCCTGTGCACGCCTCGTCGTGTTTTTCTATAAGTAAAAAGTTATTGTACAGTGAGAAATTCACTTTGTCTGCATCAAGTGTTATGATCAGAAACAAGAGTCTCTGTAATACCCACGAATACACTCACTTTCTGCCTTGCAGAGCTTCATAGTCGTTTGCTGTCTTCTATCCATTTCTCTTACTAGCCTGCTTACGATTTTCCCCATCTCCTTACAACACTTCATCTCAGCTTCGTAATACTTTGCCAGGTTGTTCTGTACCCTTTAATTAAAACGTACGTATGGGATTAACATAGCTGTCTGGGGGATAATGGAAAGCAGCGGAATGTCGAATCTTTGCAATACAATTAGCGGCGAACATGCTATAAGACAACAATTTAAAATATAATACATTAACAAAGTTGTCTGAGTTTTGAACTGGTGCAGTGAGTTCAGTAACTTTTTGTCTTATTGATACATTGTTTTATCACAAAGTGTATTACATATGGAAGGTTCGGGAAGGAATACGTTCGAAACAAACATTCCTGAGATCAGTGCACTCAGTTTTTCAAGTTATTCGAAAAACACTTGTGTGTGTACACTGAACTGGTGCACAAGTGTAAACAAATAAACAAAAGGTATCCCGGTAACATCTGGATGTGCGAAAAAATCAAGTTAGTCTATCAATTTCGACTGTTTTCCTTGCGAAAAGCCACACTGCAATGTTGGTTATCTGCTGTTTGGAATCAATCTCTTACTCTTTCCTGGTCTTCAGATCGTTAACACGATATTCCATCATATCTTTGATGATTTTAACTGGTAAATTACCATACATATTTCCCTCAAGTTCTGACATTTTGGCACCATAAATGTATACCGCAATGCGCGTAACTTTAGCTATAGCGCTGACACAATATGTGACGTAAATGTACTGTGACGTCAAAAACAGAGAAAAGTTCATCACATTGTTCGCTTTACTTGAAAACTACAAACGCGAAATTGATGATTTTGACATCCCCTCACCCCGGCCACCGCCCGTGCACTATACATGTCTTCAGATAACAACCATGGTTATCGAGATGAACTATCAATGTCGTAATTTTGTCTGGTGTTTCATCAGGTTTTAACTAGTGAATATCACAGACAAAAAATCCTACGACCCAGTTACAAGTGATTTCAACGGTTATTAAGGTGTTAAAACATGTTACAACGAAACTATAGCGTCATCGTAGGAGAAAAATGAAAAACAAATATCCGCACTTGTCACATCTGAAGCCGACCGATTAGCTACTAAATCGTAAGCAAGTCTTGCCGTAAAACACCACCCCTCATATACCAAAACCTCTTACCACTCCAGTAAATGCCGATTCCATAAAGTCTATCTTCACATGAGCGCACCCAGCCTAAAATATTGGGGGGCTCGAATATTCCAGTATGTGGACCTTTTACTGCAAACTGAATCGGGGACTAAAAACAAAAAAAAAACGTTTACAAGGTTCAGACCTGTAAATTCTGCATTCGTGCCGAATTCCTGTGGACTTTTGTCTCGTTTTCTCGGACTTTCTGTTTCTCTGAGGCGGACGTTTTTGCCCACTTCGCCAAATGGGGTTCCTCGTTTGAACCCCCCAAAGTCCCCCCGGGTGCTTCAAGCTTACAACTTGTCTCTTACTCATTACATCATCGACGTGCTCACTCACGGACTCCGCCTCGACACGTCCTCTACTTTCCAATCACCTCCTCTGCACAACTCTTTCACCTTCTACAATCCTCATATTACGCGGACTCACGAGTCTGGAGCAAATTCCATCGAATCCACAACCCTTATACCCTCTCGCGAACACCACTCGATTAAGGCAGGCCTTCCTTCCTTCTCATTTAACCGAAGTCCAATACCAGTGGGTCCAAATCACCATCACCTGCATTCTTTTATCTGGTGGCAACTCTGTTATGGCCAAGGCCGACATCAAAGATGGATTCCGTTTGGTTCTCGCCGTCTACAAATTCCTATGTTTCAACTGGAAATGTCAATATTGTTAGACCGCTGTCTTCCCTTCGAGTAATCTTCGTCTTGCAATCTCTAAGAAACATATCAGCATATCTTTCAAAATTCCAAGACTTTTTCCTCATTGATCTTCCAAGCTTCACGAAATGTTCCCAACACACTTCCCCTGTTTTCTCAACCTCCATTGGCGTCACTTGTCAGTAACCCCAATTTATTCCAATCTTTATACCATCCCTCTGATTTTCCTACATTACTATTTTCCACGATTGTTACTTTACTTTATTTCATAGTTAATGTGTATTTTATACTCAACAGTATCTACCGCCATGGCCCCCTTAAAATTATCCCAGATTCCATTTGGCAGTTCGGGGTTGTGAATGTCTGACGGGCAAAATCGTGGCTATTTACTCTGCCCTGTCCCCAGTGCTGTAGTGGGGCGTAGGCGCAGCCAACCACTTTTTGGTATTCGAAAGTAACGCCTACACACCGTAAGTCACGTTCAGTGCTCAAGGTGATACGGCTTTGGGCGCCTACTTACCTCTAATTTTACCACTACAGCACTGCCTGTCCCCCCGAACTCAAAATCCTGGATCCGCCCCTGGGTGATAGAACACTCGGCAGCTGTACCTGGACATGGACACACGTTGTTCACCCTCCGGGTTTGGCACCCAGAGTTAGGGTTGGTCATCCGGCAACATACTGTGAAGTAGCCATGCACAATATTTCAGTTTCGAGCCAATCCGCTGGCTCTTATTTTGTGCGTCTCTGCAGACGTGCATGGGCTGTCATGCATCTGTTGCGGCGATTGTCATTGCCCATCTTACCATCCTACCAGAAATCATTATTTTTTACTTATTTCAATGTATTTATTATCGTATTCCTTGTACTTTCGCCAACCTTGGAGTTTCCTTTTTATCTCTGGTAACGGGCCTGTGACGCACGTAAATTTGCTATGGACATATGTTGATTATAAATGGAATTTCCCTCGTTATTTAGCTAAACATGCGTTTTGATTAAACTCTCAGATCTGAGTAAAAAAAAGACAATGCCATCCTTGAATGCCAGTCTTTTTTTACATTTTACGCCACCCAGTTTTGGTTTTGATCGCTCAAGCCAGGGTTTGCGAATACAGTTAAACGCGAAGGCAACCTTTTTCATGTCATTGTTAGCAAAAATAAGGTACGTTGATTATCCCAGACATATTTTTCACTTATTTACTGCTTTTCGTAATTTAATTAATTACCCGTCGTCTACTCCGGAAGTGACGTTTTGGGAGGCAAGAATTTCGCGCCAATTTCTTTTCATATAGTCTGACTGTGAGAGCAGTCGAGTCAGTCATTGTTCTACCTCAATTGTGATATGTTCGGTCGTCGTTTGCTTTTGCTAACGAGTCAGTCAACATGCCACGCTGTTGCTGCGTACTGGGGTGTACTCATCGTCTCACGTTCAGAGGAAGAACTGTCCCACTTGCCCGAGTGTCCCGCGACACTGTCCCACTGGAGGGTGATCTGAGCACCCAAACTGCTTACATCCCGCCGTTAGACTCCCTCGCCTCACACCTGGCACCTTCTAAATAGTTCCAATGCAAGTCCACAATAAACTTATCAAACTTAGGCTCACCGATCTGTTCACTGGATGACGAACTGTCCTCTTCACTGGGTGTCGAACTGGGCCTGTATTCACTCCCACTACTCAACATCGGTGCGGAGCTGCTTACAGGCTCTGGGCTAGAGACAACAACACAGGGCGAATCACTGCTAGTTCCCGGAATTGCACGCAAAGGGGTACGTTCGGAGGCAAGGGTGACAGTAGATGAAGTGCCTCCAGTCACTATATATAGTGGCCACAGCTCACAAGGCTTCTCGCTTCAAAAACGCACTTTTCGGGGTTGGCGACGGGGCACTGCCGGGAATCAACAGCGACGGTATGGTACCCTTCTTCAGGCGTTGTTTCGCAGGGACCTTCATCAATTCAGCGTACATATCTCTGTCGTAATCTGACGGCAGAAAATGCTTGCCACCCACTCGGTAACCCTCCACTGCTTTGTACGTTGCGTGGACGGGTAGCTCTGCGTTCTTCACATGAACGAGCTAGCCAAGTACGGCGAAGTGTGTCATCCTTCGGAAAGCGACGGCAGGTACCCAAAGCGGGTGTGAGACGATAATGAGTACATCCCAGCACGCAGCAACAGCGTGCCATGTTGACTGACTTGTAAACAAAATTAAACGACGACCGAACTTATCACAACCGAGGTAGAGCAATGACTGACTCGACAGCTCTCACAGTCCGACTATAATGAAAAGAAATTGACGCGAAACTCTTGCCTCCCAAAACGTCACTTCCGGAGTAGAGGATGAGATATTAATCAAAAAAGCTGTAATTAAGTGAAAAATGTGTCTGGGATAATCAACGAACCTATTTTTGCTAAAACTAAGTAAAAGTGACATGAAAAAGGTTGCCTTCGCCTTTAAGTAACGAAACAGCGTAGCAGACCGTCCGTCCAATCCTCAACCAGTTAATAACGGGATGACCATTGGCACATTTTCATTAGGCGTTCGTTGTTCTATTTTAATTTCAAGAAGATGTTCGCTTTTCAAATGGACTCTGCGTTTACCACTTCGCCTAGTAAGATAAACTTACATGTTGTCAGTCAAGTTGTATCTCATGACTCGTGAAAACTTGACATGTCGAGACGACCAAGCAATAAGTAAGAGTATTCCAAATACCCGTGGCAGGCAGAGACCGAAGTCCAAAGTAAAACGGCCAGAGCGGTAAATTGTCGACCAGTTTTGAACTCGCCCGTCCGACTATAACTGAACTAATGCTGAACATTCAATTTGCGCGTGCTTGACATAAGTATCCAAAAGTATCATTGGTCTTTGACAAAATACCGTAACACCGTGAATGGAAGCCGGAATGGAAGGTGTCAAAATGGAGCTGCAGCAAATCGGTTTAGAGGCTGGCATGAAAAGAGTATATACCAACGGGCGACTTTTTGGTCGTGTCAGTAGGGAAGGATCCCCCAAATTAGCCAACGTTCATCCTGGGGATCGGTGTTTTGTTTATTTTTAGACGTAATTCGCGTAGGCTATCATAGGCTGACTTTGGCAGCCACAAATATAAAACAGCAAAAGCGTGAGGAAATGTTTACTTGTAGTTTATTACTTAACCCTGGTAATTTACGTTATACGAACGAAACCAGATTTGATATTGTGGGGAGTTTTAGTTTGTGTGAGCGCGTGCGTGTATGGGGGGGATCGGATCCGATTTCAAGTGTCGAGTCAGACAACCGGCGCAATCGTAACGGTAACTTTGGCTAAGTAATGCCGCTTCCGATCGATATGCATGAGATATCCCAGGCGATCGGCAGTGGCGCTGCACATTACCGCTCCGTTACCGTCATCGGCTCCACTGTGCAATGAAGAAAACTATTTTGTTTTTTCAAAGAAATCGAAAGTTGAGTGACTATGAAGATGAAAATTGTAATCGAAGCCTTAGTGAATCACTCAGAAACACATAATTCTCTCTTTGTCATACATTAAAATTAAAACGAATTTCAAAGCAAGCGCGTGGTTAATGCCAACACGAAAAACGGGTTTGATTTTTGAGCAACTTCAGACTGTTTTTAACACAACAACTATTGCTACGAAGTGATTCCACAAAATATAAAGCTTGTAGTAAACATTTGCACGCGAACGCTTGGACCATATACAAGTATGTCTCTTAGCAAAGTGATTTAGTTAGAAGCGTGGTGGCGCAATGGAAGAAAGCACGCGCTGTCCAATAGATTGTGAGTTCGAGTTTATGCAATTTTACGAATTTTCCATTCTTGAATCACAGGCGGCAGTACCGCGGTTAAACAGTTCAAATGATTTAAAACAAGAATTGATATTTTTTTTACTTAAAAATTTCTTTCAGGGATGATTATACTTCAGAAATCAAGGAAAACGCTTATATGTTTACAGAGGGCGGAAGAGGGGGAAACCCTCCTCCCGACCTTCTCCCATTCGGCGCTACGTGCCTCTACAACTGAGTAGACAAAATGTTGGCCCCCACCCTCACATCCTAGATCCGCCACTGGGGATACCTAGTATTCCGTATGTAGAGAGACTTTCTGAAGAATTACGAACAGCACGGTGTTCAGAACTTCCCACATCGGTACATCGTTCAAACCGTTTGACACCTTTACAAATGTGCACAAAAACTAAGGGCAAACAACCTAAAGAAAGACATGTAATGTGATCTATGCAAAGCCACGTATTAAGTTTTCCGAAACTTGTATAGGTACATGCAGCGGAGACAAAACAATTGTCTCAACAAAAATGGACGACCCACCGGCAGCTACGGGTGACACCTGTTACTCAGCCTTATTCAATCGCTGTCAGGAATCCAGTCATACGTTTAACTTGAATGATGCACTTGGCCTAGGAAATTGTCTATGAACGAGGTGTACACTACAAAACTTTATTACAACTCATGAAACTAATTAGGTACCCTTGAACTGTGAACTTCTATGAATGCAGGCCAGTAACTTTCTACTCACGATTCGTAGGCCAACTAGTTTCAATTTGAACTCAAAGGCAGCAATTTATTGTCATCAGAAATGATATACTCCAATATAACGAACGCAACGGGGTATTTTGAGAATTTCATTAACAGCACAAAACAGATCTGAGTATTGTTGTGCGGTGATGCGACATCAAAGACTCTCTCTTCAGGGGTAAACGGCAAACAAACTATTACCACTGATCAGAACCATTACCCCCCCCCCGTGAAACCACCACCACGAACCATGACAACTCTTTACCACGCACAATCAATCCTTACCACGGACGCTAGACCACAATCAGTCACAGAGCAACTTACCACGAACAAACAGGGAAATGCGCTACGTGGTCGTCAGAGGACAATTATTTCTTGTCAAAAAATTGATTTGATTATTTGGCTTCAGTTCTACAGACTTATAGAACAATTTCATTGCTTAACGCCACTATAAACCATTCTCTTGTGGTTATAAAAACAACTTTCTTCACAGAGACGTGTTCAAACTTACAAACTTACGGCATCGCGTTCTTATCCTTTGTTTGAACAGAAATTTGTTCCGATAACTCATCTAGAATTCCCTGAAAACCATGCTGAATTGGCTTCTGACAAGCAGCTTATTGGTCTGTTTCATGGCAACGGTAATATCGTGGAGAACACTGGTATATGCCCTAACTGAAAATCCAAAATATTGCACAGAACAATCATGGATACTCAGTTGCATGCACTATATAAGAATACATAGGGCTTTACTGACAAGTCTGTGCACTCATCCAAGTATCTGCAAATCTGTGAAATTTAACTCGAGGAAAAGTACATATTTTCTGAAAGTAAAATGCTGTACAATTCGATTCAGGACTGCCATCGATTGGGTCACGTGGCCATATCTTTTCAGTGAAATTTAGCAAAAAATAAAGAACGTCATAAATAATATGACCAAAGTCCTTTTGATGAAAATTTTTTTCAAGATGAAATCTCAAGACCTCTTTACCAATTTTTCTAAATTAAAATTATCATTTCGATATTGTACTATGCAGCTCTTGCGTTTTTAGGAAATCACGAAGTACTATCCTATATTTGATGCCCCTTCACCCATAAGCGAAACATTTTAAAAACCATTCCTAACTGCGTTTTGAAGGACAAGGCAAGAAGCAAACTACCTGAAAATTTCATAGTAGATCCGTTCTCCTGTTTAAGAGATGCACAACCGCCAGTCTCATAATATTCCTTACCCTGATAGATGTATTTCCATTTCCATCAAGAACATCGAAACACTCAGTTACGCATAAAAACGCTTCAGAGTTTATTGGGGCGGCCAACTGTAAAAATTGCTGATAGGCATTGCCAATGGTTAGTTGGTGATGGAAATGGAATCCTATCACGGTATGGAATATGACACTGGGGACAACCGAGAACAAATGTTCACCTGCACCAAACAGCAGACGTGTGTTCAGTGACTAACTATAACCAGTGCTGTAGTGGGGTTTAGGAGCACGTAGGAGCAGCCAACCACCATTTGGCATTCGAACGTAGCGCCTACGCACCGTAAGTTACGTTTAGTGCTCAAGGTGATACGATGGGCTTTGGGCGCCTACTTACCTCTAATTTTACCACTAAACCACTGACCATAACTATTAAATATTTGCTTACGAGATGACATGAAGGCAGACCGAGCAAAAGCCAGTATTTTGCGCAACAATATTTGCATACACGAACATTTGAAGCCAGTATACACAAATATTAGAGATCTAGGAATATTAACAGTTCACTCCCTCCCACCCTCTTTGGCTTATGTCACTGACACGTTGACCAACCCCTCCCCCTTCCCTCATTGTGAACTGCCAGCTGTGTCATACCGGCTTTGACAAGTTTACCCCCCTCTCCCCCCTTTCCTCAAACGAGAGACGCTCGCGAAAACGGAACATTGCACAAAAGACTTAAAAATGTCGTTTTCAACAGAATTTTTATTTTGCGCCTCTTCTGAGATAGATAGGAAAATTATTCTTAAAACTGTTTTATTAAGATCAATTTTAAACAAATTCCTATCAGCGGTTTGCTGAAAAATGACTGTTGTTACAAATGTTACAAAGACTACATGAATGGCATGAGAATGTATTATGCGAGTCAAATGACCAAATAAAACTATGTTGATCACATCTTCTTTATAGGCATAAAGAATTACTTTACAAACATGCCACACCTTGCCTTTGTTTTCCATAATCACGTCATATAATGAACTCGTTAAAATTTAGTGTCGCATAAAGTAAATAGTTCAGGAAGATACTGAACACTCAAATCTCTTTAAAAGGTATTCCAAGCAAAACTTAGTCCGGTCATCAACTCAACCACAAATGTTTGGGCGCAAATGCTAACCAAAAGCCCTGCAGACGTTTTGTTGTGGTTTACAGCTGACGTCTTTTCCCGTGATCATTCCTGTACCACACTTCTTGCTCATAGCATCTCTCCTTTCGAAATGGTTTTGATTTAGTCTCACCTTGGTGACTTTCAAGACTCGAGGATATTTCAAACACAGTCTTGTTAAGAGTCTGATTTGCTATTTCGCTACTTGGGAAATCACTTCACAACAGTCTCGAGTTCATTGTAAAGCGGGAATGATTCATTAGCTATGCACTCCTTTGTGCACGTATTGTGTACAGTATCAAGAACCGTCAACTGCCGTTTCATAACCATATCGCTGCGGTGCTGATCGTCCAGTGTTTTGTAGGTGGCTGATAGTTGTCTTTCAGTACCAGTAAAGTCCTTATCACCGTGTGTTGTCTGTTCCATTTCCATTTGCCTTATTGCCAATTATATTTTTGTCCAACTGGGAATTTATTTTTTTGCTCAGAACTTGGTGAATTGACTACAATGTAACTTTGAAATGGATCTGTTGAAGTAAACGTCGGTGACGCTCTTTCGTAGACTGGGTTGACACTGAGCGTAGTCCCGTCTTCTCCTGAATGGTGTCTCCGCCTGCACACAACGGAAACAAATGAGTTAAAACTTCTCTAAAATAATTTCAAAGATGCCATTAGAGCAAAATTTCCATGTGAAAATTATCAGTCTAATTATGAAACAACTAATGATAATGGGGACTAGAAAACTGGCAGACAATTAAATTACACGCCACTCCAGAAGCGTTGTGGTCTTTGTTACCTGCAGATGACGTAGGCGACTGTAAGAACCAGTACTAAGAGAATACCAACACCCGCACCGATACTTCCGGCTAAGACAGGAACTGAAACGAACAAAGGCAACGATCGGCGCTGAGAGATTGAATGAATCCATTTCAAATTGTTTCGTAGAATGCGACACGGTGTGCTCCTGAGCCCGGACGCTTCTTGGAATGAAGGAAAATTCCAATTATTATACGATGTTTCAAAGAAAATCTCATCCAATTGCAAAACGAAGTTGAGTTAGGAAGTCTGTTCTAAAAAGAACGTAACGATGATTAGAAAAACACTCTTGAACGCAAATTCTATTGTAGATATCTAGAGACTCCATGTTGACTGTGTGGACAAGGGTGTACAACTCAAAAATATTAGTCTGTCCCTCTCTGCGGTGGGTCGCACAGATTTTGATCTATTCATGATAATTTGGTAGATTTGTACATCATATTCTTGTTATACCCACTGGCCTCAGCAATAGAAGTGGTGATCGATGCCTGCTGTACCATGAATGATACCGAAATCAACTAACATGACGGTGTTAGACGTATAATATGGACCACTGTTCATGCGCCCACCCAGCCTTTAATAGGGGGGCGCGAATTTCTGGCGATGTGGACCTGGACAAAAAAGCGAGAGGAAAAAATAAAAACGGGGTACCACCTACACTCTGCGTCTGTGCCTTTTCAGTTTTGTTTCTCTGAGGCGGACCGTTTTGCCCAGTTCGCCAAATGGGGGGCTCCAACTGGGGGGCTCGTTCGAGCCCCCCGAGCCTCCCCCCCCCCCCTTGGTACGCGCATGCTGTTGAGAATAACAGTAACAATGTACTTTTGACTGGGTTACATACCTCCAATGCTTTCTCTCTTTTCGCCTTGATCATTAGTAGTGGGATTACTCCTGCCAAAGAAATGTAAAAATGTCATGAACACGTGAACAAGATAAATGTTGATACACTGCAAATGCACTACTGTAAATGCGCCTATCTAAGCCCAAGCGCCTGTATGTAAAACTGCGACTATATCCGGATACAGGAGCATTGAACGTTTTGGTAAAAACCAAGGAACATTAATGTTTATAGCACTTGACTAAAGGTTGATCAAATTGTTTAAGTCGAAAATAGCATGATTCGAATTAAAATGATCAATGAATTGAAAATACCCTGAATGGATGAAACTTATGTGTAGACCTCCGTCATACCCAGTACTCAGCTGAAGGTGCAAGTTACAGTTTTCATGGTAACGGACTGAACGTTTTGAACTATATCTCAGTCACCACTGGGGCTAAGCCATGGAAACCTTCGTGTTCCACATAAAACATTGAAAAGGAAAAACGCGAATGCGGTTGGTATGATAGATATGGATTATGCTCAGTGGCCAATCTGACCAAAGGATCACTGAAGAATTCCTCTCACGTCGTCTGTTTCAAAAATCCGATACACCAAAGTAGACGTGACACTTCCCGCACTCGAGCAGTAGTATTTGAATCTTTCAGTTCGTGTTAGGTTTATGCAAACTGTGTCCATTAAATCACGTCAGCAGTACCAGTACGATTAAATAACCCATTTAGTTTCTTCGGCAATCGTCACCCTATAATACTTTTCGTTAAGGATCAATTCCCTTTCACCGAAGACTTGCAACGGGTTGCCACAGTTACTTGTCACACATCATTGGCGCAAACAGTTTGTAAACTTATAGTGAAATAATCGTATTTGGTTGCAATTGCTCGCCATTACGTTTGTTTTGTTGTCATCGTTGTGAGATGTGATGTCTCGAGGCTGGCAGTCGTGGTTTGCTCTTGAGAAACTTCACCAGTTGTCATTCCAAAGATTGACGATGCTATCCACCTGAAACAAATAATGCCTGTTCATCAAAGATTTGAAACTGAACGTTAAGAAAGCCCGATTAGCTGCGTAAGGGAGAAAAACTCTTATGGCACCATTTCGTCTTCATCATTGCCGTATTTAGCTGGAAACAGCACATGTAGAATTCAAAATGGTTCTGTTTATTGAAACAATTGTAATTGAATGTTATGAAATGGATACAAGTAAGAACACTGTAGTGGTACGAAGTAAGCAAGCTGGAATTACATCACCAACCCTGGTGTTCACCTTGTTGTTAACGTCGTGAGAAGCGATGTTTCGTGGTTTCCGGTCGTTGACTGCCGTGCAGTAACGTCATCGGTTGTAAATCTCGAGGGCTCCAACTCTGATGTTTGTTTTGTTGTTGGCGTTGTAAGAGAGAACGTTTCGTGGTTGTCAGTCGTTGATTGCCGAGGAGTAACATTATCGGTTGTCAAACTCGAGATCGTCAACCCTGATGTTTGTCTTGTCGTTAAGGTTGTGAGAAGGTATGTTTCTAGGCTTCTAGTCGTCTGTCGTGGAGTATAGTCATCGGTTGTCAAACTCGAGAGCACCAACCCTGATGTTTGTCTAGTTGTTGACGTTTTGAGAAGGAGTGTTTCGTGGTTGCCAATCGTCGACTGTGGTGAAGTAACGTCATCGGTTGTCAAACTCAAGAGCTCCAACTCTGATGTTTGTTTTGTTGTTAACGTTGAGTGAGGGGATGTTTCGTGGTTGCCAGTCGTTAACTGCCGTGAAGAAACGTCATCGGTTGTCAAACTCGAAAGCTTTAACTCTGATGTTTGTTTTGTTGTTGACGTTGTAAGAGGGGATGTTTCGTGGTTGCCAGTCGTTGATTGCCATTGAGGAACGTCATCAGTTGTCAAACTCGAGACCGACGTTGTTAACTGCCTAAAAGAAATATAAAACCTACAAATACACATACCATTTGTTTCCACATATATTGTAAAACCTAGGTATTGTTATATAGTATATCGTTGCTGTCCTCCTGTGCAGGGATGTCGTCTACGGCTAATTGCCAGGCAAGCCTGCAGATAGGACCAAAACAAAACATATGGTCATCTAAAAGTTGTTAATTAATTTGATTCTTACAATGAAATTACGGTTGCTATTTTTGATTTCACATCATTTTTCCCGAAATCCGTCGTTTTTTGTTTGAGTTGCGAATATTAATCAAACAACACGGCGTTGTGTCTTCCCCAAACATACATAAGGTTAAATCACGTTGTGAGACCCGTCCTTCAACAGAACCAAACTTGTCATCTGGCTACACCCGATCGTAAGAAATTACCACTCCTCTGTAGAGACAGAGGAGGGCCCCTGTGGTTACGAGGTGAGGCCCTTATAACTGTGTCTTGGTTAGAGTAATGCCGAAGTGTACCACGTACAGTGGACAATGTTACAGTGCAAGAATTGTTGAAATAATCAATGACAAAAGTATTCACCTCGACGTTTGCTGACTTGTTAACGTTGTGAGGTGAGATTTTGCGGTGTTGGTTGTTGTTGTCACTGTAGAAGATTGTGAAACACCATTGTCTGTCATATGACTGTAGGCCACTGATGTTGATTGCCTGAAATTGCAACGGCTGAATGGCTCATAAAGCATCGATTCCATACGCCTTGACGTCGCCTAGTTGTGGTCTGGCTCACTGTATGTTTTATAAAATCAAGTTAGTAACATTTCATTATTTAAGCACTACAAGACGTATGAGAAAAGTTTTTGGTAGCCAAGTATTTCCTCTAAACCTCTTACCGTACGTCCCTAGCGGACGTTTTTCAAACTATTAGACATAGAGACAGACGTTGACTGCATCACGACCATTTAACTGAAAGTGACGCTTTTCAGAGCTAGGTAATGTGAACAAGAGATACTCATACCCAGTTCGTTCAGTTGTGATGGTTGTGTTATCAGAAGCTGAAGTTCCAATGTTGGATGCATTGCCACAAGTGACTGAAACAAGGGACGACTTTGAACCTGCAAATTTATGAAAGACAAAGTTATCACTGAACGACAGCAAAAGCAGTTACATTTCCAATTCTACTAATTACACGTGACGCTTCATAAACAATCAGATGGACGTAGTGTGGCATTAACCAATCAGTTCGTTTTCACATCAAATACAGGATAATTAACAAATAATTTTATATAAGTACTTTGATTTCTACAAAATCATTGGCAACGAAATCAATGAAATAACAAACAGCAAACCAAATCCAATAAAATTACATCATTTACAACTGTACAGATCACGTGATGATGAAAAATATGTCACGAGAGTTTATACCTTTAAAAAGCAGAGCAAATCTCCCAGTTGTTCCACTTTCCTTGTCAATTTTTAGCTGGATGGCTATATTGTCACGTGACACGAATGGCACTGGCAAATGAGTGTCATTCCACCGAGTGAACGTCATTTGGGCACTGTTTGTGCAATGCGGGACTCCGGATTCGCTGGTAATACAAAACTTTCCTGGAGTTGCAAAATCCACTTCAACAATCCACAAATCAATGGGTTGATTTGACGACAGTACACACGATGTATTGCTTGTAAAACTATCGTTGTGCGGGTATCTCCTTGACTTAATAGTGCCTCTGGACAACTTATGCTGCGTGTACGAATGTTCAGTGACACTGATTGTTTCTTTTTCTGAAATAAAATAAAAAACGCAGTGAGGTGCAGGAAAATGCTGCAGGCGAACGCAAGCTCTTTCTTGTCACATTAGAACTTTAAGACATTGCACGCTGTTAGTGTTGCTTGTTATAGACCAGTAAGGTTCACTCCACTGGTGTGCCCAGGCTTCAATCGTAGCTCGGAAATTGGCCAAGTAAGCACTCGAAACGACGACCTTGTTGAGTAGAATCAATGAACGTGAGTAATTCGGCATCGTTGAATCAGAGGCGGATTAAGGGACAAAGGACCCCTCCGTGATAACTCGCAGGTCTTTCGTGAACGTTCGACGTTGGAAATTGTCTGACGCTCCTAGATCTCCAGTGTGAATAGTTCTTGAACAATTTTGTACTTGCTGTATATATTTAATACAAGACGCACGTGACTTTCTGAATTTTCTAGGGTCTTTCCTTCAACATGAATGATGAATTGCAAAAACATAAAAATAATAATAGTTTTTAACAGCTATCAATGTACCATCTGACAGCGATTGTCTAAACCAGCCTTCCGTCACAGAATATGACTTCTGATATGGCACCACGGTTATGACATTACTCTCGAAATTTTTCCTTGGTCAAACTGGAGCTGATTTCATTGCTTCAAAAGAACTGACAGTTCGTTATTGCTTTACATAGAGCTCTACAGGTTGGGTTTATGCGCTGAACATAAATCTCAACGAATAACGAGCTGACAATTCTTTGCAAATCCAGAAATCACTTCTTATCTGAGTAAGGAATAAGTTGATACCAAGTTTACAGCGTTAAATGGCAATCGCCTAAATCAAAGTCTAAGACGGAAAATGGACTTATAATCGCTTTAACTGATGAAGATCGGAGAAATAGCCAAGCGAAACGTCGTTCAAATCCAGTGTAAATATTGGGGCACATAATTAAACCATTGAAACAATGAATTGTCAGCGTGATTATACCAATACAGGTGAACTAACAGTTCAGCTCAATTCCAGGAGAAAGACTTCGTAAACAAAATGCGAACTACGTGAATTATTATAGAGGCCTGTAGACAAGTTTCTCTTGATTTTCGCCAATCCTTTTCTAGTGATTTCACACTAAACTGGTTTCGCCTCGTACAACTGCACCATAAGTAGGTCTGAAAGAACTAAATGTTGCACCACGATCGTGGTTGTGTCACACAGTGGGTCCCTTTGTACTCCAGGCGTGGTCTTCTCCACAAATGTCGACAAACTCGCCCGAAAGGTTAGTCACGCTTGTCCATTTCTCAAACTTTGCATTGACCTTTCTCCAAACTTTTCAACTGACGGATGACGAGGGTCTTACAGGTGATTTTTTTCAAAGATGTCAAGTGATTAGCTATAGCCAATATCAGTCTCGTAAGTTCTTATTATTCAAATGCTTGATACATACCTTCCGTACATGTGTAAAACACAACCAGGATGTTGGAGTAACCACCCGCGTCGACTCTGCGCCAATCAATTGGGCCCACGACACACTCCCGTTCTCCAGAACATAGTCGCGCCTGGGACGGTATGTAGTTATTCAATTTCGTGTCCGTGAATTCGTCACAGATTCCACTTAAGTTTGTTACATGCATGTGAACGTATGACAGAACCATTATCTGGTGATCAGAGACTGGTTTACACTGACCCAAATGAATAAAGCCGGTAGGACCGTAACAATCACTGCCGCTGTTCACCTTGTATTGAAGCAGATCTGCCGAGAAGAAAGAGATATAGAAAACATCGGAACTGCACGAGAATGCTAAATTTCCGGTTATCATAAAATATGACGAGGGAGGAAGGGAGAGACGGAGGGAGGAGTCAGCGACGGAGGGAGGGAGTTAGCGACGGAGCGAGGGAGTCAGCGANGGAGGGAGCGAGGGAGGGAGAGAAGGAGGAAGGAGCGAGGGGGGAGAGAAGGAGGGAGGGAGGCAGGCAGGGAGGCAGAGAGGGAGGGAAAAACATGTCGCCAGAGAATATGTACTATAGTCATAGTACAAATAAAATGAAGACATTAACTCATTCCCATTATTGAGGTGTCCACTAGTTCTGTCCGATCTAAGAAACTGTTATTTACATTAAAGGGATGTATGGTTTAAGGTTGTGTAGGACCTCATCAGTCATCTCTGAGCTTTGCTGTAGTTAGCCAGTGGACATTTTTCAAGGGTCCTAAATAACCTTAAATGATTCCGGTCAGTGTTGAGAAGTTTTTTAAGGCCAATTGTGTTTAGGTGTTGAGAAGTGTTGCAAAGTTTATATGGAAATCTATTCCAGTCAAGAAATATTAGTATTTAACTGACCAGCAACTTAATTAGGATCTCTGTTCTGTACATACAGGACGGCTGTGGGCCATATGTACAGGTTCAATGCACATTAATTCGTGTTAATTCTGTGTTAGATTTCTGCACTTCGCCTGCGCGCACCCGCTTTTTTGTTACCAAAAGGTGCACAACGTCAGGAATTCGAGCCCCCCCCCCATATTGAAGGCTGGGTGCGCGCATGCTTCGCTATCTGAAAGGACAACCCCCAAAACCAACATCCGACAAAGCAGTTAGGGACTCTTAACCTCCAAGACAAAATAAAGAAAAATGCAAAGGGTCTTGCGACGAAATTCCGTCAGGTATTGGGTACCTATTATTCGAAACTTTATCTCCTATAAGTTTATGGATTTTGTGCGGCATCACAGTGTCGTAGAATGTAAATGGTCTGCAATAAAAGAAGTGCTATTAACTGTTAACCAAATACAAAAAGAAACAAAGCCGCAGTCTTCCGCCTCGTGTTGCAGGTACTTCGATCGTTTGATGTATTCAGTCCAAGCAAATAGTAAGAGTACGGATTGACAGAGATTGATATACGATAGTTTTTTCTTTGTTCGATATTGCAATGGTGGCCACGTTGTCGTTAGTACAACATGCCTCGAGACGGTGCAAATAAATACGACTGAAATGAATAAGTGCAAGTATAAGATCATTAATTTGAGTTGGTACTATTGTGACCATACCTATACCTCGCTGTTGGGCACACTTACCTGGGAATTGAGTGACATCCTGATTGACAGTCGATTCTTGCCTTGATTCGCAGGACATAAAACTTAATATAATCCATACAGAGCACAAGTGCAAGTATGCAAATTGGTACTTTAATGATTCCATAGCTTGGCCTTGGAGAAAGAAACGTATCGGACTGTGACATCTCCAAGAAGGCAACTATAGGTTACTTTTACTTCCTCACAACAAGCGGCCTATGACAAAAGACATTGAGCCAAGGAAAATAACTCGATTAGTCACGTGACGACGATATTGTATTTTTGTTAGTAAGAAACTGCGGGCTAACAAACTAGGTTTGTGGCCCTGGCTAAAGGAATACACGTATCAAAGCAGGCGACCATATAATGTGTGGTAATGCCAGGTGGGATCATCTCGATGGAGATTCGAACACTGCACTCGTAAATAGGTGGCAAGACTTTGGCCGGAATATAGCTTGTAGCATTCAGATTCCTGACTCACAGGACTAGAGGAATGGAATGCCCTGTCCCATGCCATCTCGCGCTAGAGCTCGCCGAATACATCGAGATTTCACGGAACTGGTCGCGAGAATTTGCATTTTTTCCGGTTGTCTCTTCGACTGAGTTTTGATCGAGTGTTCATTTTGTTATTTCTATTTGTAATGGAATCATCAAGACTCTTTGGGCACGGTTCCAGATAACCCCAGTGATTTCGCGACAAAATTACTAAACAACAAAGCCGCTGTTCATTCTTTATGCGAACAGATCGACACGTTGCCTTGGCAGGAGGCCGCTGAAACCTTTTCAGCTCCAGTCTTAGAGAACGTTTGGTCAATTTTTCGGTGGTGGCCCTAAACGTACGTGGTGGTAACCGGAAGTTCTTTCGACTCTCACCACTCTGTAACTCAGTGGACTTAGGGATAAATCGCAGACCTCCTTTGTTGGACTACAGTACTTAATATAGTACTAATGAATGTAATATTGTTGAGCTTTGATTGTCTAACGATCCCAAAATTGAAGAAAAACTCCAGGTCTTACGTAATTTTCACAGTTTTATTGCTTAGAAAACATTTTTCTGCTCCCATCATTTGCGACCAGGCTTTGTTGACTTTACAAACCAGCAGACAAGTTCAAGTCGCACAATGGGTTCCATTGTAAGACTTATTGAAATTAAAACCAAGAAAATGTTATATTCAAGGCTACCAAGTACCACTGAATGTATTTGAATTTAAGTATATTGCAATTACATTTTAGTTTAATTAAAATAGTAAGTTATAACAGATTACTTTATTGCCTGTTTTGATTTTTTATTTTATTTGTCCCTGACCCTGAGATTTTCGTTATTTTCGATCTCATCAGGACACCATGAGAGAACAGTATTGTTATATACTGAAAATATTTTAATGTACACTGACTTACGTATATCCTACTAAGTCTATCAAGTCAAAGATAAGAGCACTCTGAATCTAGCAATATTCTAGGATCGTATTTGTCAACTCCAGTCCAGTTTCTGAGATAGTCAATACCTTAGAAATGCTCATATGGGTCATGGTTCCTAGCTGGAATTGAGTGGGAACAGAAACAACATTGACATTGCTATCGCCAGGGGACCTCAGCCAAGTTGGGCGCCATCTGGTGTGCCAGGTAGGGGCAACGTTATCTTCTAAAATGGGTAGCGGAACTCCTAGCTACACCACTGAGAGAATTTCTGTCGTAGGCTGATGGAGACAGTCTAGACCCCTTGACCAATTTTCTTTGCTAATTTGATTTTATTTCAGTTAACAGTTCTAAGCTTACTTCGCTTGTGCAAAATAAAACAATCACATTGCCATGTATCACATAGCACGAAACAGCACCGGAACAAACAAATATAAGCAGCTACCCATACTCGCGCGAAATCTAATCATAGATTAAATATTATTTTATCTATGGTCGAAGAAGCTGAAATTTCATTCCTAGAGATCTGTGTCTTGACCGAGTCTAAAAAGCAGTGCAGCCGTGCTAGCCAGACCACATAGAACATATTTCCTGTGGAGTAAATAGCCTTTGAAAGAAGCAGTGACCTACTCGAACGAAGTCAGCCGGGCATACAAATATTTTTAAAACTCAGAACTTCTCAGATTTTATCAAAGCTGATGAGCCATTACAAAAAGAATGCCTTCAAAACAGAACCGGGCACAACCTGTAAAAGATCACTACGCCCGCACCCCAGTTCCGGGATCTATTGTGACTAAATTTCCGAAGGCGATTCGCCACAGTAGTTTAGTTTCGAATCCGGCGACGAGAGTGTCTCTTTTTACCTTCATTTTTGTTATAACAGCCGTGCGCGAAGATTGAAAATAAATATCTGTTTGCAGTTCACTTTCCCTCATTTTCTTCATCATGTGAACTAGAAGAAATGATACTTAACACTTAATGACATAAGTCGTATAAATTTTAAATTTAAATTATGCATGGCGTGACGGTAGACGTTTAATTTAATCTAATATTAGTAGGAATGTAAAACTGCCAATTTTGACACCAGCTGAGATTTTGACCGCTGACTGAGTTATCCGCACTAGTTGGCCTAGAAGGTTGGTTAACGTCTTCTTTATATTTAGTGTCATTAACAAGTTCATGACATTTGTGGTACTAAAAATATGTCTTTAATTTTATCATAATATCCAACAATAAATGTTTCCGCTTCTCATATAAAACTATACAAAGTGGAACAAATAGATAATTGTTTAACGCCTATTTTGAAATAATACTGATGTGTTTTACATAGGGACGTGCGCATCCTCAAGTTTCACACGTGCGGTTTCTCCACGTACGTCATAGCGCGTGTCTTGAACTGGGTGTTTATCCATTTCAAGTAGGCCTACTTCTTATTAATCACTTAAAGGGGCATTTCGCCGATGTTTAGATGTCAATAATGGAGGTTTTAAAAACATTACGATCTTGAATTGTTGCTGAACAACTCAAATCATAGGCAATGTGAACTGCGCCATTGTGGAATTCAGGGTTTCGGGGTTGGCCAATGCCGAAGCATTTTTTTAGTGGCTTATGGTTTCTAGTATGTTTTTGTTGGTAACGGAAATTGAACTCTTTCATGATACGGAATATTACGAGACCGATTTTATGAGAGTGAAGGTGGTACATGTACTTAATAGCTTCGTTAAAACTGGTGCCTGCTGCTGGTTTGACTGCCCATTTTGAGGTTTACTTTAAGCGTAGTGGCTACGAATATCATGTGTTTACATTTTAACCTGTTTTTTGAAAAATCAGTGCAGTTGGTTAGTCCTTTTACCTATTTTTTCTTGCATTCGTGTATACTCTTAAACACTCTCCTACTTCTTTCCACGTTTTGAATGGAAATTTAGGCAGTCCCTCGGACTTTTCAGATTACCGTTCTAGTAGACACCCGTTGACTACCCAATCCGCTTGGAATCTGGACTGTTTTGGCATTCCGCTAGTGCCTAGTAGTCGCATACGAGTCCTGATTTTGGGATGAAATCTGACAATTTTTTGTATTTTGCTCGTTTTTCGGGATGCCCAGCTAAGTTTGCCGTGGCGACAAAAGCAAAAGAAACTTCACACGCGCAGGCGCATACGAGTCTAGATTTTGCTATCACTAGGGACCTACACGCACGTCATTTTGTTGAAGTTTATTTATCATCGTTTCTTTGACACCCGCTGTCAGCGCTCGACCGTGAATGCTGACGCATGAACTTATCGACTTCTTCATAAACAGCAGGTGGGACATCAGACCTCAAGACAAAGCATTTTCCTCCATCGCCGACTTCTGTATCACCGGAAGGCGTACATTCACTCCTGTCCAGTTCAAAGTAGGTCGGTTCAGCTCTTGCGCTGAGTTCCCTTTGTCTATCCGATTCCGAAAGTAAGAGTAGAATAGTGGGGTTGACTTCGCTCTCGCCTGTTTCTACTTCAAAATAAGTTGGTTCTATTTGACTATCGACTTGGCGATTTTTAATCTTTGAGTCAGATTCCAGAACAAAGTATGCGGGCTCTGGTGTTGCAAACGTGGTTACGTTATTCGACTTTCTCTTGCTGTTGTCGAGTTCGCAATAAATAGCGTTCGGTGCGTCATTTTGATTGGTAGTTTCACTTTCTTTGATATTTAGTTCTGCGTATTCAGAAAACTGTCTGTTGACAACCTGTATCGCCTCGTAGGTGTTTGGTTGCTGAGTATTTATGGATTCACACGTGACTTGGTCGTCAGTGGCAAAATCTTCGCCACTTTTTGCACCCTCTTTAAGTTGGTTCTTTTGTCTTTTTATGTGCCTGAAACATGTTACAATACAATGTCACGTGTTAAAAGGCAAGGGAAAAGTGATATATGTAGGCTTATTTACGTTACCGTTGCGACACCGGGCGTGCGTTCCGTACCGCGGTAACGCTAGGACCTACGCTTGCTTTTTAGCGAGGTCCTAGCGTTACTGAACGGGAGGCGGGATTTGCTTGCCTCGGCTAATTTGAGTGAAAAGCTAGTAGGCACAGTGCTGAGCAAGATGATAGCCCAAGAGAGTACACGACGTTGTAAAAATCGCGAGGGCAGATCACCATAATTCTGAACAGTCGTGTCACCATCGTCATGAACATCATCATTGAACATGTACTTGTCACTTCATGATCGCATTAGGTAGGCCTTCCTTTAGCTTACCTGTGGCACAACACTCCTAGAACAAGGGACAACAGAAGGATAACCACAGCAGCCGAACCAGCCCCACTTACGATTATGATGGGTACGGGAATACCTGTCGAAGAAACTATAAGTAACATACTAAAACTCTTTTCAGTTACTACTAGTTAAAATTGTGCTTGAGTTACAAGTTTTAAAGATGTTTAGAACATCGAACAAGCTTCTTAAACGGCGAAGAGAACTTCGAAAATTTCAGCCATACAAAGTACCATACCGGTGTTTCGAAAACGAACTGCGCATGCCTACGTGTCGTTTTATTTGAAGTTTGAAAAAATCTCCATTTTGATCCTTGTAAAAACACGATTGAATAACATTTCTGAATATGCTTCGTGGAATTTGGTCTGTGTTTCTCAAAAGAATTATATGTTTTAGCGAATAAATCAAATCAGTAGAGTAAGTCTCTTACGCAACGTTATTGATTTTACTACCGAAAAACGCATTTTTGTGATGGTTGTTGGAAGGGATAGACTTCTTGATAGTCCGGTCCCTTAGCAGCCAAAAATCACAAAACATTTACACCCCGGATTAAAGCACCAAATTTGGCACATAGATACTTTGGAACACACGGAATCTCATGGAGGTCGGTTGCCCGAAATTTGAGATCACGGTCAAGGTCAAATCAAGGTCAAAGGTCATGTTGAAGAAGATGGTGGCTTTGAGCAGAACTATGAAACAACAAAATCCGTCTACTTAGAAAGTAATACAAAAATCTGTTTTCTGCACAGCTAATGATGATTTCCAATTACGGTTACTTTTTATCATTTTGTACAATATGCTTTCATGATACAAACTTTACAATTTGTTTACTATTTCAGAAGTGCCTGTGCCAAATTCACGTACCTTGTGAAGCGCTTGTAGTTGTGACCCCTGTCTCGCTAGATTGCCTGGGAAATCAAACAACTTTGATTTAGTGCAGTGTCTTTCAAACACCAACGCAAGATATAAGTATCGGAACGGGAATTTCTAAAAATAGGCCCACCCAAAATTACGCCGATGAGAGACTAGTATTCTTAGAATTTTTTTCAAAAGTACTGTTTGAATGATTTGAAATTTGATGGATTGTTTTAAAATACGTATGTACTACTTTTACACATATATTTTGTTGTTTATTTTGTCAAGACATACATTGGAATCGCGATTTCACTCAAAGGACTATCATTTGACAAGATATTGGGTGACTTTATAGGTAACTAACAGTATTGACATAGCATAAAGGACAGCGTCAACACATTGTGTTTACTGTAAGCGAAATAAGCATGCGGGCATCCAGGGGGGGGAGCAAAGTGAGCAAAAAGGTCCGCCTCAGAGAAACAAAAAAAGTCCGAAAAAGTAGACAACGAGACAAAAGCCCACTAAAAATGCAGGAACTACCAATATTCGGTGAATGCACAGTTCAAAGCTCTGAGCGTACCCCGTTTTTCTAGTAAAAGGTCCACATTAACAAAAATTCGAGCTCCCCCCCTCTATTTCTTAGGTTGGGTGCGCGCAAGATGAGTATGGTCGAATATAGTTTTTACTAGTGAGATATCACTACATATGTTAAGAAGGACGTTTGCTTTAAACTGGATCATAAAATGTTTGAGACAGTTTCGGAATATACGTCCCCCTTTCTGAATATACGCCTCCCTTTCCGAATATACGCCCCCCTTTCTGAATATACGCCTCCCTTTTCGAATATACACCCCCCCCCCCCGTTTTGAATATACGCCTCCCTTTCAGAATATACGCCTCCCTTTCCGAAAATACACCTGGGCGTATATTTGGTGTCATTTGACGATTGGTCGTTTTCCGGATATCCGCCCATGGGCCTATTTTCGGAAATTCCCGGTGTACTTGGACGCTTCGCGCTATGTGAGACCTTTTCGGCAAGCTTATGCATTTAGCCAAATATCTAAATAAATATAGATTTCAACACAATGAAAGCGCACATGTATTTTTGAAAGTACCGCCGGGTGAATGAAAGGTAACTTGGTATGAGAACATGTCAGTGTACAGTACATTATTACCACTGTGGTCA
Source organism: Phoronis australis (assembly GCA_002633005.1). Lineage (NCBI taxonomy): Eukaryota > Metazoa > Phoronida > Phoronidae > Phoronis > Phoronis australis. The sequence goes on along the minus strand of NMRA01000019.1, from coordinate 92,010 downwards.
GGACGAAAACGTTTTTAGGCAGACAGGAGGTTTCTTATTTTACAGATTATGGTAGTGGTTTGTGTGGTATTCATGGTAAAGGCAATAACGTATAATGACAAGAACACTGTGCTGTTGTCATGCAAAGCTCGTGACCCCTGGAATTCCACATTTCGTAGTGTTATGATATCTCAACTCGCCCCTGAACAGTCAACCGACCGGCCATCTTAAAAAAGTTATCATAAATACCAGATATGCCATCACCATAATCAGCAAAGATATCTCATTAGCGTTGTCTGTTTAGTCTCGTTTTCATCAGGACTTCAGTGACGGTGTAAATACTGTAAGCAAGTTTTCATGCCAAAGTTATTTTCACAAACTCTGTAGAAAGCCTGTAGAATTTCATTATTTACTTTATGCTAATCTGCAACTGGGTGTGTCACGTGACTATGTCTTTAAGTTAAAGGAAATAAAAGGTACTTTTAAAGCAAAACAGCGGTATCCATAACATCATTTAAGTTCTTTCGATATAAATGGTCGACGCTGTTACAGTTTTCTAAATTATCTCTTATCTAACTGATGGTTTTCTTACAATAGATGTAAAGTGTCCTGCTTTTGATATTCTATTTTGAGACAATTCCTAAAAGCGGATTGGAGAACAATGCAACAAGCATGACATGTGAAAGTTTCATTTGAATCCGATCATCTACTTTTAAGGTATGGTCGGTTGTGAAGTTAGCCAAGATTCGATATTTTTCTATGGCCCTACGCAATCTTGAGGGATGCGCCCAAAAACACATGCGCGCACCCAGGGGGGCTTGGAGGGCTCGAACGAGCCCCCCCCCCCATTTGGCGAAGTGAGCAAAAAGGTCCCCCTCTGAGAGAAACGAGATAAAAGTCCACAATTCATAGCTCTAGACGTGGTACCCTGGTTTTTTTTAGTCCCCCGTTGTTTTTGTTTGTAAAAAGGTCCACTTTGTCAAAAATTCGAGCCCCCTATATTTTAGGGTGGGTGCGCGCATGAAACATTATGTATTTTAGGCCTCGAGTATTGCTGGCGGCGACTATTTTCTTTTTTATGGTTGTCTTGGAGTTTTTATAGTGTTCGGTTTGAGACACACTGTCTAATACATGTTATGTATACTGTAAAATTTTTGCTATCTGGAGGACGCAATTTGTGGCTAAGAATGGAGTGGAAAACATTGCGCACTATGAAAGCTTACCAAGTATTCCTCATCATTCATCATATGTGTTAGTATTAATTGTAGGCTCGGAACTGCGGAATTTTTCATCTTCCAAAGTACCGCGTCGGTCTGAACTGTATTTGAGGTCTTAATCTAAACTCACTTGCACACCTCGATCCAGTTTGTAGGAGAGAACCCCCGAGATCTAATGTTACAATTTTGTTAAATTACAGTACCGAGGTAACGAGCTGACGGAAACGCAATACGTGCTGATAATCTTTAAGAAAATGTTGTGATTCATTGTGAACTATCATACTGTCAGGATGTTTGTAAAAGGAAACGTACTAATGGTTTACTCGCTGTCTCTTTTCGTCCAGATGTTTGAGGAACATCCTTGTTATCGTTAAATAACAGACTATTTAGAAAATGAGAATCTCGCAGTGACAAATGTTTACCGCTAGGATCTATTTTCGACAATAAGTAAAAAGTAATCAAAATTTCTAAAACACGCCTGTCCGGTACTATTGCCAACGATTCAGTCTGTTTTAATGTATCACGCCTCAGTGCCTAAATACTCCAACTCAAAATTTCAATTTGTTTACTTCTCACTCGGTAATCATGTCCTCAGTTCCTGGTGGTGTGTTGTTCTCTGTTAGAGACGACGTCACGGTGTAGAGTGCAGAACTTTTCCTGAAATGCGCAAATCATTGTTACGCCTATGCTGACGCTATAGGGACCCACCACGAGGAAAAATTGGAAATAAAACAGAATGTCATATAGCCTCATTTTCAGTGTTAAACACGTTCCTATTTCATCCGCTCAAGCTGGTTATGATTCAAGATAGTGTCGTTAACTCCGAAAAATATGGATTTGTTTGAAATAACACAGTGGAGCTATCGACACCACTAGGTTATTGTAGTGAATAAAAGATACGGCCATAGGCCTGCTATGATTAGCCGTTAGCTACAACACGCGGTTTTGGAATGTTTGGAGTTACTTTCTCCATAAGTTTTCCAACAGAAAAAATCAAATAATTATCCATCAATAAATATTTCGAGTTTAGAATTTTAGTAAAATATACGACCTCCATGTTGATGACGCTGTATTCCCTGGTGATGTCACGGTCTTCATGGTTATTTCAGAACTGGCTGTGTTGCTTCTGAAATGTGAAACGTCGTCCATGCTTAAATGTTCAAAAAAGACAAAACTTGAAAGCACGTTTTCCTATTGTAATTTGATAAATATAAAAATTTTAAATACTGCAAATGAACAATATAGAGGAATGCGATTTATATGCAACAGACCCTGAACACCACAATTCGAATGAGGGTAATAAGTTGTGAATTGTGAATTTTCTTTATTTGCTAAGATCACGAGCAAGAAACACATACCTGAGAGGAATTTTGTTTGCAGTAGTGGAATCGTAAGTAGCCTACCCTTGACGGTTGCAACTTTTGAATTTGTATGAGAATAAATGGAGTCTAGTTTTTTGCTTAAACTATCAAACATTTTAACTATATCACTGTAAAATCTGCTTTCAGCAATTGCCAAATAAATAGATCCGATTCAGTTTTGCATGCAGCAACGCTTTTTGACGTCATATACTCTTTGAAAAAAAATTCACTTTGTTCCCCTCGTCAACGCCCAAACGTGTGGAGTAAGTTTGTAAGGTCGTAACAAAGAATCATCTAAATTGAAAAAGCGTTAATTATAATTTGGGCGAGTTAATCGACAATTAAGCCGGAAGTGTGGACGAGGAAGTCAAGCTGAACAATACTTCAATCTACCCTAGGTCGAGATCTACCAGTGAGAGATTTGTTTCCTGAAAACTTTTGTTACTCTCCACATATCTATTTCTGAAAAAATAATTAAAACTTACTCTTGCAAAAGTACAAAGTAAAGGGGATTATGCAAAGAATTGCTATTTACGGAGAAAATCTGTACAAATAATTTCGAGCCAGTAACGCGTGCTAATAATTACATGCTCGATAATTGTGCAGTGAACGTTTAAAACTGAACTTCTGTCATATGGCTTAAGTCACTTTCATGAAACGGATCCCAGGAGAAGTGTAATAACAGCGTGAGTGAAATCACAAAAACGTAGGTTCGTTGACGAAAGGTGGGTGGATTTCAAAAGGTTGGTAGTTACCGGAACTGCCTGAATGCGTCCGTGGCTACGGGCATGCTCTAATGAAATAGTCACCCTCCGCTCACTGCAGCGGTGTGACATATCCTTTCATCTTCCGCTAAGGGATTTTCCAATAAATCCAGCCAAACCACAAATGTTTGTTTTGACTAGCTGCAAACCCCAGTGGGCCGCACGGGTGAAAATGTCGCCCGTAATTTGGCTCGTTACGACTGAGAGTTCGCTCGTGTTTTACGACCGTAATCGATACATCCAATAAGTGGTCTGTAGATCAAGTGAGCTCTGACACCCCTTCCAAACGCCGTAACTCCATTCAAGAGTCTATTAAATGCAAGCCGTTACATGCCTTTACATCACTGTAATATATTACTACAGTACATTATACACCGTAACACTCTTCAACGAGTCATACATGCTTGTTACAGTGCGCTCCAGGATCAAGTCGATGTTAACTCTTGTTGCCAAGATTTTCGCTTATATTTAACTTCGAGACTAGAGGCAATCAGTATTTCGCGCCGAATTTACAAAATTGCCGCCTCAGATGAAAATACAGCTATCCCAGATATCTCAGGTATCGCGACTTCACACTTGTTCTCGTTGCTCAAAGAAAAAGCCGTCTCATTGTGGGCTTGTTGAAGAGTGTTACAGTTTATAAAGTATTGTAGTATTATATTACAGTGATTTACAAGCATGTAACGGCTTGCAGTTCATAGACTCTTGAATGGAGTTACGGCGTTTGGAACGCTCTGAAGCAGTTGTGCCTCATGATTTTATGCTCTTACTTTTCGCTCTAAATTTTACATTGTTTCGTAATGTTATATTCGTAATGTTACGCTCGTGTTTTTGCGCTTGCTATGAAGTGCTAAGAAGTAATAAAATCTCAGGTGCAAAGTATACCAGTGCAAAAGATTGAAATATATAGCAGACTGGTAGATTTTTACTTGCTGTCCTAGCCGTCCCAGGCATTTGAAAACGTTCCGTTTCCACACACAGTACATATTGAGGTGCCAAAATGTATATCTAGCAGGTTGTCTGACAATGTTTTTATTTTATTTGTTAAAATTACTATGTTTCTCCAAGATTTAGACTAAGTTTCGTTTTCTTACTCTTAGCTGCTTGCAAGCGATATATGGCATTAGGTTCAAAGCGGTTTTCTGGGGGGAGGCGGGTTATGCAGTAGAAGTTATAAATTTCATGGTGAATCATTTATTCTTTATTCAAGACATTTGAATAACAAACCATTTGCACCACAAAACAATATCAGCTGGTGGTCTCGTGGGCTGGACGTCTTGCTAAAATTTCGAGTGTATTACGAGCGTAAAATTATGAGCGCAAAATACGAGCGTACAATTACCAGCCTACATCCTCTTCTCAGCTCATGTCTGACCGACATATAATTGGGCGTAACGATTGCGGTCATAAAACACTTGCGAAATACGGCCGAACTATTACGGTCGCAAAACGCGAGCGAAGACTCAGTCGTACATGCCGGTGACAGCTTCTCCCAAACGGCCCACGATAAGAGTACATGTGACCTACAAACCAATTTTTCATTGGATATATTACGATTACGGTTGTAAAACACGTACTTACGGGCGACACTTTCCTCCGAACGGCCCACGATATGCCCCGCGTTTACACCAATGGACCAAGCCTGATTGTTACGCACAGAAATATGCATACAAGTCTCCGGAAACAACAATATAGTTTTTGAGCAATTTATCTGACACCAAAACGGTGTTTACTTGAATGTCGTCTCAATGTTTATCTTGACTGATTTATGTGATAAATTTCTGAACAGCCATCGGAGGGAAACTGCTTTAGTCGAAACTTTGCAAAGCTTAATTTAGAATATCCTTCAACGTAGATTGGTGATTCTAAAGTCTGTCTTAAAAAGTTATTTCATTTTGAGCCGAAACGAATATTAATTTTTTCACAAACACTAAGACGAATTAAAAAGCGTTGCAAAAATATTTAGTGTTGAAGTTGTAACACTTGTTTTAAAGTGATATGGGGCTAAACCCGCCTTCCACTACACTAAGCAATTTAAAACCACTTACCATGATCGGTCTTAAATTGTTGCTTAGTCAGGTTAGGGCTTCAAACGGAACTGGCATACCCTTGATTCAGTGCTCAGCTTGTCTGTTAGAGCGTGTCATTTTATGGGTTGAACACGGTCTCAGAGATTAACTAAATGTCAGAATAACTTATTATATGAATAAGTTGAGCCAATCTAATTTTATAGCGGTAATTTTTCTAAAAGTTACGTTTTCGACGGAACCCGGGTTTTGTGGCTTTGTTTAAAGCTGCAGTTCGTCACTATTTAGCTGTCAGTGTTGAATCCTTAACAGATACGTTATGGGTTTAAAAACATTACCCTTCACTGAATTGCTGAATGGGCCGGCAACTCAAATCATTGGTAATGCGTGTATGCGCCATTTTCGAATGATTGCGCAATAGCCAGTTTTTATACCTTTGCCAACCCCAACAAACTCTGAAGAGTTTTATTGAGTCACAAATTTGGAAGATCTTGCTGGTAACGGAAATAGATTCCTTAATGGTAAGGAATATTAGGAGACCTTATTTTGAGACCCGGAAAGACCTTGATTCTATTTCGTTTTTTACCCCTAAAAACAGAACGAAAAGCAGCTTTATGAATTGTGCAGAATTGCATATCTGTTTAATGAAAATGACGGACCCAATACTCTTCCAATGCGCTTGCACTAATTTCGTAACTATTTGACGTATTTACTGTCGAAGTACGACCCACAAGTAATCACAGCAATAACAATGAATACATACCACTTGTAGCCTTGTCTTGTAGCGACATGCTTCGTGAAATGCGCTTTGCTCAGTTGACCTAAGATTTATCAGTATAGTTCCTCATTTTCAATGTCCGGTCGCGTCATGAAATTTAGGAAGAAATGATCACGCCATCCTCATTGTTCGAAGAAGACTTGTTCAAGGGAGAATAAGAATGTCGGACAGAGTGAATAAAAATCTTACAGATGTATTCTGGGGTCGTCTGCTGAGTGGAAACTGACTAATTGCAAACAATGACGTGACCCCAATGCAGGACACGTAACTGAAATAACAAGTTAAAAATCCCGTATTTCTTAAAATTTCTTCATTTTATCAGCTCTCTTTTGTTGGTTTACTATTTTGGAAACAAAATGGTTGGAAATGTGATATGAGAGTTACAAAATGAAACAATGAATTTTACAAATCTGGACTCGAACCTATTAAAAACTTGAAATTTAATGGGTCTGTGGAGATCAAACCCGGTGTTTGCAGGAAACTAGTGCATTTATTGACAGTAAGGGAAAATGGAAATTACCGGTATTTGAGCTCATTATCAGCCCTGGCTACAGCATGCAGTACGTGTATATTTACAGAGATGTTTCCTACGTCATCATTCAGACTTTCAATTGATTTTAGTTGTCTAATCCGTTAGATGCGAAGTCAACAATAATAATGCGACAACGGTGTCAAAAAACAATGTAAAAATATGCTCTCAAGAATTACTCCTCCAAATGAAATAAAGACAAACCTACACATGAAACAGAAAAATATTTAGGTCGGGTTTGATAATGGCCAACACTGACGACACCAAAGACGATACACTACGGTCTGTCAGTGACCACACTCAAAAGGAATTTGCTGCCGGGAGAGGGTGCGATAGTAGTTTGTCACGTGATCAAACAAATATGGCGGATTTTTGAAAGGTTTTGACTTTTTGCACTGGATTTAATACTTTGCTCAATTATGGCATCTCGCAAGTTAAAGCGACCATCTTCTGCTAGGCGATACATTAAACAGGAGGCGTTTTCTCCCTTTGTCAGGTAATTTGGGCAAAGTACTGTACAGGTCAAGTGAGAAGACAGCGTTGCTGAGGACGCTCTTCTACTTCTGTTCTAGTTCAACTTCTGTCTGATTATTAATGACCGTCGTCTCTGCTGGCGCAGCCACTGGCAGTAGAGACGATGGAGCTCCTATAAGCGCTTCATACGCCGGAAGCTTTTAGGCGAATTATGCCTCTCACTGACTAAAACAGCAAAGTCACGTTGCGCATAGAGGGACACCTTGGGAGGCTGTTGATGTATTTAAATCCTTCAAACTCAACAATACTATTGTTGTGCCTATTGTTGAACAATAGGCATAGGCAATGACCATCGCCTCTGTTGGCCCGAAGCAGAGGCGATGTAGAGGCTATAGGCGCTCTGTACGCTGGAAGCTTTTCGGCGAATTATGCCTCGCCCCGACTAAACCATCAAAGTCACGTTGTTATAAATACCTTTTGCGCATAGAGGAACACCTTAGGAGGTTTTCGATGTGTTTAAGTTCTTCCAACTCGAACAAATACTCCCGTTATGAAACTTTTTCTTCGAGCAGTCCCTATTTCAGTTCCCAAAATCGTGAAATCAGCATTTTCATTTTTTTAACCAGGCCGAAGGTCAGAAGTTGCGGACCTACCGGCGAACTTTGAAAGCTGAAGTTCTCACCCTTCGCGTACGTGCTGCCGGGAACCAGCCGTGCATTTGCCGTGTTGTTAAACATTAAAATGTCAAATATGTGCACAAAGACTATTAAATGTCATATCAACAGCATTTATTTTTATCAAATACAAACAATAATTCATTGAAATACAATCAGTTTCAAGTAACGCCAATTAAAGACAAGTATAAGTGGTGGCATTTTGGAAACGAACATTTGACTGACAAGACCGCAATGGCTCACCTTTGGCCTATTTAAAGATTGAGGTCATGAAGTCACATCACCTAGCGAGCGCGGTAAAAATTGGAGCGTGCGCAGTATAAAAATGGTGAGTTCACAATTTTGGGAACTGAAATAGGGACTGCTCGAAGAAAAAGTTTGATAATGGGAGTATTTGTTCAAGTTGGAAGGAATTAAACACATCGACAACCTCCTCAGGTGTTCCTCTATGCGCAAAAGGTATTTATAACAACGTGACTTTGATGGTTTAGTCGGTGCGAGGCATAATTCGCCGAAAAGCTTCCAGCGTACAGACCGCCTATAGCCTCTGCATCGCCTCTGGTTCGGGCCAACAGAGGCAATGGTCATTGCCTAATTGCAGCAGTGCGTGTGCCCCCAGGTGCATCTTTTAAAACGCAACGCTCTTCCAAAAATGCAATGACAATGTCCTAGTCAAGTTACAGCCAGTCAGATAAAACATGACTGTTCTTATTTCAATTGCCCTTTTGGGTTTCTGATCCATCTGTTACCACTTTAATTATACTGTCTGTTGAGCACAATTTTTTGAAAAAAGGTACACTTTTTATCATCAGGTATGCCCAAAGGGCACAGGTTCAAAGCTGGTCAGGAATATCCCTGTGTTGATTTCGCATTCAACTTTCAGTTGAGTAGTCCCTTATGGACCTTTCCTTAAGGTATCACTCTCAGGGTAATGACCCAGTAGTCACGGTGATCATCTCACAGGCCCTACAGGTAAAAGTGAACGGGTCCTTCTTCAGAATAGGTACCGGGAACCAGTTTTACTGAATAACGGACAATGCCGTTATTCATTGAAAGCTGGTTCTTGGCAGCCATATTAAAGAGGTACCCATTTACTCCACTTTTACTGACCCTCCATACGCCCTAAACTTTTCAGGGAATTATGCCACACATTGATTCTGTCATCAAAGTTGTTGCTATAAGTACCTTTTTTACGTGTAGAGAGACACCATGCTTAGGAGGCCATTGATGTCTAACTCTAATCTTTTTTGTACAGTCCTTCATTCTGTTAACCAAATCAAGTTCCAAGATTTTCCTCTGCATGTCATGTTTTGCGACCAATCAGTTAACATTTTAGACACCGAAATTTAGCATTTTACAGTTCTTTGCTTGATTTGCGAACTTAAATTTCGTTTTGTAACTTTTAAATTGGTGAAAATTTTAAGTTTAGTTGTAGTGTGAGTACTTTGGTGTGCTCTGCTCACTAGCCCCTGGCTAGAGGCAGTTGCATGAGTTTGAGCAATTTCAGCTAAAATTAATCGTCTAAATTAACTTTTTTCATTTTTCAAATACATCTAACATTATTGTGAATGCTCGCAGTTTTTTCAAGACATTGTCTGATAATAAATCTTGACACAGACCTCGAAAACTCAAAAATATTTAGTTGCTTATTTCTTGTGAAAATTGAAAACATTCCACTTTTTCACCATGCTGTGCCCTAAATTGATAAAATTTTACCATAGGTTGGTGAGCACTTACCCCTGTCTGGGGCAATAGTGTGAGCACTTACCCCCGTCTGGGGCAATAGTGTGAGTTGATTGGCGAGTTCCAACTTTAGCTTGTAGGCCAACTTTATACATTGGGGCATGTTTTTAGTTGTTTTTGTACACTTTCAGTGGATCTCGTTTGCGCCAAGTACAAGCTGTCTTGTCCCAAGCTGAGCCTTCCCTAGATGCCATTCTGTGCATACTTGGTAAGCAGTGGACAGGAAATTGTATGTTGTTTGAATCCTGAGTATTTACTGATGTCATTTTATGTAAAATCTATTTGAGTTACATACTCCACAGTGTTTGTCCTCGGCATTGTGCACAGAAATACTGGGGAAATCAAACACAAAACTCTTACCATGAGGAGACAAAAAACTTGTAGATGACTGGACCAACAAATTGTCACTCGATACGGGGGGATACATACTGTGAAATCACACATCTCAGGATTTTGGTGTAGGAACAATGCTTATGGAGAATATGCCATTGGTCAACAGTCGTATTTGTGAAGTTAATAATGCAAAGTTGTTGGTAAAGGATGGAGTAAACAGTGACATCTGTTGGTTACACACTGAAACATACTTCACAGGATTGTAATGTAGTTTCATCAGTGCTTTTCAACCCTTTTATTAAAGGTGCAGTAATTCACAAGAAGGTCACTCTACGGGGCTAGTGTTTTTATGCAATTATTTTGTCTGTCTTCATTGTTGTGTTTAGTTGATAATTGCATTCAGAGTCAGTTAACCTGTCGCCAAGTGTCAGTTAGACGGAGGAGTGTGGTCATGTGATGTAAACTAATACCTCCTAATGACTGGCACACATTTTCTTTAAACATTTTAATTGTCTGTGTAAAATATATGGGCGTGTTGTTGGATTTCAGGGCAAATGTTTAAAAGATGTCAATCAGTCACCAGGTATTTTGATAATTTAACGGGGAGCAAAGTTTAATGTTCTATTTCCAAAACTAGCAAACTCAAGAAATTTCAGGAAAAATGCCTCCAAAGAATTGGAGCATGCTGGCGTGTCTACACATGAACATAAACAGTGCTTACGAAGATGTGATTTAAATTTTCCTTAAAATACTGAAATGTTGAAGTTGTACAAAGAGTTGCTTGGCGAAATAGGCAATACTTCTCAGCCGGAGACCTCGCTGGTGACAAAATTTCACACACCGGGCTTCATTTATTCTTGGTTCATTCGTTTGAGAATGTCACCTTTTACATTTTCATTGCAACCAATCCCAAATCCCACAACTTATATTTGTGTCCTACTTCAAGAAGTTCCTTTTTGATAGGAATTAGATGCCTTTGGCCAATTTTGTAACATCCAATTTTCACCCAACTGTTGGCAACTTTTCTCAAGACAAGTTATAAGTCAAATTAAAACTATCCCGTGAAAAGTGTCTTGATGTAAAATCAAGGTTTTGCCAGTGATGGGTTAGTTTTTAAGTGCACGAAATGCTATTTTTTCACAGAAATCTGTCACTGTTGTTCTGACTTTTGTTTTGTGACCGAGTTTCAACTCTCTGGCTTCAGAACACCACATCCTGACAGTAATGGCTTGCCATCATCCTTGAATTCATGATGGCGGCTTATAGAACACAAAACCTCATCCAAAATCACTGGACCTATTGGTTGCACACAGGTGATCACCTGGGGCCATTGGCTCAGTTTGTGTAAGGTTGCGCCACTGATTGAGTGTGCGTGTTGATAGTCAATCTGGTGGTTGATTAATTATAAAAGGGTAATTGTTTAACCATGAGTATATCTTACAAAAATTGTTACAAGTAAAGTTCATAATTCATTATCTTATTGGCAGTCATGGATTGAGTTACAGTTTCATAATATGAAATGGATTTTTCTGCATGTCATTATCAATGGTCATTATTGTTTACGCATTTGGTGAGCTGGAATTTTCTTGCAGGTATTGACAGTAGGTATAATGAAGGTTGTAGAGAACTCATCAACTATCTCTTGTTTGGGTTCTTTGATGTACGTAGAAACGAGCTGGAGAAGTCGGGCTTTGCTGATGAAGTTTTGGATGGTAGGTGGCGTTGGAACCTCTGGTATGAGCATGTGAAGAGCATGTTTTTAATCATGAATTCATTGTGCATTGAGGATAGACTTTTTATTCTAATTGCCACAACAGTTTTCACAATTGTGAGCGAGTTTTATGCATAAAAATGTTCAAAACTGTTGTTTTCATGATTTTCTTTTCATATTTTTTGATTCAGAAGTGTGACCAACATGTGCTATCGTCATGACTACCTCTTTGTTTCAGACATGATGTTTGTGATCCGTTGTGACTGTGTCCACGTGTACTGTAACCCAGTCAACTACCACTACCTGCTGCCTTACATAGGATGCTGGAGGAATCTGAGGATTCACTGTATGAAGGATGAGCAGGTAAGGACTGTGTGGTACTCGTGGACTGTGTGGTACTCATGAACTGCACATACAATGCGGTTGTGGTTTATAATTGTACTAATTCTTCATTTATTTAGCTCACAATATGGCAGACAGGTGAATGTCTGTTTTGTTAAATTTCTGCTCAAAAGTGTGTAGACATCACAAAACAATATTTGCTAAAGTTTCAAATATTTGAAAAAAAATAATCGGCCATTGAAGAATGGAAAATGACCATCCTGGCAATTATTTTTTTGTGCAAAATAAGGGAGATTACCATATGTTGTTTTTATCTGGGTAGCCCCTTTTGTGTGAAACACTGGCCTTTGAGCGCCCGGACCGTAAAACATAGACAAACGGTTAATGGTTAAAAATATACACCAAGGGACAGAATAAAGTATAAACTAAATGAATAAGACGAGGCGCTAAACGTCCTTTGAAGGTAATTTATCTTTTAGAATTCACGGTGAAGATTTGACTCATTAAGTTGTCGCCAGGTTTCAGTGAGCAACATGAATTTCAAAATTATGAATGTAGTGTGCATGGGTTGTATTAGTAAGCATATGAACTGGTTTCAAATTTTAAGGTGTTGTGATTCATCTCTCTTGTTCTTTCTCGCCTAATGTAGTATGACGATAATGAAGAAGAGGCTGAGGAATTCAAGATTCACAGTTTCATATCCATGGTGAAGGGCTGCAGTAATATTGGCATCCCATTCTACAGAGCTGGGGAAAGTAAGGAGATGCACAATTTCTTATACATGGTCATGGGCAGGAGTGGAATAAGTACTTCTTGAATTAAGCTATCCTGTTTTGCGAGGTAGAAAAACGCATTGTATGATTAACCTAGTTTTCACAGGGTTGTACCGCTAACACACTTCTGAATGACTCGATCAAGTAAAAATAATCGATGGTGCCCTACTTGGCTTGTAGCATTATTTTCTGATGTTCGCGGTGCAACAGTAGACCCTTAGTGGTCAGAATTAATGGTGAATGACAAGATAATTTTGATGTAAACTAGTGGTAAGCATGGCAGCAGTGACACAAGTGACCTCTTCAGGTGCAGCATTGTGGGTAAGTAAATACCATGGTGTTAGAGAGGGCGCTGTGGTGTTTTGGCCCATTGGAATGCCATCGTATAGAGCTGAGGTACTGAGGGTCACGATTTCATATCCGTTGACTGAGTGCGCACTTATATGAGCATCCTATTCTCTAGACCGAGCTGGGAAGGTAATGATTTGGTATCCTTGGTCAGGGGTTGCTCTACAATGGGGTGTCCTATTGTTGATGTTAAAGCAGCTGGAATCACTATCCTGATGCAGAGCTATTGGTTTAAGGTGGGTCATGTGTGTCTGTCAACAGTTTGCATCTGTAATAAGGATGCATTTAATTCTCCTTTATGTTGAGTGCAAGCAGAAAACTGGGCTATGACATTTGGTCTACAGTTTTATCCACCCTGAACGATTCAGGCTGAGCCCAGTTGGGAAATGTTCATCAGTCTAGATTCTCATGTATGTCAAACAGAAACCACATAATTGCTTCAAGTTCTGTAGCTGGGGCAATACCTTGTAGATCTGTATTACTCTAACTGTGTGAGTTCTATCATTCTTAACCTTTTGTATTAATATTGATATTGTATCTGTTTTCAGGTGGGCCACCATTTGATAAGATGTTGATTGAAAAGTGGCCCATAGTTCAAGCATTTGCACTGGAGGACTTTGGAGGGTAAGGAACGTTATTAAAAATAACAATACTCAATGACACTACTGAGGATTAAACCATTATGATAGCATTATCTATTTCCATTCTCCTTTATTTTTAGTAGTTTAGAATGACAACAAAATTTAATATTCCAAGTTTCACACCATTCTTTGTCAAGTGGCTATTATAGAATGTAATAAGTACTGGTTACTAACTACAAGCTTTAGGGTTAACGCTAATATAATGTCATTACCTGGCTTACTAACAGCAAAAAGACCAGTTGCCTTCCTAAAACTCCAGCCATTCGTAGTATTCTGAAAAGGTCATGCCGGTGCGTTTGATGTCGTAAGCAGTACCTCAGCAATAAGTGATCAGGAAATTCTCTGTTGTTGAAATTAGTGCCGGAATTTGCTGCTTGGTGTTTGTGTAACATTGGAATTGGAGTAATGCCGATATTACATGTGGTGTTGAATTTTAAGTTAAACAAAGACTTCCTGGTGCAACACCTGGTGACAGAAGGATGCACTGACGGGTTTAAACACCCAGTGTAGGCCATTATTCATTGTCAGAAATTGCTTGCATGAATTGGAGATTTCTTCTGGTAATTTAAGTTGAATTAGACATTTGTCTGTGATATTTACTTTTCCTAGCTGCAAATGGTGGGTTTCTTAGCACTGATTATTAGCAATGCTAACATCAAACTTTTTAAACTCTAGGGGTTGGTGTTAAAGCAGAAAAGTTAATTGGCATAATATTAATTAAATGTGATATTTTATGATTGTGGAAGTTCAAATAGCAGAGCTATATGTCAATTCTGATAGTAAAATGTTTACTTCTCAAAACACCAAAAACTGTGGAATGTCAGTCAATGCCCAGATATGTAACTGGCTGACAAGTCAGCACCAGAGTGTTAATATATAAATGCATCTAAATTGAAAAGCATTCTTGTTTTGTGATTGGCTACATTGTAATGATATTCAATTTAATGCATATTTCACACAGTGATGCAGAATTTTTATTATTTTTGCTTTCACAGAAGCCTTTTGGTGCAAAACGCGGTGTTTGTCTTCAGTCTGTGTTCATTTCATGACCACAGGCACTCGTTTTTCAAGACACAAAGTTTTCACTAATAAATATTCATTTTTATTGGCAGTTTGCCAAAGCAACTGATGGACATTGGCATTTTGATGCAATGGCTAGTTATTCTGGCTTATTTTTAGTGCTGAAGGGAAATTCTTGGGAATGAAACACTAAGCCATCTCCTTTTTATTGTTGAGTATCACGACCCATAGATTAATGTGAAAATAGCTTTGCAAGGCTAAATGATTATGTTTCCCACATGAAAATTTAATTTGTTTTGATCTGTTTTAGATTGTGAAACCGTGCCTCCCGAGAATGTAATCAATGTTGCTATGTCATGTAAATGTTATCCTGAGGATCATTACTGGATAGTGTACTCTAGAACTATTTTACTATTACTTCACTGAAAATGCTGGAAAAAATTAAGTTTGCTTTTGAAACCAGCGATAATTAAATAATTGTTTTACCTAGAAAATATGTCGGGTATGTTACCATGTTTCTGTTTATTCATTTGGACAAATTTAATGCTACCCTACTTGACAATCACTATTACTTCCAAGCAAACTGATAATTCAAAGTCTCTTTTGACATTTTCCCATTCATTTCTTTAGCCATTGATTTTTATTAAATAATATATAAAGGATAGATTATGACATTACTTTCTTCAGAGAGACGAGTTTCCATATGTTATCTCTGAGATCATAGTTTTCCTTTCCTTATCACAGTGGCGGTTTCTTCACAATGAGACATGACGTCAGCGATGTTTCCAGCTATCTTTCAAAAGTCTACAGCACCATGGACCCTGTCGCTGTGGAAACACTGGCTTGTGATTATCTCCCCTTGTTTGAAAGACAGTGGAACACCTTGTTAAGTGTGGTGGATGTGGAGTCCAGGTAAATTCACAATTTATATTAAAGACAAGTAGCGTTACTGCCCAGGTATTCTACTAACAATTATTAACTGTTAACTTGTTGCATTATAGGGGTGAGCGTGACCAGTGTTTTGTGTTGGACTTAAGTCCCTGGTGAAGAAATTCCTTCTTCCTAAATTTAAGAAATTCTTTTTTGTTAGAAATCCAATCAATTTACTTTTTTGTAACCATGCCCCACAGTTCACCTTAAAGGTTTTTTGAGCGTGTAATATGTTATTCATTACTTGCTTCCAAAATCCTTTTTACTCAAAACGAAGTAGGTTCGACTGCACACGGCCATTTCTAAAAACAAAATTTCTGAGAGGTGTTTTGCATTGCTTTATTGTCCTACTGTGTGCCTGCGGGAATACTGAGTTCTACTGCAGTGAAAACCGGATGGCTGTGGTGTGCCTGGAGATGACCCACTTTTGTATTCGCTTGGAAATGGTGTATTTGATGTGATTCTGAATTAAATTGACACTCCAAAACGGGAATAGTCAGTATGTGCCTGTGTTTTGAGAACCAGTTTTCTCCATTGAATAACTGGTGGCAAACTGGTTCTCAAAATGCGGGCATGTTAGATGCTACTATTGCCTTCCAACACTGTGTAAGTTATGAGTTTAATTTGTAACATATTTTTCTAACTATTAGAGAGTTTTAGTGATGAAAAATTCATTATGGAGCAAAAGTTCTGTTGAGGTATTTACTGGACAGAGATTTTTACATGTTTTGCTCCCTCATACTATGAGTGACAATGTCTGCTTTTGAGAATATACTTGGAAATGTTTACTGTCAAGATTAACAAAATTGGGTTTAAAACATTTACAATGTATTGGAAAAGGTAAATACTACATACCGTGTGCTATTTGGGTCTTAACTTTTCAAATTTCATGTTTTCTTTCTAGAAATAATGGCATGCTGAATTTGACAGAAACCAAAGTGTGTGAGGTAGGTCAATTTGTAGTGTTGCGTAATAAACTTTCACTTCGGCTATTGATTCACACGCCACATTGCAACTTTTTGTTGACAACAGATGACCAGGAGTTTCAAACCAATTGGACTACCGCTCTACCCCTTAGTGGCAGTTTTAGTTTTTACATTAATTGCCTCTGTATCTTTGGAGTTCATTGATAGATTTGCATGAAATTTAGCAAATAGGTTTCTATTAAAGAGATGATGACGCTTTCCCATTGTTAGACGGATTTGACGTATTCTGCGCCACCTCTAAGAATTATTATGAAAATTAGCAGATGCATTTCTGATGAGAAGAATGCGATTGACACTGATTTTCAGACAGGTTCGTCTACTGTGGCGACCCCTAGTGGTAATGTTTTTTGGCATCCATTGCTGTATCTGCTTAACTCTTTTTAGGATCTTTGTGAAATGTAGCAGATATGTTCCTATGGAGATGATAATGGGTGACGACAAGTTTCAGACCAATCCGACTACAGGTCTTCCCCTTGGTGGCAATTTTATTTTTTTACGTTTGCCTCTGTCTGTATCTTGATGGATTTTTCTGAAATTTGGCAAATAGGTTTCTATTAAGGCAAATAGGGTTCTATTAAGGCAACAAACAATGCCTTTCGATTTTTCAACAGATTCAATATATTTTGCTCCACCTAGTGGTCAGTTTTATGATTTTGAGTTCGTTTTTTAGCATTTGCCTTTTTATCTGCTAAACTTCTCAAAGGAACATTATGAACTGTATTTCTGGTGAGAAGACCATGGTTGTCATTCATTTTTGGATGGATCTGTTACCTGTGGCATCCCTTGTGGTGTTTTTGTATTTTTTACGACCGTGACTGCATCTTCTGATTCCTTTGCATGATGTTCGTGAACTTTTGCATTACTGGTGTTTACCTATAGATGTGACAGTGGCTACCCATGACTTTTTGGACAGCTTTGACTACTGCTATGCCCCCCAGTAGCAATTGTTTTTACCTTTGCCTCTATATCTTCTGAGTTCCTTGATGTTTTTTTTTCCGGGAAATTTGGAAACAAGTTTCTATTATGAAGATGACACCATCTTTCCAATTTGTGATGGATTTCATGTATTCTTCGTAACCTAGTGTCCATGTCAATTGTTATTGGGTCTGCTTTTTTGTCGTGTGCTTCTGTATCCGCCAAACCGCTCAGAGGACCGTTATGAAAATTGGCTGTTGTGTTCCTACTGACATGAGCACGACTGGCGTGGATTTTCTGATAGGTCCAAATAATGTAACTGTGGTGCTCCCTAATGACATTATTTTCGCATCTGCAGCTGTATCTAATAAACCCCCATGCAAGATTACAATTGGTCAAGTATATTCCTATTAACTTGACATCAGATGGACGGATTCAACTACCGCTGTGCCTTCTATTGGCAATTTGGAGTTCCTTTGTGGAATTTCACGTAAATTGATGTTTTCTAATAGAGAGATGACGACACTTTCCCAATTTTGAATTTTGAATTGGTTTGACGTATTCTGCGCCAGTTAATGACCATTTTTATGATACTAGAACGCCATTAGAAACACGCCTTTTGCGTCGCAGTCATGGGTGCATTTCAATGTTCCGCGTTGCTCGGGTTTATTTTGCCTCAGTATTTTTGGAGTTCCCTGGATGGATTTTCAATAAATTTAGCATATAGGTTTCTAATGGGCAGAAGACAAGGTCATCCCATGCAGACCCTTTGAAGCGTGCCATTTGCAGTGGAGTCAAGTGTGTATTTCTGCACTTTGCAATGCTCTTGTTACATACTAAGAGTATATTTATTAACATTGCAGTATGAATAAATAAAATTTCATTTACATGCCCTGCACTTTTTTACTAAAAAATCCACAGGCGACTATATTGTTCACATCTTCACTTGAAAATTTCAAATTCATTGACTGGACTGTTGGAGGCGCACCACAGTCTTCCATAACAACTCGAAAATAGTTCTCAAGCCTGAGCATGTCTTGAAGGGAGTTGAGTAAAGTTTGGTGGTCACCGTTTCTTGAGTATAACTGGAATAAAAACAGGTTGGAGTAAAAGTCTTTGAATAATGTAATGGTATAAGTAAAGTTTGGTTATGAACCTGGTTTCTTTTTGGACAGAGCAATTAAAAAAACTTAGTCCTTGTTTTTTCCGTCGATCCATGTAGTATTGAAGAACATGACAACAGATTACCCTGGTTTGTTTATTCTTGTGTTTTTTTATTATTCCTCAGATGCTTAATTAATGTGCATTCCATTTTATCCACCCACTACAGCCCCTGCAGAGTTTCTATAACCATGGTCGTGTTGGTGATCACCATGAGGCAGGTCGTAAGCCCTTTGTACTGTTTGGCACTCATACAGCAAAGGAGAGCATGTCAGGCGAAGAGGTGTCTGCAGCGACCTCTCTTGGCACGTCTGGTGTCTTAGGCACCAGAGCAAAACACATGGTGAGTTGTGATTCGACGTTTGTATAAAATGTCTCTTAAATCGCAGCTTAGAGACAGAATTCTGTCACTGATTTGTGACATTTGGCTAACCTCTATAGGGATTTTTCTTCCACATCTGAGTGATTTCTGCTAACATTATATGGTGAGCAATGAGTGCTGTTGTGCACTCAAAGTTTCCAAGAATTATTGTCATTATGTTAATGCAGTAGAAGCCAAAATACAATATGACTTGCAATTCTTTGTCGTGATGTCTGGGTGAGTCTTCCCTCACAACCGAGAACGATGGCAAATTAACAGATAGTTAGGTGGCTGAGTTTTTCCGTAATTTGAATTTTGCGTCTTGTCGGTTATTATCAGTTATTTTTGCTGTCAATGGAGTTAGCCGTCGTGACGGGGAAAACAGTCTTTTGTCAGATTACTTTTGGCTTGTACTGTATATTGGTTTTTGTTACTGTTGAGGTTGGTGCAAATAAACCAGTTGGTGAATCAACTAAAAAAATCTTTAACCTCACCACCCCAAAGTGGTTACATGAAATATCCGGGAGTCCTCTTAAGGTGGTGCTGTTGTTTCTTCATTTATTATTGTATCCTTGGCCAGAGCTGCCGTGCTCGACGATAACTTAAAGCGACTGACGAAAACCAAGTTAGGTTACTATACTCGTGCCAGCTGTTCAAGTCTGGTTTAACTGGAATGTTTTTCTGTTTGTATGATCTCTGGTTTTCTTCATACAGAAGTTTTACAGGTTACAACTTTTGCTATGGAAATGCATTTCATGTATTGAAGTTATTACACTTTTAGAGTGACTTTCGTATTTCATCAGGGTAGCCATTTTTGTTGGTTGCACATGCCACTTAGGAAGAGCACTTTGTTCCTTTCTTTTTCATTTGAACCCTCGCTAGTCATGTAATTACACTCTATTTTAATCAACTTGACCGTCACTGTCTGTAATGTGGTTGCAGGTGTGTAACGCTGTCTCGGCCCGGAGTCCTATTGCCTGCACCAGAACATATTTCTTTGGACTGAACCACAAGCCTTTTTCAGGTACGTTTGTTTTTGTAACTGCCAACAGATAGCAGCACCTAGGGATTGACATTTTACCTTCTTTGGAGAAGGTTGGGTGTTTGCGTATGGTTATTAACTAAATGTTTTCTCAGTTTTCTTCTTGTCCTGGTTGTAGTAAGCCATGCTTGTTCTGAGAAAGTGCAGTTACTGAAAACTAGCTCATATGTAGTGACATAAGTGGGTCCATATGTCATTCTTGTTCTCGTGGCATTGTCAGCATTTTTCTTGTCAGATGAAATTTACACACAACTTGTGTTTCTTCAGTAACTCGGTGTCTTTCATTGTTCTTAACATGTCATTGATCAGATCCTCGATGGCCGGTGAATCTAGAGACCATTTGTTTTCAATGTCATATTTAAGCGATGTCAAATACGACATTTACAAAACCTGTTTTCTACAGATTTGCAAAATTTCGTGAGTCTCTGTTTCAAGATTGCAAGCATGTTGGTATTTTTGCCTTATTTTTGTTGTCATATAATAGAGGTGCAATATTTTTGCACTTATCTGTAATTTTTGTCTTTTTTCTGCTTCATGCATGAGCAGAATATACTATATTAATACAAAACAATAGTTCCTAGTGTTATATCTGTATGGCTTTGGGTAAACTATTATTAGTCAATTCTAAATTTCATGGGAGATAACTATAGTTTACAGTATCAGACATCACAAATCCTCAAACAAAGTCAAGTTTTTTGAGTTTCTTCACAATTTTTGAAGACATTTCTGTTTATATCTTTTTACCTGCCGGGATTGCTACTGATGCAACGGCCTCTAGACTGCGCAATCTCGATGTTTTATTAACTCAAAATTTTAATTTGAGATCTGAGTTTGAAATTTCCCACGAGGCATGTAGCTAGGTGACTGCATTTCAACCAGAACACAGTTTGTGATTTTTCGAATATCTGCCTTAATGTATCATGTGATTTTAAAAAAGAAAATGATGTTGTGTGGATATTTTATCCTGAATATTCCGTTACAGTGAACAAGTGAATAACAATTTTACAACATTACTGCACCCTGTTTTCCAAGTCTCCTCAAAATTTCATTTGCACTGGCTATGAAAGAATTAATTGGGACTAATAGTGCACTCATTAACCCATGTCCTTTCAGTGGTTCATAATTACGCTGATGAACATTCCAAAGACACATGATATTCAGTGTAGCATTTGAAATGGTCAGTGTTTGTCCCAGGGTAATGAAAGGCACCTGGACTTGTCCATCAGGTGTTACATTGCACTGCCTGTTTAATGTTGTGGTATTCATGTTTGAGAAGACCAGGTTTAAGGCATACATTTTTCACATTTCCGACTGTAATGATTTTTCTCGACTTTAACAAACCAGCTTTTACAGTCTGCTGTCCGAAATATGCTTAATGGATTTATTTTCACGCTGCAAAACAAATCATGGAAATACTGTTATGTTAGTTAAATCAATAGCAAAAAATGCAGATAATGATTAGGAAATGATGTAAATTAAAATGTACTTTGAATAAAAATTGGTCGTTTTTTATTGTTATACCTGATTACGTGCTAATAGGAAGAACCCATCATTTGTGTAAATTGATTTGCCGCAAAAAACTGATGGCATGGTTATACATAAACTGAACAGTTTCTGTGCTTGTGGTGTATTAGCTTATGGTAGGCTGTTACCCAACTTAGTAATGAGGTGCATTTCTCTGTAATCATTTAGTTGACTGTGTCTGAAAATTGGTACACCACTTCATTTCAAAGAACAAGTTACTGCTGAAATGGTTACCTAGTATCTGTTAATGTTTACCTTGCCACCTACAGGCTGTTATGCTGGTAGTTTTTCTGATTTGTCAAAACATTTCCAGACCATTGCCCTCCCAGTGGTACCAGCTGTGAGTGATCTGACATTTTTCTCAAGACATTACCAACTGTCAACATTTGCCATTGGATCTTGTACGATTGCCCTTGCAGACAAAACATTGGAGAATTCTCCAATTCATAATTTTGTGTAATCACTCATGTTGCAATATGAGTGGCCTGTTACCAGATTCGTTGTGACAAGTGTGATTAGCTTGTAAGAGTCCCAACAGTGGACGACACTTCAGTATTGTGACCAGTGGGAATCAATAGAAACGCTTGAGACGTGAAACCGTATGTTGATATATAAAAACAACACATTTATTTAACAGCAATGTTGAATGTTGCCACTTTAGCTGCTCTACATATTAAACATTAATGTCATCTAATTGAATAACTTTGTTTTCGTACTGATAAATTTATCAGCTTCCCTCATTTTACAAAGGGTTGGTTCATAATTGACACCTGCACTTGAACGTATTTAAAGTGGATTATTAAAGGAACCATGGTGTCTTTCAGTTGCTGATAGTGTGGCTTTACTATAATGTCACGACGTACTACAAAAAGTAATGTTCACAGGATCTCGAAGATATCGGTGCACGCACTACATGCTGTATGGCAGGAACAGATGGCTGGTCCAACAAGACCAATATTATTGTCACTGCTTTTTGAATGCCTCCCATTTCAAACAATGTAATGTTTTTAAAGTATGATACAAGCCTCTGCTTTGGTTCTGTGCCGGGTGTCACAGCTGAATCACATGGCATTAGATACAGGTTTTGCTGGTGCACAAGGGAATAAAAATAGACAGCTGCTTGTTCCATAGGTGGCCTGATCTGTGTGGTTTCCAGCCAATAGTAAACAGAATACCATTATAGTTTTATAAATATCCTTTAGTCAGCACAAATTTATCATTCTTTTCGGGGACAGCAGCAGCAGCAAATGCTGCGGAGCGTGAATCTAAATTTTCCGTCGAAAATTATCAGAAGGAAGAACTTCAGAATGAAGAACAAGTAAAAGGTACACTCGAATATACTGACGAGTGCTCCATTGAGTGTTTTTTCTGGCAGCGACATTGCTACTGGGATTCTGGGTAGAAGTTGGTAGATGGTCAACGGTCCAGTGAGCAAGAGATAAGTAGCAATGAGCGCCACCTGTAGACGGGTGATGCTCATCTCTTGTGAGACCTTACGAGACAGAACAACACCAGTGCCATGCTTGAGGGAGTACTTCTTGCTGGCGGCACGACGCGAGTGCCATACCAGAATACAGAAGAGCACAATCAGCATGGGGTAAGCAAGAATCACATAGAGGACGTGCGTGTACCAATAGTAGATGTTGTACTCGGGTGACAAAGCGCTCTCCGTCTTCTCAACTAGTATCTTCGTCTGATTGGTCCTCCTGTTCACCACCTCGATGACTTGATTAGCCCAGAACTGGGGCAGGGAGGAGACGAGACAGATGAGGTACACCATGCCCATTGTCATTAGAGCCTGCAGCTTGGAGCAGAGTGGCTTGATACGCTGGTGCCTCACATTCATACAGCGCTCCAGTGCCATGACTATGATCACCCAGACGACGGTGTACTTGAACCAGTCGTAGAGGCCAACCACGATGGGATACATGCGGGTGAAGATCACGTCTGAGTCGGGTGACTGAATGTAGGCGGGCATCTTTGTGAGCACGGCGCATGTAACTAACAATGTGCTCGCCAATGACAGGCCAATCAGGTAGCTGTCCACCGACACAGTCATCTGATTGGATAGCACAATGATGTTGAACACGCCCAGGACTAGCGCCAAGCCGAGGAGGATGGGAAGCGCATAGTAGACTATTGTCTCCCATGTTTCTATCCAATCATAGTCGCTAGTAGGCTTCAATGTAGGCGAGAGCACTGTTGTCTGCAGAATGCTGTACGCTACACCTGTCCTTGGATCCATGATGTACTCTTCTATTCTATGTGTTTTCAATCTGTTTTTAGATGACCAGGTTACGGGTGTTCCTGGCGTGGTTCTAGGTAACAAGAATGTTGATGCAAAACATCAACAGACAGGAATACTGTTTGTGTCAATGATAAAATACGTACTCCAGGCAGACGAGCACAAAATCTTCCTTTGTATCAGTCCAAAACCCAGTGACCTCTTGTTTACGACTTGTCTAATTTGAGCTTTCTGTCAATTCAGTCTGTTGTCGTAATCCAGTTAAATTACTTAAGCTCGAGTTGAGCAGATTTCCACTGGCTTCAGTTCAATAAGGTGTGAGAAAGTGTCTGGCTTCTCTATGATACTAGACCCGTTTTAATCCTGGCGTTGTGACGTTCTTGGCACCAACCACTGCATTCTTTCACACCGATTTCTGAAAGGGAAAGTAGGCACATATAGTAATGATGTTATGGTTGCATATACTTGGAATTCCACTTCCGTCCCCATGTCACTTTATAAGCTAAAAATGCCTCGTCGGTCACATTTCTTCTTCCTTTTATTTTAATTAAACCGTTTTTTGCCAATAAGTACAGTAACTTTTTTTGAAAAAGAAGTTCCGGTTCATCAACTACTGTTTGCTCTCATTGTATGTACCATAATTGTCCATTGGTTTGTCTGTTATCATTTACATCTGTAACCTTAAAAGAGTCATTATCATTAGGATTATACTTGTAGCTTCACAAATTAGTTGTCCTATTGGTGGCACTATATAGGCAGTATATGCCCCTCTGCACTTAATTTCAGCCCTGGCCAAAAAGATTAAAAGAGTTTAGTTGTCTCTTGTTACTATAATATTAACTGACCTGAAGTTTGCTGCTCTGTGGTTGCTATGCGCATAGTTATGAACTCTGCAATCAAGCACGCAAATTGCTCGACCATTGCATTGGATGATGATCACAAATCTGAATTTATAAAACTGAAACCCATGCACAAGTGTTTTTTCTGCCAGTTGGCAGCCCATTACCTGGTCATGAAACTCATCAACACTGCTATTTCCCACAAGGTGTGGACCAATTTGGTGTATCTAGTAGTAATGAATAACAGTAACAGATGGTGCATTGACGAGGCCATTGTGGTCATTTCATCCAAGAAATCTTGATTTTATTGTAATTCTGGCCCTGACTGGGATAACTTGAAGCACGATCAAGATATTCCAGTCATCATCCACGTACATTTTCTCTCAGAAATGAGGAACAACTGTTGCTGATAAAGTCGTGTAAATAGCCTTTCTATCATAGCTTGTTCGCAGTCACTTGATTCTGACAGACTGTTATCATCAACTGCTTCTTAAAATAATATTTGTAAGTTGTGCTAATTTTGTTTATTTTTCTACCCCTAAAGCCATCTAACAGTTTCCCAGTTCCTGTGAGACAGTCAAAGTACATGTCCTCAAGTGTCTTAGTTTGTAGTATTCCAGACAAATTCAAATTTTGAATGTTTTGTACATGAGTAGTAAATAATTATTAATGAGTACTAATGATGTTAAGCAACAGATGTAAATTACAACATTCAGTAAGACTAAATCTGAGGTTAATGCCTGATGACTTTGTGAAACACTTCCATGGGAAAACAGTCTTGTGGCATTGAACAACACCACACGATAGTAGATTCCACAACAAATTAATAGATATCTTCTCGTCTGAGTGAGTCAAAGGAATTTTGGAGCAAACATTTTCATCTTATCCTTTAACTAATCTGATTTCCTTCTTGATTTTTTACATTACTTTAGTTCACAATGAGCTTAAGGAATTTCAACAAAATTTGTCAATATTTTTTTAATGCTACTGTATGTAAACATGTGAATGATAACTAATATGTTCTAACAACATGCCCATCCAGTATGACCTTCATATGACCTTCATGCCCCATGTATAAAAAATAAAAAACTAATTGCAGGCGGTCTGGTACACGTGCGCAGGCCACGCATGTGGGTCTATTGCACTAATCACCTGGAACTATTTTTGTGCTTTATTAATATATAGTTAAAACCGAGCTGAGGAGCTAGAAACCTGACTCAAGGGTCTAGCAGTGTGGCCCGGTGGGACTCGAACTCACAACCTCGAGTAAAGAAGGCGGGCACATTATCACACTACGCCACACTGCCTCCTCGTGTCCCATGTATACAGTTTCATGCGTTTCTGTAAGGACAACCTCAGCAAGTAAAGAAGTTTATACCGCTTTCATTATTTCCAAATGTTTACTTGAACTTTTTGGAGAATGATACACAACTGCAACTAAAACAAGATACGAATAATCAGGTAGGTCAATTTTTACCCATAGAACATCAGCAAAACTTGAAGGGAGTCAGTCTATCAGCCCCTAATACATCCTTACAAAATAATACTACACCACCAGATACCGCTTTTGCGTTAATGTTTGAAAGTTTGTGTGTGTGAAAGTTAACTTGAATCAAAGTTTCAGATAGAAATTGGTCACATTGCAACAATGCTATTGGTTGTTTAAACATGTGTTGTTGTATGCTTAATAAACATATTATTTCAATTAAGTTTCAGTCAAACTGGTGAACCAAAATTGTAGTTACCGTAGCAAAGCCAAAGTTTCGATTGCAGGACCTTATTGACAAGTGTGGGCATAGAGCTGTGCAATGTGCAGTGTGTATAATTTGTGGTCTGTGATTCAATCTAACCAGATCTTATCCCCAACACCATATCATCAGCAGTTGATGTACACATAATTCTACCTCCTGGTATTAATCATATAGAGTGCTAGGAAGGGAGGACATGTGTACAGCTTGACTATTGATCTCAGTATCGCTGTGTTTTCCTTGGCTGGCTTCTCCTTCCCTGAAGGCACTCTGTACTCTGGCAGAATTCAGATTTATTAGCATCCATAATAATATGTCTGGTCCCAATTACTGGCTGGCAGTTATGATACACAAACCTAATGTCAGAACCAGGTCCTGTTTCCAAATGGGTTTTCAACTACATTTCTTATCATGTTATCTTCTGCATTGTTTAATGTTTAAAAAACTACTAGGCTGGTAATGTGGTGTCCAAGATGGTGACATCAAACTACTACGTGTGGTGATGTACTGTCCACGATGGTGACATCTTCGCCACAAATTAATTTGTTTTCTTCCCCATTACCTAAATCACTTTTAATGCAAAAATTGATTAACACAGCGATAAAATCACCGACCTTCTTCCCAATGCGTGTGGATCCTTTAATGTAAGGGGTCTGGCTACAACAGTGCTTGTGAAAACGCCACTAGTTTTGGTATTTCAGGTTGCCAGCATTACACCAGGTGAACTTACAATTTTAAAGGTTTACACTACTGGTGTTTTTTGGTACTGGGGAAAGTGCTAGCAAAAACAATAGCATTTTGGTCATTTTGCTAACAAAGTTATACGCCTGAAGTTTCTTTGAATAACCGGCTTATGTTCTTTATCTTCCAATTTACTCTACAGTTTAGAGCCCCTTTTTATAAATGGCGGGAGTAAGGATTGTTTTCATGTTTACTTATTTCTTGAAAGTGTCCTGACAGAAAGTAGGGCTAAGGATTTGCAACAATCTTGGATAAAGGTTCGACTCAGAACCCTGGCCTGCACATCAGCAAGTAGGTCACTTGACCCATCTTAGTCAAGGAGTTTGATTGTGTATTGAATCCAGTTAAGGTTTAATAGATTCCTAAGGACCTNACACAAACCTAATGTCAGAACCAGGTCCTGTTTCCAAATGGGTTTTCAACTACATTTCTTATCATGTTATCTTCTGCATTGTTTAATGTTTAAGAAACTACTAGGCGTGGTAATGTGGTGTCCAAGATGGTGACATCAAACTACTATGTGTGGTGATGTACTGTCCACGATGGTGACATCTTCGCCACAAATTAATTTGTTTTCTTCCCCATTACCTAAATCACTTTTAATGCAAAAATTGATTAACGCAGCGATAAAATCACCGACCTTCTTCCCAATGCGTGTGGATCCTTTAATGTAACTGGTCTGGCTACAACAGTGCTTGTGAAAACGCCACTAGTTTTGATATTTCAGGTTGCCAGCATTACACCAGGTGAAATTACAATTTTAAAGGTTTACACTACTAGTGCTTTTTGGTACTGGGGAAAGTGCTAGCAAAAACAATAGCATTTTGGTCATTTTGCTAACGAAGTTATATGCCTGAAGTTTCTTTGAATAACCGGCTTATGTTCTTTGTCTTTCCATTTACTCTACAGTTTAGAGCCCCTTTTTATAAATGGCGGGAGTAAGGATTGTTTTCATGTTTACTTATTTCTTGAAAGTTTCCTGATAGAAAGTATGGCTAAGGATTTGCAACAATCTTGGATAAAGGTTTGACTCAGAACCCTGGCCTGCACATCAGCAAGTATGTCACTTGACCCATCTTAGTCAAGGAGTTAGATTGTGTATTGAATCCAGTTAAGGTTTAATAGATTCCTAAGGACCTCCATCATCCTATTGTGGTTAAGCCATGACAAGCTTCCTAAATCAATTTGGACCTCAAAATGATTTTAAATGGTTTAAAGTCACCAGTATAAATGAGGTATTAAAACTTGAAACCTAAGTCCATTTAATTTGTCTATCTGGATGGCCAGGTCTGCAAGCAGTGACAGCACTAGAGCTATGTGCGGTTACATCATAGGAAATGAGTGAAATTAGAGACACATTTGTACTAGTGGACAGCTCTCTTTCTTTGTGGTGGAAAGAATTTATTTAACTGTAATAATAAGGACCAGGTGCACCACACATTTTGTCAAAACTTCAATTATTGACACAATCTGGGCATCATGGGAAAACTTGGCCTTGTGAAAAGTGTGTGAAAAAAAAAATGCGTGTGGTAAACATATCTGGCTAGTTAAGAGTTATGTGTGCGCCCTTATATCTCTGTATTTAGCCATATATCTAAAATTAGAATTCAACATATTTAAAGTTTATGTTTTCCATAGACAACCTGCAGAAATTGATTTTAGACCATATACCAATCTGCTGCCAATACTGGGTCCCATGACCATGTGTTTAGCTAAATTAACAAAAAGGAATGATACATTCGAAGCATAGCATAAATGTTAAAATTTAAAAATGCTGTTCGTATTCATTTTAGGCAACTTATGATTTGCATACTTAAAATCACAAAAGTTTATTTGACAGTCCACCATCAATAGTTGAAAAAGGAACCTTTCTCGGGGTTTCAAACTCTTAGAGTTAACTCTTATGAGGAATTAAATTGGGAACGGTACCCTTTTGTGGGAAAAATTGTCAGAAAAGTGATACTGATCATGAGAAAGTCACCAATATGAGCAACGTCTATAGGAGTGCCCCCCCTGGAAATTTAGCAGATTCCTGGTCTTTCTGACTGCGGCAGATAACTGCATGTAAATTTTGTTGTTAGTCAAATGCAAAGTTGTGGAATTTTAAGAACTATGGCTGTGCGTGATGTGTTGAAACGTTCAGCTAAAATGGTTTGCTTTCACACAAAGAAATTAAAAAAATATTTCAAATCAAAGCATTGTAGCTAACTCTACTACTTAATGTGCTTCAGGATTTGAAATATTTCAGGTCTGAAAGATTTTAAGTATGCTTTCACACGGTACTTAACTTTCAACCACTTGGTTTTTGACAGGCAACAAAATTTCCATGCGGTTATTAACAGAAGGTTCAGAAATCTACTAAATTTCATTACCAGTGAGGACAGTAGTGGTGATGAGTTTTTGCCATTTTTGAAAACGCCTACAGATCTAATAGCATCATACCGATCAGAACTGTCCTGTTCTTGATGGTAGGAAAATGCCTTACATGCAAACGCATTTGACTGTAAGCCAAGAGCAACTGTGTGTGCACGACTAGGTAGCTTTATTCACGCTAGAATCTTAAAAACCTTATAAGCTAGAATGTTAAAGTAAAAATATTTTAAATTGGTCGTGTGAAAGCACACTTGAAATCTTTCGGGTTTGAAACATTTTAGATCCTGAAGCACATTAAGTAGTACGTTTAGCTATAAGGTTTTAAGTTATAATGTTTTTTTAAGTTCTTTGTGTAAAAGTGAGCCATTTCAGCTTGAAAGGGTTTAACACATCACACACAGTCATCGTAATGCTTTATTCCACCGGAAATGAACGAATGCTCAGGTACACTTGCTGAGCAATGTCACATCATGCAAATATACCGTCATCAATATCATTTCAGCATATCAGCTGCTTCCATTTAACATGGTTAAAACCTTTCAGTAGAATCAAGTATAGAGCTAAACTTGTGAAATTGATGGCCTTGTGAGCGCAGCAGTATGTGTCTTGTCAGTGAATGGTTGGATGTCAGCACTGCATCTCACTGCAAACGAAACCCATTCCTTGCTTGAGACTGGTGATGATACAATAATTTTAACATTCCACGATCTCAGCCATGGTTACAGCCCAACAGATGTTCGGCATTGTGGGTAAATATCTTTGAATATGTAGGATGGTGGTGTGTTGATAAAACAAAACAATAATTGCATTTTTAGCTGTTGAAAAGGAGTAGTAATTAGGTGCATGCTAGTCTGTATCCATGGATACTGTAATATGGTGTAATAATATCTGACAATTGGAGCTTTAGAACAAAGATTAGGAATGAAAGCATTGCAGTACATACGATTATTAATGTTTCTGGGCTTTTTAATCAAAATCAATTGATTACCTGCAGCGCTACAAGAAACCTTTTTAGTTGCCATGGTAATTCAACTACTGTAATTTCTGTCTGGAAAGCCTGAGCTTTAGTAATTATATTGCCTTTAGAAATAGTCATTGTGTGAGATGAATGTCTAATGACCAATTCCCGGGAATAACACAGCACGCTTTCTGATTTTGCAGTATTAACCTACAATGCCACATGTCCGTAGGGCTCTTGACCCAGTTGCACATTCCTAATTACTATTTTGCATTAAGATTAGTTTGCCTTTTGCCTTTACGACCCCAAAAAGTGTTTTACTGTTGCACAGCGAGCTGCACTGCAAGCCTCTTCACTTGTGCAACTCGGCTCAAAAGTAGTTTGTTTCCCTACAGTTCGAAAACTAGGTCAGTCAAATAACCACTTTTGTAAAATTGAATCTGGTTTGTGGAAATAGCTCTTGGGTGCGTTCACCTCTATTTATCGAGTTCTTCACACACCAACACTATCCCCCTAGTGTAAACTGAAACCTGTTCATAAACTTATTAAAATGCTAGGGTTTTTGCTGACAATTTCGCTACTTGCAAAAATTCCAGTCGCGTGAATGGTGTGTTAGTTTTTCTTGCACTTTGCAGCCGGTTTGACTTACAAAACTGTTTTCGCTGGTACAGTACTTTTGTAACCAGACCACTCCCTTCAAAGGACGCACAAGCACATGGATTAGAGGCCTTTGTGCTATGTCACATTAATCAGTTAATTGCAGAGATTTTTGTTTTGACTCAATCTCAAATTTCAAAGAAGCTGACTTAGGTGGTGAAGAAAGGAAAGGCAAAAATAACCCATTTATGGACAGCTTGTGTTTTGGGCGCTAGTGTTTTTGCTTTTGCGTGTATTTTAGCTAGTGAAATTGCTAGCATTTTTTGCCACTTAAAACCCTGATATGAGTAATAATACTGTGATTCATGAAATGCAGGAATGGCTTTAGTGAGAGGTTTGTGATGCAAACTTGTTCACAAAAAAGTTAGACACTGAATTTCAAGTATGTGTTTTGTTAAAAAATGGACAGCATGAGTAGAATAATTTACCAGAAATTCAAGGTATTTTACCTTGCCCTCCTATGGTTACTGAAATTGTTGGCATTTAATTGAATGGTTTATCAAAACTAGATGGGAAATGCAAACCTGTTAACCAAAACATTTACTACTCTGTGATCCATTCTTAATAAATCTTGTCATGGATGACATTTGAAGAAGACTGCACTCAGTGTTCAGGATGTCTGCATCTGGTCCTGATTCAAATTCAGTTGCCATGGTGAGTTAGAAGATTTAGATAATCTCAGACCAATAGCTTTGAGGATAAACTTATGGTGAGGAACAGACCTTTTGGACTCTATCTTTAGATGTTGATGTTGACGTTAGGTATGAGACAAGTTGGAATATTCTTGTGCTTAAAACTTGTTTGGTGCCAATAAGATCTCTACCATTCACTGCTATGTAAACACTCAACCATTAAAGTATAGATGTAGGACTTTCTCCACAAGTCTGTATTGAGCCAACTATCTACAAAAAAATAAGATTTTAACTCAGGAAAACTACGTTTTTTATGAAAGCGGAAAGCGTGCAGAATTTGATTTTCTGCTTTACAGCAATATGCCGCTTCTGTTAAATTGTGAAATTAAGCAAAATGAAAGGTACATTCATAGAGAAAAAATGGTAAAAATGACGTTGTCAAATTTCATTTGAATATGCTCAAGCTGAGATCTCAAAAATGCTCTAACAATTTTCAAACTTATCATTTAGCTTCCATTGATGTAACTTTTGATTTTTTCATAAAAAATGTGAAATCCTATTTTTGGTACCGTTTTATGTGAAAGTGGTTCGTTTTAAAAACAAATCCGTTTTGGAAAATAACGGATAAAGCATAGCATCTGAAAGTTTGATATGAATCCAAAAAGCTTTTCTTTCTTGGGTCCTATGTAACCTTTATTGTTGTATTTTCTTAAATATTGGTTGTTCTGATACTATTTCCCTGTCTCAATTCAATTGGACATGCTCAGTTCTTCATAGGAACTTTTCATAGTATGTGCGTATGTTGAACATAAACTGCACTTCTACCTTGCAATAACTTGGATGATGTCGCCATCACCTTCCACCAACTTTGACGTTGGTTATTACTTTGCTACCGACACCCATAGGAGTGCTTAGGTTGACTTCACAGTTTACACAGACAGGGCACAACCAACTAAGTTATCTTAGTGTGACAATGGTCTTCTAATGAATTAGCTGACACTGAATAATAGAAGGATGAGACTCATGACAATGTCTATTGGCTTACCGAGTTGATACAGTCAGCTATTATGAATTTTCTATTATTACCAGCATTCTTTATGGATTCACAATACCACCACGCTACAGGACATCCCTAAGTGTAATCTACGCTTGTCACCAGGTGATGTTGAATCTACGTACTGAGCTCACAATGAGTTTCTCTCACACAATACCTTCACCTTGTTAGGACCTTGCCTTTACCTGGCTGCTTGCACAGTCCAACAATAACACTGAGTCTTGAGTTATAATAGTGTAAAGGTATTGCTTACTCACTGCTACCCTAATACATGACATACACAATACACCTGCTTGACCTGTCAGTTTTTTTTTTGCTTGCCTGCATGTCAGTAAACAAGCTGGGTTATTGGCTGGCTTAGGGACAAAAGTACTGAACGCTTTAGACACCATGAAGCTGCGTTGTGGTGGTTATAAAATAATATCAGATTTTGTGGCTAGTAGGTTTTTGATAAACAATACACTGGACTGTAATTTGCATCATCAGTTTGCCTGTCAAACCATGCATTATTTTATCACAAAAAAATAGATTGACTTCATTGGTGTAGCAAGATTTTGTAGCTTACGCAACATGGTGATTGTGGTGCCATGAACTTTAATTTCCATTATGTCATTCAGTATTAAAATAAATACGTTTGTCATGAAGACAAATGGAAACGTGTCACAAAATCTCTGCATGTCACTTTGTTACGTACCCAACTACCGGCAT
This sequence comes from Phoronis australis, assembly GCA_002633005.1. Classification (NCBI taxonomy): domain Eukaryota; kingdom Metazoa; phylum Phoronida; family Phoronidae; genus Phoronis; species Phoronis australis. The sequence continues at coordinate 58,422 of NMRA01000019.1, read as the reverse complement.
GATGATCTGCTGAACTCAACGTGGGAGTGTTGGCAAATTTACTCACTGAAAACTATGTTGTCCTCATATTTTTGGCTGGGATAATTTTCTGTTCAAATATCTAGCATTCTACTGAGCCATTTTATTTGGCCTTGCTTTCTGAGCATGAATTAATCCGTTTCATCATGTCATACAAAGATGCTACATTGCTACCAAAAACTGATAAGAAAGCTCATGTTTTATGTGAGGTGACCGTTGTTGGATAATCAGCAAGCGGACTCTTTGTAGTCGGAAACAACGGAATGCCTTCAACATCACTTTGACAGCGATAAGCTCAGCATCACCTGGTGGCGTCTCAGTTGGATGCATTTATGAATCTGGTTTTGAAAGCTACTAGTAATGCAT
>NMRA01000019.1:18540-47964 GCA_002633005.1 Phoronis australis | reverse complement strand
CGTATGTTGGTAAATTTGTTTTTAATTCTATGTTTCTGTGGTGCTTTAAGCAACTGGTGTATAGGATGTGCTTGTATTATGAAGATTACTCACATTTTGCCCCTAGCCTATTGAGGAGACAAGGACCATGCCTTTCCATTTTGCAAAGTACAACATACTACATATATGCCCTCTACTGGCCACTTTATGGTACCAATAAACAACCCTAGAAGGATACCGTATGCGGTGCAATTGTGGGCGCATTTCAACGCTCTGCGTTGCTCTTGTTATTAATTACGTCTCTTTATTGATAAAGCATTTTGTTGGAAACAGAGTTTCTACTGAAAATCTTTTACCTGAATCATCTGACGTCATTTTGCTGATTTTTTCTGCTCTGCTTTTGCAGTCTTAGATAGCCACAGCGAAATGCACAGAGGCACATTTCAAATTACATGAAAATTCATAAAAAATCTTGTTCTCTTATCCTATTATTTCGCACAACTGAATTGCATATCCGTTATTTATTCGCTAGTTTTTCCACTACTGTGTTTAGTTATTCTTACCTCAAAGTCAAATGCAGGCCCTCACTATATAAGTTCAGCTTGTCCTGGGGTCCCCACTTGGTATCTTTTGGTTTCACAGTTGTGATGTTCCAGGGAAGAAGAGTGTTGACTGTTGGCCTTCACCACTTGATGTCAGCCAATCAATAGACTTCCTGTGTTGGCCTCATGCTGACTAATTACACCCAAGTTAAATACCTACTGTTAAATCAATACACCATGCTAAACAAAGTTGCACTCTGTGGTTTCCTGTGTTTTAGCTCTGATTTGGATTTAATGTGCAGTTATATATGCTATACCTTCCTAATGCCAGAGACCTCGTAACCAGTACTTTTGTTTTGATTGATTAAATTACTGTAAAAAACACGGCCGTTTGAAGTTTGATGCATTTTGATATTGCAGTCACATTCATGGTCAGTTGGCAGCTGTAGTGTGTGACTTGAGGAGCAGGGGTTTTTATCTAAGTTATTTAGAGATATGTGAGCAATATTTAGGATGATACTGGGAAGCTGTCTTAGTCATTTGTAGCACGTTACCCTATATCCAAAGGGACTGAAGTTGTAGTTTTACTGGGATTGTTAACATAAACGTCCTGCTCTACCATTTCCCATACGCCCTCCATTTCCCCAAGGACTCAAAATTGGTGGTGCTGGTGTTCCGAAAACATTTGCATGTCTTGGTACATTTTCCAAGATACTTACTAGTACAAAAATTCCATGGATACGCTGGTGTGTGTATGTTTGCCATTTTTAGCAGTGAGGTTTGCCTTTTGTGGTTTTGCAATCCCAGACAGTTCAGTAACTATTTTTTGTTCTTAAAGGCTGTTGATGAACTAATGGAGACCAAGATTTTTGGTTGTGTCGTCTTTTGTGCTCAGATCCAACTCTTCTAGCCGTGGTGTAGGAGCATCCTGTTTAGATGCAGGTTTTCTGTGGAAAAGGGAAATCCCAATTTATTGTTGTCTCTGGTTAGTCCTAATATAGGCAAGTTTGCCATATGTTTCTTATTAAGAAGCCTAATTTTTGCATGCTGTTTCCTGGTCAGTTGAAACCAGTTTGATTTGTAAGGGAAGCCCTGGGTTTAATTATATCCTGTTTGCCTTATTAAATCATCCATTTGTAACTTGATATGCACTGAAATTATTTTTGTTTTTTATTCAGTTATAATTAGGTATAGTTACTATTTGCGTTTCAGAAGAACACCATTTTACCCCAAGAATTCTTGAAAATATTAAATCAGTCTATTGTAAATGTATTATTTATGGAACTGGAGTTTATTTCGGATTCCACTAATGCCGTACTTAAAGTGTTATGAGCTCGTTTCATTGTGTTCCCTGTGTACGAATGATTTTCTGAACATTGGCTTAATTCGTTATCTTTAGTCCTAATGTATGTTCTTCACTCGAGTTAAGTCTATACTGTTGTTTTTTTTTCTTTAGATTTGGCAACATAATTTAATTTTTAATCTAAATGCATTTGTGGAAATGTGCAAGTATTTACTTCCAGGAAAATTTTCTAAATCCCTTTGACTTCTACCGTAATGAAAGTAGACTGGATGTTAGTTCTGAATCATTTCTAAGAATCTTTGATTTTTAAATGACGACTTCATACTTATGAGTGTGTTGTCTGCAAGTTCAAAATCTGAGCTTAAATTCTATTGCAGTGATATGGAAGTCATCATATTTTGAATTGTCTTTTTGCAAGGTATTTAAGTATTATACACCATTTCATGTTTTTCTTTTTCTGTTTCCAGTTAGCGGTGATGGTCCTTCAGCACCACCTAGCAGTAAAGATCAGAACCTCTTGAACCAGACCTATGCTATCATTGTGGATGTCGTGATGGAAGTCCTGCCAATCTATGCATCAACTTTGAGCTGTAAATTGGTAAGATAGGCAGTGTATAGAACATACTTTTGCGCCATGTTGGTGACATATTTTGCTACACAAAAACATTTTCTCCACAAATGTGTGAGCCATTTGTTCTTGAAGAACATTGACGTCATTAGGTGTCACCCATACATCTGTTCAGCCTTTGGTAATTTCAATTCTCAGGCCCTCTATATCCATGACTCAGATTTAAGAACTCTCATTGGAGTGTGTCAGCAGCATGTGGGAAGAATTCTCTGGTGGCATTTGTTGCACCCCAAAAATATTGCTCTTGGCTTGTCTCCCTTGCCAATTGTTACTGATCAAATCCTCTCCTCTGTGGTGGAGGTAGAGAAACACATCGTGTGACTGGTCTATATATAGTCTGTTAAAGGTAGATCTGATATCACACTAAGACCTGAGATGGACTTGTTGCGTACCACTCAGCTTTGAAATTTTTTGTGTCGTGAATCATAAAAAGTTGAGACTCAGGCCCATAAATAATGTTGATATAGTCACTAATTGAGTGACCGGCTTGAGGTAATTTGCTTATGAGGACTGCTCGTGTCGCATACTGTTGCAGACAGTTGCAGTTGATACCGTAAGATTTTGGCTACACAACGTGGTACACATAAAGTTGTTCAAGTTGTCATCAGTCAAGCAAAAAAGGTGTCTTACGAGCAGTTATAGGACTAATTTATGGATTACATTGTGCCCCATTACACTGTACCAGTTTATTACGCACCTATTCAAGATAGACAGGTTACCAGTGCTGAATTAGCTGATAACTGACGGACCATTTTGAGAAAAGTGCCCACTATGTCTAGGTGTCATCGGCAATTTTAATAATTCTATATGAATTCACAACCCCCTTTGATGCTCACTATTGTATTGTTGAATTTGTAGGCGAGAAGCAAGGCTTACAGGCTTGTGCAGGACAGATGTGCTCTGTTGGGTCTGGATGTAGACTCCAGGTAAGTGGATGAGTCATGGTGATGTTTTATGGTTTCTTAAATGTGGCTCATTTATTGAAGATTACTTACTGAAATGACCGAACTATGCTCAGAGGTCTGCACTTATGATGTCATTTGAAGTCTAGCATGAAACACCTAAAACATGATTATCATATATAATAGTCTAATACAACTCTGTTGCCTATGAAATCTCACGAGATCTTCATATTTCTTCCAAGTGAACCGGTATTTTAATTCAAATCTACTGAGCAGTTTTGCAGACAAACACCTCATTTCAAACCTGGTTTCACTGAATCTTGCTGAGCGATGATTGGATAAAGTATGAAAACTTTTCCTTCAATGTCATGACTGAGTCAATGTACATTATTCTGTCTTCTGTGTTATGGAACCTTAGTGACTGAGGAACTTGATTTACCCTCCATCTGACAAATCACATTTTTCTTCTTTTCAGTAACATGTTCTTTACAATTGAAATTCTGAATAACCATGGACAGGCATCAACTGTACTAGAGGGAAAGTCAAGTCCATACGTGAAACTAGCCAGCCTTTGCGTCTACGATATTCCAAGTTCGGAACATCCTGGCCACAAAATTGGATCTGTTTGTTTTGCCGATTCGTTCCTGGAATCGACTGTTCGAATACTAGACAATGGTACCTTTTTCGATTTGGTATTATTCTGAAAATGTTGTTTGCTTTTGAGGTTTTTCCATTTTTATGCAATGCATTATAGATAAGTTGGCGATGCGGGAAACAATATGACAGAAAACAACACTTGAGTGCACCAGAATTAAAAGCCAGGGTGCACTGCAACAAAGCAACTATCATAGAAAAAATTGAAAGCCAACCTCAAATGCATCAAATAATTACATTAGAATAGCAAATCTTTTGCGTGAAAGATTCTCGAAGCACGCGCCATCCGATTAGACACTGTAGTTACGGATTTCACATCTACAAGTTATCTGTGATGTCACCGGGTGTTATGGAATCGCACGTTGAAACAATAAATAGTCTCTGCAATGCGTTTCGGCGAATAAAATGCGATAAATATTGCGAGCGACTCGATGTTTTATATAAGTATTTTTCAACTGTGTGGAACTACAAACAAATAACGCCACTGTCACAAGCCGGTAAAACGAACGACAGCGACATCTATAGAAAGGCTTATAACTAACTAGCAATCCGTCGCATGACACCGGGTGTTTACGAGCCTTTTCCACTTTACATTTGGATAACGGCTGCAGCACCGCAGATGAAATCAAACAAATGATAATAACGTGATACATTGCTTTGGAAGAGCAAATTGTATGCCAGTGAAGACAGGTGGTATCTTTAACACCAGTACATGGTTTGTAGTGGTTTTAAGCCAGTGTTAATTCTGTGTAATCGTTGTTGTTTTCAGGCAAAGAAAGTCTGGATGGTCAGTACACGATACTGACTGCTCATATTCCCCGCTATACTTCTTGGATGGTGAGTCATTAATACGATCACTAATGTTTTAAGGTTTGCCTATTGAATACTTCATACTGCGTGTAAATTTCTCTGGACAAGACTTTCTGTTAATTTTAGAGTACGCTGCAGTCGGGTAGGAAAATGCAAATTGCTAAAAAAATAGTTGTTAGAAGGGACCATCTGTCTTTAAGATTATATTTCCCTTACGTAAGCCATAGAGACTTGTGTAATCCACTGAAATTTAACCAATAACAACAGGTGTCATAGTATTCTTAGAGGACATTGTAAACAGAAACCAGACCGTGTATTTTTAAGGTGAGGTTTTCAGTTATGAAGTAGAGGAGAAGTTATGTAACGGATATGTTTATTTGTAACTCAGATCAGTCAGCAAGAGCTGGAGTCGTCAGAGAAGGTGGAGCAGTTTCTCAAGTCGCCCAAGACAGAGACGTTTGGCAAGGCGCTAGTGCATGGTGCTACTGTGGATGTCTGGAGCTGCTCAAATATGGCGGTCATGCAGGAAGGTAAGATTTAGAGTGTGTGCAAAACAGTCGCTAGGAGGCTGTTAGTCGTAACAATAATGACATCCAATAGAGGTGGATAAGCCTTTGTTAAAGTTATGGATTTTCTGAAATTTTGGGAATAAGGTATGGGGATTAAAGTTAAAGGTTCTGTCAGAATAGGCTCTGCACGATAGTTCCCTGAGCCGTGACTCTGATGGAGGAGAAGGGTGGTACTAATTAGGACAATGTTAAATTGTCGGTGAGATACTGGTCGGCATTGTTTTGTCTGAAAATGGGCTGTTTTTAAGCCAGACGAGGTAGGTTTTTGAAGCACAGTACAAGTTTCGGTGAAAAAAAACAGTTTATGTTTTAGAGATTTGACCACTTTAGAGATTTGACCACTTTAGAGGTTTGACCACTGAGCACGTACTTGTTAAATCTAGTTAGTTGTAAAGTTGTAACTGAATTGCATAATATCACTGTGTAATATGCAAAAGCTTAAATAAGTTATATCAAGAAATCAGGATAACAACTATACAGAAATGTATTCTAATGTGTATGTTTTTCCACAAAATGTGTTTCAGTTATTACCAATTCTTTGCCTTATCTGTTCTATTTTGTAGTCCTCGATTTTGTCACAGATTTGTCTTTCTTTCTTAGCCACGCTCCACGTATTTGAAGAAGCCGTCTTACTCTCAGATAGTCGATTTGGCTGCTTTTGTCTACCAAAGAACATGCTCACAAATATACAATTTTATGACGGGGTAAGTGTTCGAAGCACAAGACACCTGCAAAATGGATTCATGTTGCTGCTGCCTGTTTTGTTTTGATGCAACATGAAAAAACTATGTAATTGCCATTGAGATATGTTTGGTGTTTACATAAATCATAAGGCTACTTTAGATGCATTTTTAATTAGTAATATACACTATTATAAATAATAAATACATTTTTGTGCATGTTGTTTCAATGTTATTTTCATTTTGACTTTCTGAGCAGTCGCGAGTTGTTTGTTTGAGAACATTTTGCCATAACCATTCAGGTTAATGCCCAGGATGTCGAAAATTGGGGTTGGTTTTCGGATAAAGAATTTGTGAAATTTTGAGGGTGGGAATTTAGCCGAAGTTGGAAATTAACCTAGGCTGCGTTCCCTATGTTCGAGAAACTCACAAAATTCAAGATCACACTAGTCATTGAGATATCTCATTCTGTTGCTAGCGAAGAACGTGATCACGCTAGCTTTGCTTGAATAATTCTTGCATCTGCATAATGCAATCATGAATGGAATACTTTATTTATTTATATATTTATTTATTATTGTAATGTTTACAATTAGGGTACCCCCATCAATTCTCACTGCTTTCCATTGGGGCCCTCAGTAAAACCATACACAGACAGTGAGACAAACAAACAGAATTACAAAATGAAAGACACGATTAAAATAATCAATGATGAGTAACAAACTAACATGGAAAGACTGATGAAACAAAATAAATAATAAAAAAATAATAAAGAGAAGATACTAAAAGTATATGGTTTTATAAAATGAAGGACAACATAACAGTAGCGTTATCCATTGAAGTCCCCATAATACATCCTGTCATCCATCTTGATTGTGTATGTTGTAATAAGCTCCCTCTGCAGGACTCTACCAGTTCTGTGGCTCTACTTACCCTGACCTACAGTCCCATGGCCAGTAACACTGTACCAGTGCAGCTATACTCAGATGACTTTCGACTAGTCGTTGGTCTGGCGCCTAAAACAAAGGCTTACAAAGAGTTCTTCAGCGATGTGTTTCATCTGTGGCACCATCAGGAGTCAACACCTATGCAAATTATTACACAGCTTCCCTTGTATCTCAAGAAGTGGTAAGGATGCAATATCGTTCTTTTCTGTAACAAATCAAAATGTGCGCAGTTCAGCCTCAGCACCTGCTCAGTCTCTCTGTATTTAGTATTTGTCTGCAAACTGGTGAATTAAATTCCCGTAATTTTTGTTTTTTTTACCGAGATGCAGCTTTGTAGCAAACTTGTTTTTAAAGCATTTTGTATCATTGGATCCTTGTTGAATGTATATGCTTAGTCGAGACTGTGCAAGCTTACCCAGCACCCATATCTCGAATACTGTGTATGCTCTCATATTCGCCGCTGCCATTTTGTGAGATTCTATGATTGCTCCCAGTGTACTAAAATTAAGTGTATCTTTAAAATATCCTGGTGGGTGATTTTAGGAGAGACTTTGGCATGTTTTTTTTTGTTCTACCTATTAGGCTCAAATTCAATATTTTTATTATAAAATGTGACAAAGAATTGTAATTCCACATGACCTTTAGTTTGTTTGGCTTTGTAAATTGTTCATGATCAGGTGTTTCACTTCACTGCTACTGGTGCAAGACCGCCTTCTATTAGCACGTTTTAAGGGTAGCCAGAAAATCATCTTTTAGAAAAAATGAGAGGTGATAAGGAATGAACGTGAAGTTGATACAGTACAATGCTAGGCTATACTCACATCCTGCGCTCAATGAAGGCTATACTCATATCCTGTGCTCAATGAAGGCTATACTCACATCCTGCGCTCAATGAAGGCTATACTCACATCCTGCGCTCAATGAAGGCTATACTCACATCCTGCGCTCAATTAAGACTATACTCACATCATGTGCTCAATGAATGATGTTTCTTAATGCACACGAGCATGTATTTGCATCTGAGTTCAGAAAATAGAATGATTAGATGTTGATTGTAAACCACTTGTAGATATTAAGCCTAAATTTGTTATGTAAAAGACAATGAGTCTATAGCAGGTGTTTTCTTACGAATTTAACCTTTCCGTGAAGGAGGCGAATTGACCCCAGTTGGACACAAACTAGAACCAGGGCTGGGCGAGTTCGCCTCCATTAGCTCTATTGTTTCAAACTGACATTACGTCTGCACACTTGTTTGTACTTTTTTGAATGTATGTCATGAATATGCTACAAAAGTATATCTGACAATGTTCTAGGAACCTGACATGATTAGTTTCCACTGTGTTACGACTTTCGTGAAAAGGGGACAAAATCGCCGCGTTCTCCCTCATTTCCTCACCCGAATTATAACCCTACCAGCAGCTTTCCTCATTATGACCGTTTTGTCCTTGTGTTCAACCTGGACAGGTATGGAGAATAATTCACGTGTTATCAACATTGATGTGCATTGAGAATTAATAATTGGTTTAGTATACTGTGGAAACACAGCTATGGAGATTGTGTTATAGCTGTAATATTCTGTATTTATCTTTTTAGCCACGTCCAACTGCAGAACAAATATCAGGTCTTCTCTCGCCATGACACGTCCGTCTCCCCACTGAGAAAGGCGGAAGTGTATTTGCCAGACTTACAAGGGTAAGTGTGGGCGCTTCACGATGTGTGGCAGATTTTAGAGAAGTGTGCCTAATGTATGGGAAGCTAGCACAAAGCTGACACATTTTTAGAACCTTTTACGAGTTTATTGTTCAAGAATGCGTGTGAAAGTTGAACTATTCATATGGCAGTTGGCTTCACCATTGACTAATCAGTGTGCCAGTATGCGATTTAATCTTATTGTCAGTCCTAGAGAAGTCAGGTGCTCTAAGACTTTTAAGTTGGGCATTACAAATTCAAATTTGTGAATAGCAGTTCTGAGTGGAAAAGTCTGTTGTTTTTGGTGAGTTGCTTTATCTTCGTTTTTTCACTAGTGTCTGGTTAATTAACATTTCAATCACTGATGACAAATTAAAGCCACTTTGAACACATATTCCAGCATGGATACTTAGTTTATACATGTTACCACTGTCAAACTGATCTCAACTTGTATTTAACTCGGCAACTTTTTAGAACTGCATTTTCTAGTGCCAATTTAATTGTGAGGAAATATGGTGTAATTAATTACAAAAACGCTGCGAAATTGTGAATTTGTTGGTGAATTGTTATGAAACTTTCATGCTAAGATGTACACGCATTGTTTCTATAATATTTTAAAATGTCACGGCTGGTGTTTGTACAGGATTCAATGTTGCAGGTGACAAAACATTATCAACGGTCAATAGAGTTTTGGTGGAAATCATGACATGCCCTCACCACGATACATACCTCCCCCTGGCATTTTAAACTGAATAAAAATCGTTTTGAATTTGAGTCGATTAAACGTTGATATTGTACAGTCGAGAGAGCAGTGCATCAATTACAACTGGACACAGGAAGCAAAATATTCTTCATAATGTTAAATGTTCAAAACCAAAAGTTAGTTTGTATGATCGATGGCAGCTTCATAACTACTTCGAGTAATACACATTTACAAAACTTCCTATATGACATCCACTCTTTCAGATTTCTAGACCATCTAGCTGTCAGCTCCGTGTGCTCGGGAGCCCATTCTGAAGGCTGACTTGCCCGTTCTACTCAAGCAGACGTATGATACTGGAACTTTTGACAGCTATGATGAGCTGGTCGTAACGATCATCGGTGGCGTGGTGGGAAGTTACCGTGAAGAGCTTGCTCAAACATTGACAAATCTGAACAAGGAACAGCAGAGGTGAGTGATATTGTATGGTCTACTTCATCAATTTCATTTCCACTTACTGCACTGACATGAAATTAAGAAACATTTTGATTGAATTGTGAATTACTCGACTTAAGCTCTTTTCTTGTTAGCATCATTTTCAATATTCTTTTAATATTAGAAATATGGGGATTCTTCACCTATGGTGGACACGATGTGGCCAACAAGTGAAATTATATTTTGTTAAATTTCTCCACAAAAGTAAAGAGTATTAAGTACATTACATCTATTACAAACATAGATTGTAGTGTTATGTCTTAAAACAACATTTGCTGAGACTACTGTTACTTGAAAAAAAGAAAAATTACGATTTTGGCACATACTTTGCTGCAAAATAAGTGGAGAATTATCGTAACTTTCAACTAAACGGAAGCAGTCAAATTTTAGGATTGGTCGCGCCCGACTATTTTGAGAAGCATTTTTTGTTAATAAATACTATCATGTTGCCCTTTCAATTGGTAATGGAAGTAGAGTTCCTTTAAGATGGAGAGGAAAATTTTGAAACCAATTTTTAAAAGTTGCAAGTCACCTAGCTTAAGTTAAATTGTTTTCTTTGAAATGTTGAAGAGGAAGGCAGCTGTATGTGAATTGCAAGAACTTATTTGTGTGTTTAAACTTAGTGTATATCCTGGTCTGCAGGTGGATGGTCATCAAGCACCCTACTGAGACTGTCCAGTTGTTTGACCCCGTCGGACTTCAGAACACGCTGACCGCAGCTGTGCACGCCTTGAAGAAGAAGTCGGCTCGCCCCGGGGGTGGAGGAAGGAAGAAGATGAGGGCTCTTGTTGTGACCCCAGGGTATGGCCTTGTTATCTTTGTTAAGTAAAACTTGAATGGAGGTTAATGTACAGTCTGTTTTCGCTTGTGAGTCACTTTGTAAGCAGACTAAATGTCCAACTGCATACAGAATAATTGGAAATTGTGATTTTGTAACTTTATAAAAGTTGATTTGTGTGCTGAAGTCTTGCAAAGTTATTGTATTTTGCTGTTTAAGTGGTCTTCGAATTAAAATTTTGTGAAAGTGTCCTTTGTTCATCTTGACCTTGCAGAAAGGAGTTTAATAGTTATTGGTCAAATAAACATTGCTTTGTTTTTTCTAGATTTACAGACATAATCCATGTTGTAGCATGCATCACGAATCATCCAGACATTGAAACATCGAGACATCTCAAAATAGGTAATTAATCTACTTTAGATCATATTTCATTACACATAAATTACCCAGAATGATTTTTATTCGTAATGTTCCGTCCTGGTACCGTTTCCGTGCAGAACATGTCTCTCAATTGCTTCAAAATGATGGTTATTTCCAACGCAGTTTTGATGATGCTTGTTGGCCAGAATGTGCAAGGTGTTCACAAATTCAGCATCACTATTAATAACGGTTCAATTGTGAGATTGGGAATGACTGAAACAATAGCTAATTGTCCTGAACATAGCTTGTTTGTGTTCAAGAAGTGAACATTGTTTAAAACAAAGTAGCACGTTTTACAGTCATGGCTGATGCTGCCTATTTTGTTACTTAAGGTTCCGTCACTGTGTGTGTGGACCCCCTCAATGTATTTATGCACCACCGTATGACTCTCCCCAAATTGCTGGATCAGTGTGCTCTGGGCTTTGTCAACAATGTACTGTTCACAAGTTCAACCAACCTCAAGAATGAAGCACTGCTCGAGGCCCAGACTCTCATACGAGCGGTGAACCCTGACGTAGCTTTCCTATTGGCCGAGAGAGGTCAAATGACCAGGTAAGAAGTGAAATGAGCTTGCATGAGAATGGTTGACTTGTATCATCTGCGCCCATTGGTCATGAATCCTGTTGCGCCATTTGACTCTTGATAGACACAAAGTGGATATCGTTTTATCACAAGACAGACATCAGCTAGACAAACAATTGGCAAATTGTTTAATGTTTTTGTTGTGTTTGGCATCTGTAATGGAATTAGTTAATAAGAGTCAGATTAGTCTACGTCTGGTAAATGGTGTTACCTCAGTTTGCATGAAAATCGAGACACCACAGCAGTTATTTGCAAGATTAATTTTGTTACAGGAGTCCAGACATAGAATTGATCTTATCAGAGGACGCCTTTACTGAGAACAACATGACCAGATCGCGTCACCTTTCTCAACCTTGCTGGTATGGATTGGTTTCATCAATACTTCTCCTGTTACCAGGTTGCAATACTTGCAGCACCCATTTTTCAGGTGTCAGTAGTATTGTGTGCCATTCAGTGTCATTTAAGTTGCAGACCATGTATTGTAATAGCTTGGATAATTAATGTACTTATAATAATTACAAATCATGCAGTGCAAATCTTTACTGTAGGTATTGAGTTGAATATAAATCAGTATTGTTGTCCAGCAGGCAGAATAGTGTATTGTGTCATTTCTTTATTTTTCTCTCTTATTTTTCCTTCTTTAAAGAAAAATGACTCTTCATCTAAAATAATTGTTGTTTTCTAGGAAGACTATGCAATTTTCTGTGAGGGACTGTTACCCAGCTATCGGAGAAGTATCTATTCAGTTCCCTCAGCCTCTTGAGAGGAGCAAGTTTGTAGCAAAACTGAGATCATTGCACAGTTCACTCAAGTCTCACCCCTACGTGGGCAACGTCTATGCAGTCAGGGGATCTGTCACTTTCTCAGGTGAGTTGTCTGCAGAGTGAAGGATACACGTTGTAGTAGACGTGCGCAGGCCACTCATCTGGGCCAATTTTACTGATCACCTGGAACCATTTTATGCTTTGTTAACACATTAGTTAAAATCAGGCTGCCTCCTCCTACGGTGGTGCGCAGGTTTGCATATACATTTCAATCAACAATTCAGTCTTTGAACTAAACTGCCATCTGCGTGAAGTTGACTCATGTTTGCAATTTTGTTTTATTTTATAATTACTATTTGTCTGGGGAATGCATTTAGCTAGGAAGTTCTAATAAAGTATGAATAAAAAGCAGAACAGCATGTTGATAACCAAAATGTACGCGTTTCATAGAAACAAATATAATTCGAAAGTCTGATTGTTGACGTATAAATAGGATTTGTGGTCAAAGCTGCTGAAGGGTTTACAGTGTAATTCTTAGCATGTCTTGTTATAACCGTATATGGCTGTAAAATGATTCTCATTTGGTAACTTAAGTAACAGAAAATTGAGACAAGTCTTTCATTAATGATAGAAATTCCTGCATGGTGAATCATTACATCTCGACACAGTTAAGAACTTAGTACCCATTTGAAAATAAAGCATTTAATAAATCTCTGAGGTACAGGTATTAGTTTCGCTTGGTGTCTAAACACCATTGAAGTGGGGCTCATGTTCAATATTTTTCATTTTAGATTCACCTACCAAGAAGATGGAGGTGTATTTTGTCACCTTGAGCAACAGTCTTCAGATATCCGCCACGGATTTTCAGCCCAAACCTCCTTCAGTTGTAGAGAATGGACAGTCCCCCTCAGATCACAATGTTGTCGTTTTCACTGGTTGTAGCCTGGAAGAGCTCAAGTTACGGGACTGGTTGAGGGCATGTGGTAAACAGGTACAATATGCTGATACTGCTTGGATTTCACATGCAGTTTATCAGTTTTTCTAATTTACGAGATAAAATTCTTAGAGTCATAACTGAGATGTACATTCAGAGAATGGGATGTAGATACCTGAGTTAAGACAACTTAGTGAAGGAGTAACAGGCATTGTCATAGTTGTCATTCTTTTTCTGTTGCTAAGCTCAGTTTTCAAGTGCCAGATTTGAATGTTTATGACTGTTGATAGCGAAGCTTTATGTTTTATAGCCGCTTGAGCATCTCTTCCAGTGACAGTGACTTGTTTTGGGGTCATTAAACAAGGCATCTGAAAGTGTAGTATGATTGACCTTGCATTCTATCAAATTGAATATCATTTTTAGAAACCAGAGAAGAAGCCACTGAGGACTCCCTCTAGTCTAAGCACTGCTGAACTGAAGAATATTGAGGTAGGATTACATTGCCATGCTTTGTCATTGTTTTGGAACATTTCAAAGTGCAGTCTCTGTGCCAGTTACGTCCAGCTACTTTGTGACAAAAATTATTTATAACAATCCTTAAGTTATACTAATCAAATGGGGGTTTGTGGTAAATAAGTTTCAAAATACCTATACAGCTCTGAGGCTGCTTTAGTGTATATTAAAAGTATTGTGTGAATGTGGATATATCTATTTGGCAGACCAAGCACCACTTGGACCCCCTTCCAGAGGGGTGGTTTTACAATGGCAACCAGTATGTCAGTATGATGGGAGACCGGCAGACCAAACATCCCAGTCTTGCTGACCACATTGCCGCATACGTCGATGAGATGAATAAACTAATCATAGAGAACAACGCTAAAATTGACCAGATGCACTGTCCAGATCTGTTCCAGGAGTGAATTAAGGTCAGTAGCAGATTGGCATTCTTTGTTAAATGACAGGGAACAGCCTTTTGTTTATATTGCGAATTTGTGGTGTTCATGGTCTGGTCAGAAAATATTTTTGAACTTTGCATTGTCGTTACTAAGAATATTCATTTCGAAAATCGTTATAAAAACACTTGGGGGACAAATAACCTGATGTTCTCTTATCGGTAGTGTACTATTTCACTTGTTTTGCATAAAATATTTTCCTGAGTCAGAGAGTGCCAAATAAACTAAAACAATCATCGTGTGTGAATGGATGAATTTACTGAATATTCAATGTTCAGACATTATTATTTGTTAAAGAAGTGTGTATTTCTAGGATTGTTGATTATGGTTTAATGTTGATATTTCCGAAGCTGTAAATATCCCGTATATGTGTGAATACGGCCATAGAATATACCATGGAATTTCGGGAAAGTAGAGCCAATTCATATTCCATGGTTGACCCATGTTCCATGGTTTTTGTAGTCTCCTGGTGGAATAAATTCACATATGCTAGCAAATTTGACTGGTCTTATTCATTTGGGGTTCCCAAAACCTTCATTCAAGACTTCGTTCCTGAAAAAGTTGTTTTACTGCAGGCAAGCATAAATATATTTCTAGTGAAAATCATCGTTTCCGTTATTTGCTAATGGGTCTAAATACACACAAATTTATGATACCTCAGTAAGCTAAGCAACCTGGACAGTCATATATAAATTCTGTGAAGACATTCTACACTATTGAATACCTTTTACACCAATAGCCGTTTTGCTGTCAAAGCCGGTAGCCAGGATATAGGTAATTGTATTCCTGTATGTCAGTACATTTAGTACCCCAAGTCTGAACTGAAATTTTGAATTAAATTTGTTTTCAATTGATTCCTAGGTGTGACCATATGAAACTCGAGCAGCCATTGCCAGACCCTTGAAATGTGTGGTCTCGACAACGCGGAAATAATTTCTATTCGTTACTGTTATGAATAAGAATGTTGACGAGTTGCCTTGTTATTGCTGAACTTTACTATTTTATGTAAATTATTTTTATGTTTGAATTTTAGTTAATGAAAGTTGATATTAATGCATTGTTATATACTTCAGTGATACTGTGTGTGTGTTGGTGTGCGTTTAAAAAACCTATGTTACCGTATTTTTGTTCCAAATATTAAGTATGATCTGAACCATTCCACCCATGAATGCCAGAAAACGAAAGTAAAAATAAAAATGTTTATTTGGCATCTTAATGTGTTATCTTCTCTATACACCCAACACATATTCTTCTAAGGATTTGAGTTCAAGACGCATATACATAGATCAGATAAAATGTACGTTATAAAATTCAGTTGAAACATGTCCGTGCAATAATGCAATTACTACACAACTCGTACAACCAATGAAAATAAATCCAACAGGAATCCATTCGGCCACAATGGAAGTCACCGGTATACTACTTTTGACATTCAATATCACTGTTTACAACAATTTAAAGTAACTGCCATACTCTTACTATACATAGACGATTTGTACACACTAGTACTTTTCAAATTTGAAACAAAGATGGCATACTAATTCTTGGACTGACCAGTTAAGAGCACAGACTAAAATGCAGAGAAATACTTTAACACTGCAAAGTTACTTTTAATGAATGTAGAAACAGTTTACAGGTGAATTACAGGCATTTGTTTTGTATAAGAGCAAGCTAATAAAAAGTACCAGTCATTTCAGGAATAAGTTGCCAAAATAGCCTTGTATAGCTAACACCAAGCACATCACCAATCGAGAGTTATATTCAAGGTCTCGCCCAACTTGACTAAACTTAGCTTTGAACAGATCAAAATATCCATAAATGTACCCTAAAATAATTTACTGGACTAGATTATTAAAAACCCGACACATACACAGTGTCTGGTAAATTCAAAATGCACCAAACAAGTGTTCTAGATCACAAACAATGACTGAAAATCAGTTCAGGTTAGAATTCACGCAACAGGAGGATGAGAATTTAAGCAGTGAAGTTAAAATATTACACAGTAATGTAAATTCAACATCACACAGAGAATGGCAGGTGAATATTGTCTCATCACTGTGAAATGTTAAAAGACTAGGTAAAATGATAAAACAGTTGAGCGGTAGAACACAAACTGGCTTATGCCGTTGTCGTCAATCACATTTGGTGACTTGCCATTCAGCTACTCAGTTTTCTTGGCCAGTTTGGTACTATAGTCGCGTTGAACGTTCTGTATCATGGTTGGCTTTGGTTTTGATCTTTTCAATGCACCATCCCTACAAAGGAAAAAATTTGCTTAGTCAAAATATGAATTTCAAGCAGGTTGGAAAACTAGTAAGACACTTGGAAAATTCAACTCTAAAAAATCATTCCCAACATCGCAGGAAAGCCGCAATGAGACGTTCAACGGTCTTGTGTATATCGAGCTTTGAGCACAGAACTATCCACAGATAGGCTTGCGACAGAACAAATAAAACATGCATGAGTCGAATTTATGTTGAACTCTTGATAAAATTCTACAATATGGCTGGTTTTCCTTTGCCTGACCAGGATAAAATCTAGTTGGATCAGACCAACCTTGTGCAAGTTTTACTGCATGCTGAAAACTTTGGAGTTTCATACTGTATATTGACAAGAATGACAGAGCTTGGTCTCACCATGGCAACTGCAGATCAGTGCTGTTTACATGCAAGAGATGAAGCAGTCCAGTGACAAAATTATTTTCTGTGAGCACAACTATGTGCTCATTTACACAAAAAATGATCCCACTTGTCCAATGGTCACACAAAAAATATAATTTTGTACTCAAACGCAATTTGTTATAGAAAAACCCCTTTACAATATAGTCGATGATGACGAGGCAATACATACCAGTCTAAATCGACAAGACCGCCTTTTTCAGCAATCAATGCCTTAATCCTATTGGCAAACTGAACAGATGTCTCATCTTCCTACAAATTTAAATCAAAAAACAAAAATTATATTGATGTGACCGCACGAAATTATCAAAATTCAATTAGATAACACACTGGATACAGAAAGTAAGATTTCAAACCAATAATGTATCAATGTGACACAAATGCTAAAACTGAATAGGATGTTTAAATGAACCTCAGCTTTACAAAATGGATATACATTCCAAAATAAATTATACAACATCAAGTTATATGCGACACTCTGTCACTTAATTCACAAGGTCTAAAATACACCATACAAAATCAAGCTNCACAATCATCCTTTGAGCGGTTTGGTTGATAGAGGGGTGGACGCACAAAAACAGACTCGAAAACACTAAAAATGGCCATTAGGTGGCGCAAACTATATCAAATCCATCTGAAAACGGCAGGATAGCGTCATCTCACTACTAGGTGCCTACATACCAAATTTCATGAAAATCCGTTCAGAACTTTTGAAGATACAAAGGTAAGCGTAAAAAACTAAAATTGCCACTAGGGGGCACACCGGTAGTCGGATCCGTCCGAAAGTTTGCACATGCCATCCCATTCATGAATGGAACATATGTGCCAAATTTCATGAACGTATGTCAAAGGGTTTTGGAGATAGAGCAGCGGACGCCGGACGGACGCCGCCCGGATGGACAGACGGACGGACGGACAGAGATGACGGCATAATGGTCTTGTGTATATCGAGCTTTGAGCACAGAACTATCCACAGAGAGGCTTACGACAGAACAAATAAAACATGCATAAATTGAACATGCACGAGTCGAATTTTTGTTGAACTCTTGATAAAAATCTACAATTTGGCTGGTTTTCCTTTGCCTGACCAGGATAAAATCTAGTTGGATCAGACCACCCTTGTGCAAGTTTTACTGCAAGCTGAAAACTTTGGAGTTTCATACTGTATATTGACAAGAATGACAGAGCTTGGTCTCACCATGGCAAGTGCAGATCAGTGCTGTTTACATGCACAAGATGAAGCAGTCCAGTGACAAAATTATTTTCTGTGAGCACAACTATGTGCTCATTTACACAAAAAATGATCCCACTTGTCCAATGGTCACACAAAAAATATAATTTTGTACTCAAACACAATTTGTTATAGAAAAACCCCTTTACAATATAGTCGATGATGACAAGGCAATACATACCAGTCTAAATCGACAAGACCGCCTTTTTCAGCAATCAACGCCTTAATCCTATTGGCAAACTGAACAGATGTCTCATCTTCCTACAAATTTAAATCAAAAAACAATTAAAATTATATTGACGTGACTGCACGAAATTATCAAAATTCAATTAGATAACACACTGGATACAGAAAGTAAGATTTCAAACCAATAGTGTATCAATGTGACACAAATGCTAAAACTGAATAGGATGTTTAAATGAACCTCAGCTTTACAAAATGGATATACATATTAAAATAAATTATACAACATCAAGTTATATGCGACACTCTGTCACTAATTCACAAGGTCTAAAATACAGCATACAAAATCAAGCTATCAGTGCCAATTCGTTACTCTATTTTCTCATCTTAGTCTCGTCATCCCAAACACTTTCATCATCATTATCATAATGCATGCATTAGCCGCAAGAAAAATGACCGTTAGCCAAGAGGATTATTCAAACTATTTGCTAACGAAAAATTTGTGAAGTAGTCTTCTGTACAAAATTTAATTGCACTCCCAATGGTAGCGAGGAGGACATTACCCTTTTCTGTTCAGGAGCCAGGTACCATACGTCACACACAATAGCCCAACTTGTAAGCAACATGAAGATGTGTTGGACCATACTAAACATACTACTGTTCCAGAACACGTCACCAAACCGAGGGTCATACTGTAACACAACAAGGTGAGACAACACGTCACAGCAGCAGTTACTAATCTTTCACAATGCAACTAAACGTTATTCAATTTCACACAGAACACTAGTCGAAATGATTTTCTTTGTTGAATGTTGATTGCTGTGTGACGAAAGTTCTCTATTTTGCCAATGTTTAATGACAGTTGAACAGTACAAAATATAATCATGTAAAATTTAATCAACTTTTCTGTTGTGAAATTTGACAAGACAAAAATCTGCTTCTCCGTCATATTTTTGTAGAGAACTGAGAAAAGATTAGTGTACCATCAAAATGACAATAAAGACACCAGATGGCGTAGCTATGGATTTTAATAACTAGCGTGTGTTCTCAGTAAGTCAGCAGCACCATTCGAATAAACAAACCATACGACCTTGTTCTGCTAAACGTAAATTTGTATAAGCAAACAATCTTGCACTACAGCGTGACTGTCAAATTACAGTTATTTGCTACTCAGGTTCTGCGTCCATGACACAAAAATTTCTCTTTATAGTTACAAAACACAACAAACATCGTTTGAGAGTTCAGTAACAATAGATGTCCATTGAAGCTCCACATATAATTGAACTTTGACTCTTGGTCCATTTTGGCCAAGTCACACGGTTCCTCAGATTTTGAGCACCAGTTATTCAGTGGATACAAGAGGTTCAAATCTGGGTCTCTGTAAGTGACTATCACCCCAGTTTGATTACTCTGTGCAAGCACTGCCTAAAGGTATAAAAAACCTGTGCCTTGTGTCAAAAACACACCCAGTAAGAGGCTGATGTGTTCAGGTCAGTCATATAGAAAGCTTGAGGCACGCCAGAGGTTAATATTTAAAAGTGTAAGTAACTGAACTATTCACAACACAGAAATATACCTTAATGGCCGCTGGGTATATCACGCCACCAACTTCAAAACTGCCCTTTTTAAACATCATCACTGACGTGTTATTAATACACGTTCCTAGAACCAAAGGACACATTTTTAACACTTGCAAATTCTATACAGAAACGTGTGGAATTGCGCCAGAAGGCAGTGTGGGTATAAGTACCAACTTGAAGGTGATTAAAATGAGAAACGTCTCAAGATGCTGAACATAGAAATCCACATAGTAAAGTAACTAGTAACTTAAGCAATCAATAGTCACAAAGTTAGGTGACTCTTTCTGTACACTAAATACATTCAATGAACACCTTTATGAAAATGCGCTAAACACGCAATGAAATAAGAGATAAAAACGAGGCAACAACTGCCAACACACCTTCGGGAAATATTAAAATTGGCAGTTTATTTTTGTCTGCCACGTGCTCTTTTAGCCTGTTACCCACGTGCGCCCTGTCATGCATTTCTGACCGTTCGAACCACACGTGATCTGTGGCCCTGGCCATTGCTCGCTGCATTATACCAAGGAAGCCTCCGTGACTCTGTCCCACCTAGACGACAAAACATCAAGTCATGGCGAGATCGCTACACAGTACACAACATGGGGGAGGCTACGTTCCACGAGTCCATTAACTTAGGCGCATTTACTCAAGTCAGTATGGCAAGTGAAAGGAAGTCAAATGCAAATAGATCATATAATTTTTTGTAAGAAAGCTTTTAATGTTCCGCAACCCTAAGCACCATGGAAAAGATTGTGATAAATTTAATAACTCTTTCTAAAGTTTTTATTTGAGTCGTAACAGTTTAGTTTCAAATTCTTTTATTACGTGTAAATGTCAACGGAGTAGTTTTCATCAATATACCATGCACTGATTCATTTTCTGTTTATGCCAGTCCGCACATTTTGTTTATGCCAGTCCCGACATTTTGTCCCGGCCAGTCCCCACATTTTGTCTATGCCAGTCCCCACATTTTGTATATAGCAGTCGCCACATTTAGTAAATGCCAGTCTCCACATTTTGTTTGTGGCGGTCCCCACATTTTGTTTATGCCAGTCCCCACATTTTGTCCCTGCCAGTCCCCACATTTTGTCTACGCTAGCCCTCAAATTTTGTCTATGCCACAAACCCACATTTTACTCAAAAGATGTACATCTAACAGTACTCTGTGGAACACTGTCACCATTTTCTCAAACAATACGAACCCTGGCTGTAGCTTTCAGACATAATTATAAGAAGCTGTATGTTCTAACTATCATGATTCTATTATGACACAATGCCTCGTTATACTTTACCATGGCGTAACAGTTGTCTACCGACAGAATAACGACGTCAATTGGTGATGTGTGATTAGCCACACATATTCCTCCGCCTTGCGCCCGATTCTCAATGTTGTGAAATTTGATGACCGCTGAGAATGCCCGGGCAAGAATACGATAACACATCAAACTAACGTACTGATTGAGGAATTTTTTAAAGCTGGAAAAGAAAGCAAAATTTTCAATTCAAGCAAACAGGAGTGTTCCAGGACAATAGAGGAGAGACGTCAAGAATTCGATCCTGCCTTCAGTTGTATAAAAGTTATATCATGTGCTGGATAGCAACAATGACCTGATGAAACAATCAAACTGATCCAACAAAAAGTCTTAAAAGTATTGCACAACCCAATCCTGGAGTTGGTAACTGCAGGTCGTCAATGCTCTTGTGATGCTTCTTGAAAAGCCAATTGAATTTCCAGTGACTCGGAATTCAATTTCTTTATGGCCTCTAGCCAACAAGGGCACTTCACATCATGCAACACGGGCTAGTTTTAACAAAGGTCGTAAATTCGACCGTAGGCATGTTATCACAAATGCTGCAACTTGTGTTAAGTTGATTTTTAACATTCAGACTTAACAAGCCAATGTTATTGATAACTGTGTGCAAGTTAAAATCAATGTTACGACCATCCTAGCTGCAAGCGAACCTTTAATAAAACAGGCCCCAAGTCCCTGTTTTTACTTAATAATAACTAAGTGGCATTTTGTCCAGGGAATAAGATTCGGGCTTTGGTATATGCAATTTCCTAGTGTATCACAGCACAGGTTGCTGTGGATGTTTTGCTATGCTTTGCAAATGAAGTCGTTACGGAAACTTGAAAAATGTCACTTACGCCGACTGACGGATATAACCGATAAAGGCTGTACAGATGATCAGCCAACAGATGCCAATGACTGCAATTGTGGCCCTGTGAAATAGAGATGAGAGAAATAAGATTGAGGAATGAAATGGCATTTAAAGAAAACATCATCTCGTAAAGCAAATCTCATGTAAAACCAGTTGTCTACTTACAAAACAATCTTAATGAGAAATGCAGCACTCCAGAGTTTGTTGTAAATAAGCGAATAATACACATAACTTATTCAGTAAATCATAACATAATCACCCTAAGGGCTGTTCCAGTAAAATCTGTATGGGAGGGGGGAAGGCACCTTTTTTTGCACCCACCACCCATATTTTTCATTTATTTCTTCAGCCTACCACCCGTAATTTTTTATAAGTTTGAAATGCAACCACCGGTAATTTTTTTTGTTCTTGTGGTTGACTGCACAGGCGCTTGAGTTTATCTGTTCCTCCATCACCACTAACGTCATTCATTACTAAGAAAACATGTTTCTTATATATAGTTATTTATATTAGCCATCGAGAAATTCGAGCACCTGTGGTTAAATGGTGTTATGGGCATGCCGATGAGGAGATCGGAGGGAGTGAAAAAGTCGGAGGTCTTTGCAAGTTGCATTTTTGTTTCAGTTTTTGATTCTGTGCAGATTGTTTATAAAATTTACTAAAATTACCCACCATCAAACATTTATGGCCCAATGAAACAACAACGACCTGTAAATTTTAATTTTTTTGAAGTACGACCACCAGCCATTTTGAATTTAAGTCAAACGCAACCACCCATAAATTTTTATTTCAGTTGCCTTCCCCCCCCTCCCACACAGATTTTGCTGGGACAGCCCTAATGTGCAATTCAATCCAGCTTAAGGTAATGTAGGTCCTAGGGAAATATCCAAACTTGACTTAGTTTCTAAACATCGTGTCTCCAAAATGGCTGTTCGAATTCATATGAAATATTCAGATACATAATGGTTTATGTACTGTTAGGAAGAGTTTTTAGAATGTTCCAGTTTTGCATGAGGGGCTATCAAAAATAGGACTTATAAGGTTTTCATGAAAAAAGACGAAAGCTGCAGCATAAAATGAAAACGAATCAAATGATAATTATGAAAACTGTACAGCCTTTTTTCAGATTTCAAGTTATACATTTATTATTTAATATCAAATAAAATTTGGTCACATCATCGATACCATTCTTTTCTAAAAATGTACCTATTGCTAAATGTTACAAAAAGACATGATAACATGAACCAATCAACGGCCCATTGAAAAAAGTTTAAAAAAATCTAATTCTTCGGGCCTTCTAGTTTCAGTTAAAATCCATAGTTTTGGAGATATTTGGCTATACGGTAAACAGACTAAGTCCACTATCACCCTTAAACAATATTCCTGACTTCAACACAAGGAACCTGTGACCAGGAGTCTGACGTATGACTGATCGATCTCTATCAATTAATTATTGATCAGCTGACAGACTTTCAACAGGGCTAACTCTATCTAATCATTACTGATGAGACGAACACTTGTGCACCTCCTTAGGGGTTAACAGTTAAGGCTTCACCACCAGCAGCCAAAACTTGAACTTACCGAAAGGGTAAAAGAAAGAAGTATCGCAAAACGAATCCAGTACCCCAAAGAAGTGTGAGACGGAAACTGAAAAAGTTAAAAATTATAACTTAGTTTTAACATTTAATATAATGTCCTAAATCAACAAAGTTCTGTTGAAATGGTAGTGAACGTGTATCCCAAAGAGAAATGAGTTAAAAGAACATCAAAAAGTACTAAAAAAACTGCAGCAGATTTAATGACACCCAAGTACATGTAATACGGTGTTAACGAAATTCCAAAAGTGCATCCAAGTGTACATATTTTGTTAGTCTGCTTAAGACTAATACCAAGCTTAAAATGTCCAATAAATTAAACTCATTAAAGTCAATGTTTTTTCAGGTGGGCATGGGCAGACAGCAACCAAACTTATTTATTTCAAGTTTCAATTCCATTAACACAGAGCCGGTCAAAACCTTTAAAAGCCCTCAGCTAGATTCAATTCAGGGGCTCCTTTCACTGTAGACTGTATAAGGGACCCCTGAAGTCCCTGTGGGACCCTTATAGTACAGGTGATTTCTGATTAAATGGAGCGTAATCAAAACAAATTGCAAACTATAGTAACTGTAATGAATCACACATGTAAATGAAAGCTCATGAGTTACTCTATAATCAAAAGCCTAAGAAAATCTAATTAAGTGGAACCCCCTTTTCTAAAGGGGAAACAGTTTGGTCTTACAGATACCCAGATATTATCTGTGAAACTACCTACTAGTCAGTTTCTAGACATTCACAAACTACAAAATAAATAATATAGGTAATTAGATGAGATGGAATATAAAATTGAATACATTGAGAAGATATATGATAAGAATTCTTATTGATTTCCAGTACATGATACATAAATTTGTTGTTGGAAACAATGATTGAGCTACGTGTTGCAGGATGTACATGGTTCATCTTAATAGATATTAGAAATGACTTTTGGTCCTAAACTGATATGTTCCTAATATACACTCCAGGCTGGTCTGCAAGAAACCCCAGTAGCGAATTTCTAAGAGTTTCATGACTAGTGTTGACAAGCTTTTTACTAAAGTAACTATTAACCAACATACGGCCAAAAACCATGATTATGAAATTGGTCTCAGGAGTGATGTCTGGGCTAGGAAAATAAGGACATACTTTGAGCTGTCAACTTGCAGAAATAACAAATTGTCACTTCCTCGCCAGATCAAATCATTTCTTATAAGGAACAAATTGACACCCAACAATTTTATGGTCATTGGTAAGTGGTCTACATAAGAATGTACATCCCATCTCGTCTAATGTAGTTGTCTCAGCGTATGTACATTATGCTGTTGAGAGGCAATACCACAGATAACTTCCGGCACCTAGGTCTGCCCAAAGCCAAATTGAGGCCCCTCTCAAATATGGGGTTCCACTGAAAAGATTTTCTGAGACTTTTGATACGATATAGAGTTCGTCCAGAGCTTTCATTAGGTGTCTAATTTATTACTTTTATTGTAATTTAGTTTGAGCGTTTCCTCAATTCTATTAGGCTATTAGGTGCCATTTATATCATTACGTTTTTACTCAAAATCTCAAGTTTTTACGAGAGTTCGTAGCTCAAATCTAGGGATCATCAAGCACTAACTTGAACTAGAAACTAGACTGCATAAACCATAGCGTACTCAAGCAGAGAAAAGCAAAACTTCTCTTGAGTTTGCACAAAAATAGAACAGAAAATGTCCAAAATAACTTCAAGTTCGATTTTGACTACAAAGATTAGACCCTGAACCCAGACCAGTAAATTAGACATGTATACAGGGAGAAAAACAAACACATCAAAGAAAATGAAGCAGGCACTGCACTGCTACACTGAAGCATCATGACACACACAGGGGTGGAGGGACAGGTAGTTTGGCAGTGGAGGGGTGTAAGCAGATCATCACCACGGTCTCACTGAAGGCTTCACATCGACACTCACAAAGATAACTGGAGTGCATTTCACAAAATGGGTTTTAGTTTAAAGGTTCGAAGTCTGGTTGTTGGCAACTGAAATGACACACTGACGTCAGGTAAGGTTACTGTTTATGCTGCACCAAATGTGAATGAATATAGTCATGGCTAAATGGTCTCTTTGTTTTAAATTCTAACGACAGCTTTACAAGTATATTGTATAAAAATCATAAAATCTTATGTTTGAGTCAACATGACCGAGATCAAAATATTTTAAGCAAAAATACACGAAACGTCATTACTTTAATTCAATTCTTTCAACAAGAACATAGCCCTTTGTCAACCAACCATTGAAGAATTTGGAAACATAAAACTAATTGTCACAGACTGTCATGTGAAACCCTGGTGACAAGTCTAAATTGTAATGAGGTGAGCCTGGCAGGAGTTGGACACCAGCGCATTGGGACAAACCTTCGGGCGACAGAGCTCCCAATACTACAAATGATAATCACATGCAGGTTAGTATTAAGTAGACGAGATAGTATGAAACTGCAACAGGTACTCAAAGTCTCACAAAATCTCATTCAAGCTGGTATTCGGTTGGCAGCTCATGATTTGAACTTCGTTCATTTTCAATTTCAAATGTGACTGATGTGTGTACAGCAAGTGTGCTAAATACCAAGTTACAACCAATGGCATGCAAACAACAAATGAACAATACTCTCACTTTCCAAACAGCAAAATGGCAACCAAGTTAGTCTTTATGGTAATTTGGAAAGCAAAGTTCATGCTCACTTTATTCTGTCACACCACAGTCACATTTTCCACTTTCAGTGAAAAATAAATTAGTTTGCTGAAGGTCACATCTTGTACAAAATTTCACAAAAAAGGCACTATTGGTCATCCCAACCAAAATTCAAGACTTTCGATCAACAACAAAGGATCATTGACCTCGACACTACATAATGCGGGGACGCATGAAAACATTGTGTTGGCGGCTATTTTCGATAATTTTGTGGACAAGCAAATTACTTTCAAACTCTATTGATACAAAATACAGTGCCCGATATCTGAGAAATAAGGCGAATGCCAAAACTGCCCATGTCTCAATCTTCAGAACCAAGAAAATTCAATTTTAGGGACTGTCCCCACCTAAAGATTCTTTTCCGTAACATACGTTTCAGGACACCAAATGCAACAAAGTCACTTAAGACTAAACTCAAAATGTGAAGGGAGGCCTTGAACTGTCCCAGCAAGAAATAACTTGTCCTGTTGCCCCCACAGATAGATGCCATCATTGTTTTAACGGAAAGTCCAGTTTAGAAGTCCAAAGTGACTTGATTGGCAAAGTCCAATGAAGAATACCCACTGCAAGCACTAAAATAACTACCAATGAAATGAGCGCCCGAAGAAATCACATGCGGCTTTTGTCTGAATTTTTTAATAGTACAGAACTGGCGGGTCACAAAATAACAGACTAGGATACTCAGTCAGCAGTTGTGATAAAGAGCACTGAAAACAAGATGGACAGTAAGACATAATGGGAGGAGGCAGAGTGACCTAATGAGTTAAGTGTCCGTCTTATGTCCTCAAGGTTGTGGATTAAAATCCCAAGAACGCCACTGCAAGACCCTCGAGTCAGGTCTCCAACTCCTCAGTTCGGTCTTAATTTGCATATAATGTGTAGTGTGTATAGTACATTCAGGTGTTACATGAAGTGGGCCTGACCGAGTGGCCTACTCACATCTGATGCAACAAGTATTATGCCACCTGCACTACTTCTAACACATTTATTTATTCAATTTGATAACTAAAAAGTCTTAGCATATCGAAATCATAAAGGGCAAAAGATGTGAGTAAGAGCATTAGAAAGAAAAAAATGCACATTAAAAGACAAAAACTCAAACGAAGAACTGCAGAAACTTATCAAAGTAATTGTAAACATAATCCCAAGTTTACACAAGTTTAGACTGAGAAGATATTAATAAGCAATATCATAAATTAAGCAATACTTGTTCAGCTCCGGGTAGCGTGCATTGGTGCGAGTGAGTAGGTTCCACGATGAGAGCTCCTCAGCCGCAAAACACTTAGTGACATCATCATCAATGATGGCCTGGAATAGAAACATTTAAGAACTGAAACAAAATGGAACACCATAAATAAACTAACAAACACATCCCAGGAAAATGAACTGAAACCATAAGCTTGTGAATTCATATCAAAATTTAAATTTCCCCTGCTTGACATTAAGATATGAAACTCAGACTGCAAAAGGGAAGGGCACTGGCACAAATGCAGAGGACAAAACTATGAGAACTCAGGTAGACAGGGCTTAGAAAATAGTCCCACTGCTCAATTTAGTAGTTTGCCATTAAAATTTGCAGTGAAAATCGGCGAACCACACATCTTCAGGAGCTGAATTTATTTTTATATGAAAGTTACTTTTCTAGTTTTTAAGCAGGCTTACATCAATTAGTACAGTAGAAACAAAGTAGATAAAATGTTTAGTGACTGACATGTCACAACAGCGACATTTAGTAAACGTGATCTGATAACACAAAAATGAAAAAATGGTCCATCCTTTCTATCGCAATTCAATCCTTCTCATCTCTCGTCCATGCTTCACATTTTTGGGTCCGTCCTTCCCAAACGAAGGTCAAAACTTTCACCTGAAAGTCTGCATTACCCATCTGAAGGTCTATCACTTTCATTGTTAATAAAACTCG
Organism: Phoronis australis; assembly: GCA_002633005.1. Taxonomy (NCBI): domain Eukaryota; kingdom Metazoa; phylum Phoronida; family Phoronidae; genus Phoronis; species Phoronis australis. The sequence goes on along the minus strand of NMRA01000019.1, from coordinate 19,573 downwards.
GTATTGATTATTTCTAACTCGACAATGATGTCCTTTGTCATCACTGACAGTCAGCTGTTCTTCATTTAACCAATAACTATTGCAAAGTCAAAGTATAGAACACTTGAAATGCTATGCTTTAATGGTTTTTAAGCTTCAATAAATGAGACTGAAGGTTTATACCATTTGAACTAAAAAATTGCACTGAAAATGACTGCCAGGACATTTATGACAACAAAGTGTATGCCATAGTGCATGCCATTGGGGCAGGCATGGTATGCTGTTGAATGTCAAAACTACTCCAAACAACCAGGATTTGTCTCTCCAGATGCAAAGAATGTCTTGTATGTATACAGGAACAAGCATATTTTCTGTGGCCACTAATATAGTGACTACAGCACAACTTTTAAAAACTGCAGAACATGTATCATGAAAGTTGCCCACCAGGATTTCATTATGCCATTATAGACACATTCAAACTTACACAGTGAGACAATGAAAGGTAACACAACAATGTCGCCTTAAAGACGAAGGTAACCTTTTTCCATGTCATTTTGAGCTAAAATAAGGTTGGTTGGTTATCCTAGACATATTTTCCACTTAATTACAGCTTTTCGTAATTTTATTAATTACTCGTCCGCTACTCCGGAAGTGATGTTTTAGGAGGCAAGCATATCGCGCCAATTTCTTTTCATATAGTCTGACGTGAGAGCTGCCGAGTCAGTCATTGTTCTACCTCGGTTGTGTTAAGTTCCGTCGTCGTTTGCTTTCATTTACTAGTCAGTCAACATGCCACACTGTTGCTGCGTACCAGGATGTACTAATTATCGGCTCATGCGCGCTTTGGGAGTACCTTTGCATCGCTTTCCGATGGATGACACACTTCGCCGTACTTGGCTCGTTCGTGTGAAGAACGCAGCGTTACCCGTCCACGCAACGTACAAAGCAGTGGAGAATTACCGTGTGTGTGGCAAGCACTTTCTGCCGTCCGATTACGAAAGGGATTTGTACGCTGAACTGATGAAGGTCCCTGCGAAACAACGTCTGAAGAAGG
>NMRA01000019.1:0-12039 GCA_002633005.1 Phoronis australis | reverse complement strand
GATCCCGTGAGGGTAACCAAGTCATTTTTTGATTTCTACGGGACGTCTGCTAGACAAATTTGCAACGCCACATGGTTTCAGGCATTTTTGATGTCCAGCAAGGAGGCAACTCAAAACAAAAATTGCACCTCGCTAATTCCTTTACGTAATCCCATGCTATTTGACTTCGGCCTAGACTACAAACACAGGAACGACACGGCAAAAATAAATTCTAAAATAAAACAAATTATCGACAGGTTTGACTTGGTGATGATTGCAGAATATTTCGATGAAGGACTCATTTTATTGAAGAACCTTCTTAATTTGGAACTCAGCGACATCGCATACTTTCGACAAAACGTAATGGCGGGTGCTTACAAGACGCGGCTTAGCAGCAAATTGGATTCAAAGGTGCGTAAGACTTAAAGGGTCAGGCAACCCTTTTTCATATCATTTTTAGTAAAAATACGGTTCGTTGATTATCCCAAACATATGCTTCAGTTAATTACGGCTTCACGTAATTTTATTAATTAGTCGTTCACTACTCCGGAAGTGACGTTTAGCGGGTTAAGAATTTCCCGCCATTTCGTTTCTAGTGCGTTCGAGTTAATGTGAGGATCTGTTCTACTGTTGTTTTCGTGCTGGTTTCCTAAAACTGTCGTCACCACTTCCCATCGACAAGTATTCTACGACAAGCTAGGTTGTTAGAGAATTCAGTTACATTGGATTTAGGAATTTTTTAGCTTGTAGTAGCAGTGGGTGGATATATGTTTGAGCCCGAGTATAGTAAGCTAGAATACACAGACAGCTGTTGAGAGAGATGAGGCAGAGACTGAGGACAGACGTGGTGGGATGTCTTGGTGCAAATGCAATTTGTGCATTGTTATACCGACCTCAATGGAATGTCTATGCTGTTACCACTGGATGGTGACCTGTGCACCCAAACGGCTTACATCCAACCGTGTGACTCCCTCGCCACATACCTGGCACTTTTTAAATAGCTCCAACACTTTATACAAGTCCACAATAAACTTATCAACGTTTGGCTCACCGATCTGTTCATTGGACGACGAACTGTCCTCTTCACTGGGTGTCGAACTGGGCCTGTATTCACTACCACTACTCAATATCCCTGCAGGGCTGCTTACAGGCTAGAGACAGCAGCAAAGAGCGAATCACTGCTAGTTTCCGGAATTGCACGCTCTGTGGTACGTTCGGAGTCACGGATGACAGTAGATGAAGTGCCTCCAGTCACTGTAATGACCACAACTCGCGAGGCTTCTAGCTTCAAAAACGCACTTCTCGAGGGTGGCGACGGGGCACTGCTGGGAATAAACATCGACGGTATGGCACCCTTGTTCAGTCGTTGTTTCACAGGGACCTTCATCAATTCAGCGTACATATCTCTCTCGTAATCTGGCGTCAGAAAATCCATGCCACACACTCAGTAACCCTCAACTGCTTTCTACGTTGCGTGGACGGGTAACACTGCGTTCTTCACACGAACGAGCCAAGACGGGGGAAGTGTGTCATCTTTCGGAAAGCGATGAAAAGGTACTCCGAAGGCGCGCGTTAAACAATAATGAGTGCATCCCGTTACGCAGCAACAGTGCAGCATGTTGACTGACTCGTAAACAAAGCAAACGACGATCGAACGTATCACAACCGAGGCAGAACAATGACCGACTCGACAGCTCTCACAGTCAGACTATATGAAAAGAAATTGGCGAGAAATTCTTGCCTCCCAAAACGTCACTTCTGGAGTAGATGGAGAGTAATTAACAAAATTACGAAAATGTGTAATTAAGTGAAAAATATGTCTGGGATAATCAACGAACCTTATTTTTGCTAAAAATGACATGAAAAAGGTTGCCTTCGCCTTTAACCACAATTCACGAGTTTACAGCTGGCTAAAGAGTTCAGGTTAGTGCAAAGGCAAGTCACGGTGTGTCAAGTGACAAATAGACTGACAACAGATAAATTCGACCAAGTGAAAACTTTCCTCCAGGGAGGTTTTCATGGCCGTTAGCCTTTAAAACTGACCCTGGGCCGTTTTTCACAGGGGTATTTCTAGCGACTCCTTTTCAAGAAAAAGCCATGTTAGTTCGTAATATTTCACCATTTCTTACATTTCTAAGACGAGCAGATTTTCCATGGCTACACTCGGGAGCACTTTATAGGGCAAATCTGTAGATTTGCAAGACGATCTGTCGAGACGATCGGGAAGGAATTGGCCAAGTTTCGGAGTCACGACTGGGAAGAGGAATGATTGAGCGTCGTCAGGGAAGCCGGAAACGTGAGGGTGCACCGCCCTGGTGCAACCGCCATAACTTTCAGCGTCCCATCGAAGGTCGTCACCAGTTTTCAGTGATACTCACCTTGCACTACGAATATACCCGAGGTGTTCCATGTTCCGTTTGAGGCGTTTCATATCAATCATCATCGGGATGTGGTCAAGAGACGCCGCATTAACTAATCTCATAGTGAAAGAACTGACCAAGTCGTTGATCACGTCCCGTCAATCGAAATATCACCGAAGTCGTTACATTACATTCTAATGGTATTGGTGTAAGTGAAATTAAAATCAGTGTAAGATGGTTCCAAGACAGCGCGAATACAACGTAGAATACCAGTGCCCCGCAGGTTCCAGTGATCGCAGATTAAGAATTTGAATTGCTGAACTGGATTTAAATTGGAATCTGGAACCATATTCAAAATTCCAACTGCCCAAGAGAATGAAACCATAGAAATCACATTGGGTCCAGGACCATTGTTCATTCCAGGATTCAGTAAAGCTGATAATTTGTAATAGTATTGTGGTTTGTACTGGAACTACACTTACCTTATATGACACAATGAAGAATGGTTATTATATAAGTCTTGACAAGCAGTTCTAATTGTGACTCATATCCATGTGGTCTTGTTTATTGCAAAAACATGTTGTTGTACAGTAGTTAGTCAGTCCGCAATAAAGAAGTGTTCAAGTAAAGACGTCTTCTTCACTCCTCTCTCCACAAGCCATTACATGGTGTCAGGAGTTGGCGATTTTTTGTTCAGTTGTTACTTAATGTTCTAATCAATGGCTGCTAAGCTAGACTTGAGCCCGCCGGATGCGTTTGTACAGCTACAGGCTGACAAAACAGGAGAAAGTTGGAGCCAGTGGCGACATTTACCTGATCGCAAGCGGACTCGAGGATGCGTCAGGTAAACAGAAAGTTAACATTTTACTTCATCTCCTTGGGGCAGATGGTGTCAAACTGTTCAATACATTTGATTTGTCGTCGGAAGACAGGTATAATTTAGACGTGGTACTGAAACGCTTTGATGGACACTATGGCCAAAAGAAGTATCGAAATACTCGCAGACAAGCATTTTGGAACGCAACCAAAAGGCCGGTGAGTCACTTATGGCTTTTGTTGCCGATCTGAAGCATCGCGCAAAGGGATGTGACTATGGTGATATTAAAGACACATTTATTTGTGACAGAATCGTCAATGGTGTCCGCGACAGTCACATCAAGTTGAAACTTCTAGACTTAGAAGTAAATGACTCCACTTTGGAAAATGTCATTAAAATTTGTCGTGCAAGTGAACTGTCTCGACAGCACTTAAAAACCTATCAACAGAGGACAAAGTGTGTCACAAAAGGCACAAGATGTTTTGTAAAAAATGCAAGAGAACGCATTACGAAGACAACTGTCCTGCCAGAGGCAAAACATGTCACGCTTGTAACAATTGTGGCCATTTTGCGAATTCGAAAATTTGCAAAGCACAACAGACATCCTGGCAGAGATCGCTACGACAGCAAAACCATCATCACCAACAAAGAGGACAATCTAGAGGGCGTTACAAAGGCAATCGTGGTCGGAATTACCGAGGACAGGCAAATGTACACAAAACAGAGGAGGACGGAATGGCAAATATGATGGAACAATGCAATATTAAAGATGTGTTCGGTATCAATTCAAATTATGAATGTACAAATTCTGATGATTGGAATGTCACAGTACAAGTTGGTAAGTCAAACTTTTCCTTAGCAATTGATACGTTTGCAGATTGCAATGTATTGTCATTAGCTACACTCAGAAAGTTAGGAAGGGAACACCTGTTGAAACAAAGCAATGCTACTAATGGTATTCATGGCAAACCACAGAAAGCGTATGGTAAAATTGTACTGCCAGCTGTTTATCAGAAGGAAAGACATATGCTAGAGTTTCTTGTACTGGACAACACGAAACAAAAAGATTTATTAGGTCGTGACGACAGTGTGAAATTAAATGTGGTCCAGAGAGTATTTGAAGTTGACTCTCAGAAGCAAAATGCAAAGCACGACAGTATTCTAAGAAAATACCGTGATGTATTTGAAGAAACAATTGGGTGTATTCCAGGGGAATACGATATTCAGGTAGATTCGTCTATACCGCCAGTATTTCACCCTCCCAGACCAGATCCCGCTGCTATCAGAGAGCAGGTAAAAGTGGAATTAGACCATTTAGAAAGGTGTGGTATTATAGATAAAATCACTGAGCCAACACCTTGGGTGTCTCCGTTAGTATGTGTTCGGAAACGCAATAATAGACTTAGGTTGTGCATTGATCCCTCGAGCTTCAATTAGGCTATTTTGCGTGAACATTGCCCGATGAGTTCAATTGATGATATTGTAACCAGATTACATGGGAGTAAAATTTTCAGTGTACTTGACGTAAAAATGGGTTATTGCCAAATCAGGCTGAGTGAGCAAAGTTCTTACTATACAGCATTTAATACCCCATTTGGGCGATACAGGCATCTTAAATTGCCAATGGGCTTGAAAAGTTCGCCACAAATTTATCAAAGGGCTATGCAAAGTATGTTTGGTCATATTTCGGGAGTAGAAATTGTGATGGATGATATTCTAATTCACGGCAAAACATCTCAAGAGCATGATGAACGGCTCACAGCTGTACTTGAGATAGCCAGAAAACAAGGGTTAAAATTGAATCTAAATAAGACCAAGATTAGTCAACCCCAAGTTAGTTACGTGGGTAATGTTTTGACCGCTGATGGTGTAAAACCATCCCAAGAGAGAATATTCAGGCTATTGTTGATATGCCAGAACCAATCAATGAACAAGAACTGTAGTCAGCGTTGGGAATGATTGCATATGTGTCCAAATTTATCCCAAACTTGAGTCAATTGAGTGCTCCATTGCGAGAAATGAAAAATGCAGGCTCTTGGAAGAGGGGCGAAGCAGAATCGGAAGCTTTTTCAAGTATTAAGGAAGCTTTGTGTAACACCCCTGTATTAAAATACTTAGATATCTACAAACTAATCACACCAAGTGTTGACGCTAGCACCAAGGGATTAGGTGCAGCAGTGATCCAGGATGATGGCATTGTTGCTTATGCCTCTTGGGCGCTAACACCCACAGAAAAGCGATATGCTCAAATAGAGAAAGAGATGTTTGCTGTATGTTTTGGGTGCATTCGATTTCACAAGTAGATTTACGATATGCCTGAAGTCACAATTGAATCAGACCATAAGCCCTTAGAGTGTGTGTTTAAGAAGCTAATAGGCATGTCTCCGATAGGAATTCAAAGAATAATGCTGAAACGACCATACTCATTCAATTTGGTGTACAGAAAGGTACTACAATTGGTTTAGCCGATTGTTTGTGAGTAGATTACCTCACTGGTGATGACAGTTATGCTATCATGGACGATGACCTCATGGTTTGTAAGGTTGATACTCTAGCAAATTGTATGCATGATAAGATTGCTATGGCAACATGCGATGATGATGGACTGCAGTGTGTAGAGCAGTTAATTTTGAATGGTTGGTTAGAATATAGGTCACAAGTACCTCACATCGCATTACCTTATTGGGATTGCAGAGATCAATTAGCTATTTACAATGGTATTGTTATCAGAGCAGATAGGGTATGTATTCCCACTACGTTCCGTCGGCACATGTTACGTGTGCTACACCAATCACATACGGGAATGACACGGACAAAACAAAGAGCTCGTGATGTTATATTTTGGCCGGGTATGAACACACAAATTGAAAATATTATTAGCAGATGTGCTGCATGTTTGAAACATCGAAACCTCCAACCAAAAAAGCCAATGAAATTGTTTGAGAAACCTGTTCTTCCATGGAACACAGTTGCATGTGATCTCCAGGTTACCAGCAGGCAAATGGTCTTGCAGACAAATCTGTTCATGTTATCAAGCGATTGATAAAGAAAACAAGTGAAACAAATGATGACATATATTTGGCTTTGTTAGATTTGAGAAATACGCCAAAAGACGGTGTCATTGGGTCTCCAGTTTAAAGATTAATGGGTAGACGTACCAGGACATTATTGCCTACTTCGAATGTATTGCTGAAACCTGAAGCAATTGACCCTGATAAAGTGCATGAAATGTCCAACTATCAAATGAGACAAAAGAAGTATAACGACAGGAATACCAAACCATTGCCAGCGTTAAACAATTCTGAATCTGAACAAGCCGTGCGTATGAAAACTAAGAGTGGTTGGGAACCAGCAGAATTGGTTAAACAACATTCTGATACTTCTTACATTGTCAAAGCAGGTGATTAAGCACGAGAGTTATGATCGCCGCAATCGACAAATGTTATTGTCCACTACAGAATCTCCACATTCTGTACAGCCTAATTTGACCAGTGCATTTTGCCACAAAGTCAAACAGACAATCCTATTCAATCAATTAGTGACACTGGTAATGATTCACCCGAGATTAAATCAAAACCTGTAGTTACAAGAACAGGAAGGGAAATCAAGAAACCCTCCAGATTTAAGGATTATATAACTTCTTGACAGCAGTGGGTATTGCTGAGAATCAGTTTGCAAGTATAGCAACTTTTGTAATTAGATTAGTCTGTTATTGTATGGTAAGATACTATTTGTTTATTGTTTTAGCACTTAGCTGATAGTCTTCTTGAGTGAAACATCTGTTAGAATGGTAATTTGTTAATTGTGGTTAAACAGTTGTTAATTTATGTTTCTTAGTGCCACTTTCTTGTTTTTCAAAGAAAAGGGGTGTAATAGTATTGTGGTTTGTACTGGAACTACACTTACATTATATGGCACCATTAGTTAGCATGGTTATTATATAAGTCTTGCCAAGCAGTTCTATGAAATGCGACTCATATGCATGTGGTCTTATCTATTGCAAAAACATGTTGTTGTACAGTCTGTTAGTCAGTCCGCAATAAAGTTAGTGTTCACGTAAAGACGTCTTNTGAACGCGAATTCAGGTTTCCAATTTTAGCAGATTTTAAAACCTTCACTTCTTAGCATTGCAGCATGAAACCTGCGACCTACAGCGTGTTTTCTGGCTAGGTAACGCATTGGCTCAATGGAACCGCTAGACAAAATAATTATTTTTTCCACTTGTAAATAGGACATATTCGTTACAACAAAAATGAACGCCCCCCAGCAACGGAAAAGGGAAAGCATAAAATATTTTACTGACCGACCTACCCATCTCAGAGCAGTGAGGGTCGGGTGACGGGAATCAGAAAGGGTAGCCTAAGAGTTTGTAAGTTTCAAAACACTTTTATGTATTAATTCGTTCGGCTTATCACGAAAATTTTCGACACTCTGCACTTATACGGGCAGCGCAGCACTGAAATAATTGGGGGGGAAGCTATATACCTCAGCCCCCTATGGTACGCCACCCATGACTTAGCAAAACTGTCAGTTTTAGATGAAACGTCAGTGTCACTTAAAAGTTCATAGGCCTATTCAGTACTCATTAGCCCAATGGATTACATGTCAACTGTAATGGATATAAGGTTGTATGGATGGTACTGCATGCAAAGCCCTTGCGGCTGTGATGAAAGAATCTTACAGATTTTTCAAAAGCACTTTTAAGTTTATAAACTTTAATAAATGCTGGATTTATATCACCTTTCACTTACAACCAGACTTCTCATTGATCAACATTACATTTTTGGCCAAGTTGTTTAGATGGCACCCATTCGTAAAATTTTCTAGGTGCAGTCTCCCCAAATTTTCCAACTTTGATCCACCGGTGTGACCTTATTAGGGCTCACCAGAGGTGGCAACTTATATTTTTGGAGTCAGTAAGTGAAGGGCTATCCAACAATGAAGGAAGTTTTGAAATCGAGGTCAAAAAAATTTTAGGTCTCTGTAAAAATGACGTTTTTTAACTTTGATCTTGCTGTGTGACCTTATTAATGATCCAATCGAAGTCAAACTTGGTGGGGTTTAGTTTCTCAGCATTCTATGTCTATCTGAAGAGGAATTTTTGAAATTGGAGGCAAAAAATTTTTCGGCCCAAAAAAAACCCTGGACTATAGGCTTAGGTTTTTTTTCGGTCGAAAAACTTTTTGTCTTGGATTTCAAAGATTTTATTTTTATTTGAAAGGCCTATCTTCGAAATGGTTAGGCGCCAAGTTTCAGCGTGATCGGCCCACTAATTAGGTCATANTTACATTTTTGGCCAAGTTGTTTAGATGGCACCTATTCGTAAAATTTTCTAGGTGCAGACTCCCCAAATTTTCCAACTTTGATCCACCGATGTGACCTTATTAGGGCTCACCAGAGGTGGCAACTTATATTTTTGGAGTCAGTAAGTGAAGGGCTATCCAACAATGAAGGAAGTTTTGAAATCGAGGTCAAAAAGTTTTTAGGTCTCTGTAAAAATGACGTTTTTTAACTTTGATCTTGCTGTGTGACCTTATTAATGATCCAATCGAACTCAAACTTGGTGGAATTTAGTATTTCAGCAATTTATGTCTATCTGAAGAGGAATTTTTGAAATTGGAGGCAAAAAAATTTTCGGCCCAAAAAAACCCTGGACTATAGGCTTAGGTTTTTTTTCGGTCGAAAAACTTTTTGTCTTGGATTTCAAAGATTCTGTTTTTATGTGAAAGGCCTATCTTCGAAATGGTTAGGCGCCAAGTTTCAGCGTGATCGGCCCACTAATTAGGTCATAGAGGCCCACCAAAATGACCCTCAGAAGGGTCCTTTTTGGGTCCAAAATTATTTTGTTTTCGATTTCAAAAATTCTTTGTGCATCTGATAGCCCCTTGTCTCTCCACTCTAGAAATGTAAATATCATACTTTTCCTGGCCTTAGTAAGGGCCCAGGAGTGCCCCAAATTGACCTACCACCTTCAAAATTTCAGAAACTTTGTGCCAATGAACTACAGTTTGGAAAGTCATATCTTCATGACCAATAACCTGAAGACTACCAAACCGAGACATTTTTGAAGCATGGTAAAGTGCAAGTTTTCAAAAGTTTCTTATTTGTAAGCCCCTCTCTCCTAATTCGGGGGTCAAGTTTTAAGGTCAACGTCACAGACTCCCCCAATGTTCAAAATTTGATCCACCGCTGTGACCTTTTTAGGGCTCACAAGAAGTGGCAACTCACGTTTTTTGGAGTGAGTAAGTAAAGGGCTATCCAAAAATGAAAGAAATTTTGAAATCAGGGTCAAACATTTTTTAAGCACGAGAAGAGCGGTGCAAGAGCATGTGAGGAATAGTTACTTCAGTGGTGTTCAAATTGCGTTCTAGAGATCGGGACGGCTGAAAAAAGCATATCGTATTTATACTGTATTCAAAATAAGTACATGTGCAGGTTTTTGTTTTAGGTACAGTGAACTCTAGTCAAGTTTAGCCAAGAGAGAAAGAACTACCTTACATGCCATACTATCTGCTTCTTTTTATTTCACGCACGTACTAACATAAATAAATGCAATTTCAAACAGAGCATGACTTATTGTCCTATTTACCCATTGCAAAGAACTAAAATGATAATACACCACTTTTCAGTTACACCATAATGCTGCTCAAATCAAACTGCCAATAAATTTTTTGCATACCTTAGAGGCATCGCCAAATAACATATCCAGGATGAGCTATAACTCCATGATAAATAGTAAACCATACCTCAAAAAACATCAGAGACATCATAAGCAAATAAACATCCCAAATAATTAAACACAAAAATAAACCACAAAATCATCTGTACCTCCTAAATCTAAACAATCAAATAATAAACAAAAGCAACGCGTGGGTTGAAATGTCCCCATGACTAGACCGCAAGCGGTGTGCATCTAGGATATTTATTGGTATCATAAGAATGCCAACTAGATGGTGCAAAATACTTCGAATACATAAAAATGTAAAAATGTCACCGCCTCTTGTAACAGGACACTATTTACCAGATTTCATGAAAATCTTTAAAGAAACACAGGAAAACATAAAAAATGAAATTGCCAAAAGGGGGCAAAGCGTTAGTCGGATACGTCTGAAACTTGTCTTCGATTGTCAACTTCGCATACGTACACTTGCTAAATTTCATAAAGATCCTGCAGAAGGCTTAGGGCGCACTAAGATTATATAAGCCAATTTTAACAATTATCCTAAGAGTGGTTTGGTTGACAGAAGACAAGCGCCAAAAACAGACTAGAAAGAAGTAAAAATGGCCACTAGACGGAACAAAATACATCGAATCGACCTCAAAACTGGAAAATGTTAAGCTAGTCCCCTCGCCACAATCTAAACAACTGTGCAGTGAACAAAATAATCAAACCTAATGAATAACCCAAGCGGGAATTATATCAATAGTATCACATTGTTGGCGCTTACACAATAATCAAAACACATAAACAATGTGTTTCATTCTTTGATCTCCAAAGTACATACAACTTACCTAGTCACAAAAATGGTAATAATGACAAATCACCGACTAATACAGCACCCACAGGCACCATCGGATGACAAAATTCTCCGACATATGAAAGACTAAGCTAATGTAGGTGACAAAAGTAAAAACTCAACAATTCATGAAAAGTCAGGTGTGGTTCAATTCCAACAGTGTATTAAAGCTATCTCAAACCTTATTTAGAGACCTCCATTCCAACTCGTTTGTCAAAAAAACTAAGCTTTGTCATATTTTCTGAACCAAAAATGCCATTATTTTTTCGTAACTTTTTTTAAATGAAAATTTCATTTTTACGAAAGGGGGAAAGAATCCCATAGTCGGACACGTTGCCTACTAAAATCTGACATAAATTCTGAGTGAAGCTTTGAACACGGTCTTATCAAGTATTCCTGTCTTTTGCGATGAACACTAATGTTCACACGTAGGTGTAGCTATTTCCTCATCGGCGCCACTCGGCTAGCTGCTACCCATACAAAAGCACGGGTAGCAGCTAGTACATTTTATATTTGAACTTCCCTGAGAATGAGGATAAGGCATTTTATATGCGCTAACTGCGAAGCGATACCGAAGCTAGTTTACAGTGAAACAACACGTGTAGATGAGATAAAAGGTCATATATATTATGACAAACTAAACTACTACAGATATCGGTAATTATAAAAGTTACATAATATGTTAAACTGTAAAGGTGGGTGACAATCTGCCTAGCAGCAACGAAGGTATACATAAGTGGTGAATAGAAAGTTAAGTAATAATATGCGAAAGCATAACAGCAACACCGGGACAGCGACATGGGGAAGGTAAGGATAAACAGGGAAGTAAGGAAAATTGGTTTACGGGAGGGAGGGAAAGAGAAATTGAGTGCAAACTGAAATTTGGAGAGAATTGTGGACGATGGCCCAGTGTTGCGACGAGACAACGAGATCACGTGGTACAATTAAACCAATAATCGTAGAACAAAGAGGGTCACTGACCCGAGAATCCAAACAATATGATAATGAGGACGAAGCAGTATAGCTTACATAAAATAATTTAATACTTAAATAATTTTTATATGCGCTAACTGCGAAGCGATACCGAAGCTAGTTTACAGTGAAACAACACGTGTAGATGAGATAAAAGGTCATATATATTACGACAAACTAAACTACTACAGATATCGGTAATTACAAAAGTTACATAATATATTGAACTTTAAAGGTGTGTGACAATCGAGTGATGGATACAGAAGACTCGTGGAAACCCAGATTGGTCAAACCCTGGTCGGTCGCCGCAGGCGAATTAAGATAGGCGTCCAGCAAACGCACTAAGAACTGCCCAAAATCAAACAACTAGGGGGCATGTTTAGTCCAGAACGAA